>OY755213.1:15608794-15709884 GCA_963576765.1 Draba incana | reverse complement strand
AGGCAAACCTTAGAGATCTCAGAGGATGACGATGTGGCCGATGAGGATGAGGAGGCCGATGAGTGACCACGTCCTTTTATGACTTTTGCTTCTAAGACCTTTATCGGATTTGATGACTCTTGGGTGTAGTATTGGATGGTTTGTATCCTTGCTACCATTTTGGATGATTCTTCGTTAGCTTTTCGTTTCTTATGATGAATCTTGATGGTTTTGGAGTAATTTACTCACTTTAGATGTCTTCCTATACTTAGGAGCGCTTTAGACTGTAATGTGATTTCCCCATGCGTTTGCCAACGCCGCTGTTGGGCTTTGTGTTTTGGTGCTGCTCTTCTGGACACGTCTGTCCGAGAACAAGTACACCCTAAGTTTTACCAGCGTGCATCCTGGGTTTTCCGAATGACTTGTTCAGGGTACATGCCGAACAAAATCATTGGCAGCTGCTTTTTACCAACGATGCTTATTGGGTTTCTGAGTGATCAGTTGGGTTTGTCCGCCCTAATACTGAACACTGATACTTATATAGCTCGCTTTGAATCTGATGCAGGATGTCATTGTGTTCGTATTCCCGTATTATCACTGTGACCAGCGGCAATGAATGCGGAACAACTCTGATTAAAGCCCTGAGAAGCCCATGAATAATGTAGCTGTTCTTATGCTGAGGCTTGTGTCAAGTACTTGGCGTTTCTGGTGACGCCGTTGTGGAAGAGCGGAGTATGGGTACCCACTCCCCACCCTTTTTATATGAAGGAGGGAACTGAATTCGTCTGAAGGCTAGTGGTGAAAACACTCACTCCCCCCTAAGGCGGAGGAGATCAAGGGAGCTCGTCCGGAAACGAGGCTTAAGTAAAACACTCACTCCCCCCCCCCTAAGGCGGAGGAGATCAAGTGATCTCATCCGGAAACGAGGTTGAAAGGAAACACTCACTCCCCCCCTAAGGCGGAGGAGATCAAGTGATCTCATCCGGAAACGAGGCTGAAGGGAAACACTCACTCCCCCCCCTAAGGCAGAGGAGATCGAGGGAGCTTGTCCGCAAACGAGGCTTAAGTAAACACTCACTCCCCCCCTAAGGCGGAGGAAATCAAGTGAGCTTGTCCGGAAACGAGGCTTATGAAGCGTGTAATCCCCCCTCCCCCCCCTTTGTGATGAAGGGGGGCAACTGAACCTATACGAGGACAGGCTACCTACATACCCTTTGCAGGGATCAAGTAGCCTCGTAGTTCATATTTGAGAGAAGGCTAGTGATAGTACTTCTTCAAGTGCCTGGCATTCCAAGAGTGGAGGATTGGAGTACCGGTCATGGTGGCGAGCTCGTTGACGCCATGACGAACGACTGTTGTGATCTTGTATGGGCCTTCCTAGTTGGCTCCGATCTCGCCTGCGTTTGGCTGTGCTGTGTTCTGGAACACCTCACGCAGGACTAAGTCACCTTTGCAGAAACGTCTTTCTCTGACTTTGGAGTTATAATACCTCGAAGCTGCGCTCTGATAGTTGGTAATCCTGACAAGCGCTTGGTCGCGTCGCTCATCGAGGAAGTCCAACGCATCAAGCAGCATGGATTGGTTTATTGGATCGTTGCGAGGTAAGAACTGACGGCGTACTCCAGGCAAGCATATTTCGGACGGGATGACACATTCAGTTCCATAGACAAGGGTGAAAGAAGTCTCGCCTGTTGCTCGATGGGGATTGGTGCAGTGGGACCATAAAACTCCCTTTAGCTCGTCGGCCTAGCGACCTTTCTTTGCCTCTAAATACTTCCTGAGGCCATCAAGGATCGTCTTGTTGATAGCTTCTGCTTGACCATTGCCCTGAGGGTAGTGAGGTGTAGACTTATTAAGTCGGATATTCCGTTTTACACAGAATGTCTCGAACCGGTTGGATATGAATTGTGAACCGTTGTCTATAACGATCTCATATGGCACTCCGTGACGACATATGATGTTTCTCCAGACAAAGCTTTCCACTTGGACATCCTTGATTTTAGCATAGGCTTCGGCTTTTACCCATTTTGAGAAGTAGTCTGTTAGGACAAGTACTAACCGCTTCTGCCATGATGGGTGCAATGGTCCAACAATGTCCATGGCCCATCTTATGAATGGGTAAGGCGAAGTGACAGAGGAGAGCATCGCAGTTGGTTGATGGATCTTTGGAGCGTGTCGCTGGCACTTCTTACACTTGGTTGAGAACTTCATGCAATCGCCTACTATAGTGGGCCAGAAGTGACCATGTCTCTTGATTTTGATCGCAAACGCTTTGCCTCCTGAATGATTGCCGCAAGACCCACTATGGACTTCTCCATTATTCGTCTTGCTTCTTTTCCTTCCACACATGTGAGCATGGGACCGGAGAATCCCCATCTGAAGAGGTTACCATCAAGTAGAACATAACGCGCGGCTTGCTTTCGTAACTTGCGGGCAGCCCACATGCTACTGGGCAATTTGCCATCGGCAATGTACTCTCGTACCTCGCCCATCCACAACCTGTCGAAGCCGTACTCTGGTTCTTCAGCGTCTGCGTCCATTGGGATCGCTTCGGGGTGATGAAAGCTACTGGCGCCAGAAATATCAGCGATGGGGACGTTATTGACAGGGCCGTCGGCGTCGTGCATGTCAGCATCTGGGACTTCAGGAGTTTCTGCCTTCTCTATGTTTTCGTTGGTTGCTTTAGCAAGGGCGCCTGCTTGTTTTGTTGCTTGAGAGCGTGTTGAGATGGCGAGTGTCACATCTTCCTGAATGCTGGGGAATTCAATGAACTCGACTGGAATGATCCGCTTCAAAGGCGGATCTTCTGGCGTAGCAGTGGCAGAGGCAAGGTTGGCTAATGCGTCAGCGTCTATATTCTCGCCTCTGGGAATCCTTGTAAGGGTGAACTCCTGGAATGAAGAAGCAAGATTCTTCACTATCTTCAGATAAGCCTCCTTGCGATCATCCTTTGCGAGTTACTCGCCTCTGAACTGACTGGTTACTAGCTGTGAATCGGAGAACACGTGAATGTGTTCGATTCGTAGCCCTTGGGCGAGCCTAATGCCAGCGAAGAGGGCCTCATACTCTGCTTTGTTGTTAGAAGCTTTGAACCCAAGTCGAAACGATTTCTCAAGGACCTCTCCGGTTGGCGACACTAATCGTATCCCCACTCCAGAACCATTCTTCGAGGATGAGCCGTCTACGTATAGCTGACAGATCCCGGGCTGTTCCTCCTTGGAGTCTTTATCTTCCGGGAGTTCTATGAGGAAATCCGCCAGCACTTGTGACTTGTTGCATGTTCGCCCTTTATACTCGATGTCATACTCGCTGAGCTCCACAACCCACTTGGCCAGCCTGCCAGACTGACTTGGGCTGTGTAAAACCGAACGTAGCGGGAAAGTACTAAGGACAATAATTGAGTGAGATTGAAAGTAAGGCCTTAGCTTTCTTGATGCCATGAGGACAGACATTGTCAGCTTTCCAGTTGAGGGTATCTTGTCTCAGCGTCTGTGAGTGTTTTGCTCACATAGAAGATAGGCCTCTGCTCACCTATTTCCTCCCGCACAAGGACAGCGCTGACTGCTGTTTCTGAGACAGCAATGTAGAGGAAGAGAGGTTCTCCAGTCACTGGCTTAGCAAGGATGGGTGGCGTTGCCAGATATTCCTTAAGCTGCTTGAAGGCGTCTTCACATTTTTCTGACCATTCGAACTATTTGTTTCCTCGCAGAGTGTTGTAAAAGGGAAGACACTTATCAGTGGAGCGTGAGATGGACCGATTGAGTGCAGCCACTCTCCTAGTTAATTTATGTACTTTACGTTTATTCCTTGGTGAAGCCATCTGGATCAATGCATCGATCTGTTTCGGGTTGGCCTCAATGCCCCGGCGAGTGACTAGGTACCCAAGGAACTCGCCAGAAGTCACAGCAAATCTGCACTTCTTTGGGTTCAGCTTCATGTTGTGGAGGTTCAGTTGGGTGAAGCATTCTTCCAGGTGGGCGATGTGGTCTTCTTCCTTGAGTGACTTGACGAGCATATCATCAATGTAGACCTCCATAGTCTTTCCTAAATGGTCCTAGAACATCTTGTTCACCAGTCTCTGATATGTTGCACCGGCGTTCTTCAGGCCAAAGAGCATCACCTTGTAGCAGTAGATGCCTCGGTCTGTGATGAAAGCTGTCTTCTCATGATCTTCGGGGTGCATCATAATCTGGTTATAGCCGGAGAAAGCGTCCATGAAGCTAAGAAGCTTGTTACCCGCCGTTGCTTCCACCAAGCGATCAATGTGAGGTAAGGGGAAGCTGTCTTTTGGGCAGGCTTTGTTAAGGTCCGTGAAGTCGACGCAGACGGGCTACTTCCCATTCTTCTTCTTTACCACGACTGGGTTGGCGAGCCAGTCGGGGTACTTGACTTCGGTTATCGACCCAACTCGCAGAAGCCTTTCGACTTTGTCTTAACAACCTTTGCCCGTTCAAGACCCATTTTCCTTCTTTTTTGCTTGACTGGTTTAAATGTAGGATCAACTTTAAGTTCGTGGCTGGCGACATTGATGTCTATCCCAGGCATGTCTGCAGCGGTCCAGGCAAAGGCGTTGATGTTCTTCTGGAGAAACGCCACTAGCTTTGTTTCAAGGGCAGCTCCGATCTCGACGCATCTCTCTGGGTGCTGCTCGTCGATGCACATAGAGATCACGGGTTCGCAGGTAGGTCGCTCTTCTTTTGCACGACCGTCTGCAATTTGTAATTGCTATAAGAGGTTAGTCAGGTCTTTCACCTGATCAGAATTGGTTTTTGCTTTCTTTCGTGGCCCCTGTGAGGTCGAGTCGTCCTTCTTCTCTTCGTGAGTTCCTGGGTTCGAGTCCTTGTTCTCATCACGATTGCGCAGCTTGTGCTCTGCTAAGAAACACATGCGTGAATCCCTTTGGTTGCTAAAGATTGTCTTCAGGCCATCACTGGTTGGGAACTTTAAGCACAAGTGTTAGGTTGATGGTACAGCTCACATCTGATTGAGCCATGGTGTTCCCATGATCACATTGTAGATGGCAGGATGATCAGACACCGTGAAGTTCACCATCTTTTTGATGTCTTCCACTTGGACTGGCAGGCGAATCGTCCCTATTGTCAAAGTTGTCTCGCCGGAGAAGCCTGTTATAGGCTTTGGTTGCCCTCTGATGAGTGATAGGTCGATCTTCATCTTTTCGAGCGTGTCTTTGAAGATAACGTCCACTAAGCTTCCAGTGTCGATGAGGCCTCGAGCAACATTGAAGTCGAAGACAGTTAGGTTGATCACCAAAAGATCGTTAAGCGGATGGTCAATACCTTCGACATCCTCCTCGTCAAAAGTGAAAGGATCGCCGGCACGCTTCGTCGTCGGAGAGGTAGAGATGTTGGCACAGACTTCGGCATGTCTCTGGTATGCCTCGATCTCAGTTATGTTGTCAGCACAGTACTGCGATCCTCCTATGATCATGCAGATGGTGCCTTGCGGGTTCCCGCTCTCGGAGTTGTCACCACGACGCTGTCGCCTGGGATTTTCCTTCTGAATTTCGGTAGCATCTTGAGCCTTTTCCTCTGGCTTGAAACCTGACAGGCTGATGTTACCTTTGAGAGTGCCCTCGGCCAGTTTAGCGGCCAGCTGTCGCCCCAACTCTCGGCACCTCACAGTCGAATGCCCAGTTACCTTGTGGAATTCATAGTACAACTTTTCGTCGTATTCCTTCGGTTCTTTAACCCAGGTAAAGCCTCCTCTGCCGCATCCACGACCGCGGCCTCAACCTCTGCCGTAGCCAGGTGATTCAATTTGGTAATTATGAGCTCCACCTGCTCCCCCTTCAAACTGGATAAAGGCGAGATTGCCTCTCCTTGGTGCAGCTGGGGTTAGAACCTGAGAAGGTTTGCTTATCTGCTTAGCCTTTCCGCCCCTCTTGGCGCGGAGTTCTTCCTCACTTTGGGCAAAATCAGCTGCACGGTGAAGAGCATCTTAAATCGTTGTAGGCGGGTTGATGGTTAGTTCTTGCCAGAATGGAGATGGGCATCTAATTGCTCCTCTTAAGGCTTTCAGCGAGGATGTGTTGCTGATTCCATCTACCTTTGACAAGGTGTGCTTGAACCTTGTCATGAAAGACCACAAGCTTTCGCTCTCTCCTTGCTTGTTGGTCCATAGCTCTGCATCGTAAATCTTTCGTTCAGCAAAGATGTTGTAGTGTTGTACAAACATCTCAGAAAGTTGGTGGAAGTTGTGGATCGAATTCTTCTCCAGCTTGTAGAACCACTGGAGGGCAGGCCCTTTGAGGCTTTCCATGAACAGCTTGCAGTAGCCAACGTCCTTCTCGGCTTCCTTGAAATTTGCCCTTCCTAGGGCTACCTCGAACTCCTAGGGCTTGATTCTTCCTGGATCAGAGATCCTGGCCCAAGAGATGCTTTCAACAAAAGGGGTGTTCCGTGCTTTCTCGAGCACGTAAGCGAACCCATGAGCCTTCCCCGTGCTCCGGTACATCTGTAGCTTGGTAGTCCTCAGGTCAGAGACGACGTGGTATAACTGGGTTTTTAGTGCCGCGACCCCTTCGTCTCGGGAGCCTTGTGGAACCCTGCGCTCCTGCTCCCTCTTGTAAAGTTCCGCTATGGCCGGGGCTCTTTCTCCATCAGCCACAGCGTTGTCAGCAGCTGTGTCGGTTCGGGCTCGTCTCCGAGGGGGTTGATCTTCGTCCGATTCTTCCACCACACGCTCAGGAGTCTCATCAGATTCCCGACGAGGCGGTGGTGGAGGCAGGTCCTCCGGGCCTGTGCGATCGGTGCAAGGTGGCAACTCCTTATGCCGATCCCTTCGACTGGCTCGAGGCGTGGCAAAGCTGAGGCGTGTTGGACGGACACGGGACCTCTTGCGCTTCTGTCTCTTGAGCGCTTGCAGCTCGTTCGTCGTAGCTTCGTGGTACTTCTCCTGATCCTGTGCTTTCTTCATGAGAGTCTCGAGCATCTGTTTGATCTCCGTGATATCCGCTGGGTTGTTAGCGGAGCAAGGCGCGGTGTTCTCCACGGAGTTCTCCATTGCCTCGTCGTTCCTGTCAGACAAGGATCCTTTGTTGCTCATGCTATTGCTGCCAGACATCTCGATGCTGTTGCAAAACCTAGCTTTCTTGTGTCAGAAATTCTCTGATTTCCCCTTAGTCGGCACCAAACTGTGGGAGCCTAAGGTAGCACAATTAAATTTGTAAGGGTTCGTGAAGAGGAAGAGATTTCTAGGGTAAGCTAAGATCACAAGAGATGAGAAAGTGCTTTGTTATTGCTCTGAATCAATTTGTGTACAAAGTTGCCAATGCCTTCTCAAGGGCTTTTACATCAAGTATATATACTCTCTCTAAGGCGGCTAAGCCTCCTAAGTCTCCGCGGATTCCTTCCTTGGCAAGGTCGGTTGCAACAACGTGGGCTTCGCATATGGACTGGGCCTTGGTACTTAGGCTGCGGACCACCTTCGTGTTGTTTGGGCTGCTAGGCCGAGGACGCGGTAGGACCGTCGAGGTGTCGCTGAACGAGGGCGTGGTCGAACTTCTTGCTAAACCGAGGGCGTGGTCGGACCCTCAGGCGATCCGAGGGCGTCCTCGCCCGCCTAGTCTTATTTCACGATCACTTGGTTTGCTTCGCAGGTAGACTTATGTGTTATTCCACCTTAGGCATTGAGAGTCCTGAGGGTCATTTCTCTAGTCGTTGGAACTTTGAACGTTGACGTTGAGCGGGTGAAAACCAACCCCAACATAGGCGAAGAAGACAAAGAAGATGATGAATATGAAAGTCAATTTGATATGTTCGACGACTCGAATGGTGAGTCATCTCAAGATGATAACTTCAGTGTATACGAAGACAAAGATTCACCGACACTACCTCCTAAGAAGAGACCTCATAACTTGTCGACGAGCGGATCCAAAGGGAATCCAGAGGTTCCAAGCTTAGATATGTCTTCCCTAAACCTCTCGGCAGGGCAACGATATGAGAGTAAAGCCGATTTGGAGAAACAAATGAAACTTCTTATGGTGAGGGATCGATTTGATTTTGATGTAGACGTATCCGATTCGGATACACTCGTTGTTAAGTGTTGGGTTGGTGGATGTCTCTGGAGAGTTCGTGCTACTACACTAGGGGATCCCCCCGCATTTTATGTTTGTATTTACGATTCAGATCATACATGTTCTATAACTGAGCGTTCTGGTCGATCTCGAAAATCATTAGCGGCTATTTTAGGAGAGTTGTACAAGGACTTTCTCGGCGACGTTGGTCCGTCAGTTCGACCTAGGAGTGTCGGAATATCTATGCAGAAGCAATTTGGTGTAAAGGTAATTATTAGTACGTTGCGGCTGACCTAATTTTAGGATGCGGCTGATTTATAGTTATATTACAGCTGAGTTATATTATAAACTTAATGGCTGAGTTATATAACGAGACGGCTGAGTATATTATAAACTTAACGGCTGAGTTATTTAAACTTAACGGTTGAGTTACTAGTACGTTTCGGCTGACTTATTGTTACGATGCGGCTGACTTATTTGTATCATTTTCCATGTGGTCAGATGGTTATTGGAAATCACATAAAACGTTAAGATTTGCAAGGGAAATCGAGATGGGAACTCCTGAGAGTGGGTTTGAAGACTTGCCTTCCTACTTATACAAGATAAGAAGGGCAAATCCGGGTACAATTACGCATCTTCAAATCGATGAGTTTGGAAGATTCATGTATGTGTTCCTTGCATTTGGTGCGAGCGTAAATAGGTTTCCTTTCATGCGCAAAGTTGTCGTTGTCGACGGTACGTTTCTTAAGGGTAAATACAAAGGGACGTTTCTCACAGCACTAGCTCAGGATGGTAACTTTCAGATTTTCCCAATTGCCTTCAGTGTGGTTGACACTGAAAATGATGATTCGTGGCACTGGTTTTTTACGTAGCTAAAACTTGTGATTCCTGACGATGAGGGTCTTGCGATAATCTCGGATAGGCATAACTAGATAGGGAAAGCAATTGGGAATGTGTATCCGTTGGCTTCTTAGGGAATTTGCACTTATCATTTATATAAGAACATTTTGGAAAGGTACAACGAAAAAGATGTCTTTCGTCTGGTGAAGAAAGCGGCAAGATGTTGTAGGATGGCTGATTTTACTACGATATACGAGGAGATTCAAGCGATTAATCCTGAACTCCATGGCTACCTCGAAAGAGCTGATATCCGACTGTGGGCGCGTGTTCATTTCCCGGGCGAAAGGTACAATTTGATGACTACGAACATAGCGGAATCAATGAACCATGCACTATCAAATGCTAGAAGTCTTAACATTGTTCGACTATTAGAATCGATACGGGTTATGATGACCAGTTGGTTTGTTGAACGGAGAGAGGATGCTAGATCGCAGCTAACCACGCTTTCGCGTGGTGTCGAGAAACAACTACATGTAAGTCAGCCGTAACATTTCATAAGTCAGCCGTAACATTGCATAAGTCAGCCGTAACATTTCATAAGTCAGCCGTAACATTGCATAAGTCAGCCGTAACATTTCATAAGTCAACCGTAACATTTCATAAGTTAGCCGTAACATTTCATAAGTCAGCCGTAACTTTGCATAAATCAGCCGTAACATTTCATAAGTCAACTATAACATTTTTTTATTCTGTATTTATAATAGGGTCGTGTTACTGCCGCCAGACTTATGACGGCACAAAGGATTGATGATTATCACACTGAAGTTATATATGGATCTTCTGGGGATTCTTTGCATGTTGTGAATTTGGACGGAAAAACATGCACATGCCGGCGTTTCGAAAGAGAGAAATTACCATGTGTCCATGCAATCGTAGCCGCCGAGTACAGGGGTAAATGTCGTATATCCCTGTGCAGTCCTTACTATCACAACAATTATTTAGTAAACGCATACGCTAAGTCGATCATGCCGAAAGATTCAGCACTCCAAGTTCCAGATAACGTAGCTAACCAACCGTGCTTTCCCCCGGTTGTTCGTTAACCACCAGGAAGGCCTAAGAAAGGTAGGATGAAATCTGTTCTAGAAGTTGCACTTGAGAAGAAAGGTCCTAGGAAAGAACACACATGTTCTCGTTGTAAACAGGTTGGACATAATGTAAGAACTTGTCCAATGTAGAAAGTTTGTATAAATTTTCGGGTGTTATATTACGGCGGAGTTATGGCTTTAATTTTTTGTTGTATTACGGCTGAGTTATGGATTTTGTTTACATTACGGCTGAGTTATGGATTCATGCCCAATTTAAATTACGATTGTTTACATTTTGTCGATATTCACGCCCAATTTGATTAAGGGTTCTGAAGAAAATGAATCGTAACATCGCATAAGTCAGCCGTAACATTGCATAAGTCAGCCGTCGTAATATCATATATTCTTAAATCAGCCAACCCACGAATTTTTGATTCATAAATTAGCTAGTGCATTATAAATCAACCATTACATTATAACCCAGCCAATTACATTTATAATATATTCCTACTTAGAATCATCCGTCTGATTTGGATCCTCCAGTTCTGGCTACTCCAAAAGAATCCACAATCGTCCCTGAAAAGGAGCTACTAGTAAATGTGAAGGTTGAGCAAGAAGATCTTAAGTCTTGGTCTGATGATTATGATATCATTGCGGTAAGTGATTCTTCGTTTTTGGATGGAGAAGACACACCATTCGTGGCATCCAAGAGCGTGGTTGATCTCGAGGAAGAAAGTAAAGAGGATGAAAGTATGTTTACAAAAGAGCTAATGGATGTTCTGAAAAAACCATACAATGAAAACGAGTTGTTGGAGCTCTCTAAAGAGGCATCAGTGCAAAAACAAGTGACTCGATGTAGAGAACTCCAAAAGGGAAGAGAAAATATTTACGCAACTGGTCAAATGGGACCGTCTTTTCTCCACAAGTTCTCTGACTTCAAAAACCAATTTCTTCTTCAGTTCCTCAAGTTTGGGCCCGGATGGTGAAAACTTGTGGGACTTAACACCATGATTGAGGCAATCATTCGCTTGCAAGAGAAATCACCCAAATATGTGTTAGATTAAGCGCATAAGAGGAATGGAAACCACACTTATAATGATTAAATCTTAACAAGTTTAAAATAAAATTTGAAAACTGAATACTCCATATCACAAACCCAAGAGCATTGCTCTGATATAAAAGAAGAACAAAGACTTTTCTGATTTTTATTTGATAATTGGATACATTCAAATGAGCCATATAACAAGTATATATAGGCCCAAATGAAACTTGCAACATTTAATTCGGGCCATTTACTATTCAACGGCACTGTTGGCCGGTTAACTTGCAACATGTACTGTTCAACATTTACTGTTGTATGTTATGGCTGAGTTATGGATTCATTATTATGGCTGAGTTACGGATTTTAGGCCCCAAATTAAAAACACAAAAAGTCGTGACACGACTGAGTTAGAAAGACGAAACATCACGATACGGTTGAGTTATGGATTCATTATTATGGCTGAGTTACGGATTTTGGGCCCCAAAATAGAAACACGAAACGTCGTGACACGGCTAAGTTATGGTATAGATAGACGAAACGTCACGATACGGCTGAGTTATGGATTCATTATTATGGCTGAGTTACGGAGAGAGGATGCTAGATTGCAGCTAACCACGCTTTAAGACATTGAAGTTTAACTGTGTTATCTAGTTGTTCACTTTGTACTCTTTAATACATATCATTATAAATCAGCCATATCAGTATTATCTTATCTATTTAAATCAGCCATCATACATTCATAAATCAGCCATCATATATTCTTAAATCAGCCACACCACAAATTTTTGATAAATCAGCCAGTGCATTATAAATCAGCCATTACAGAATTACTTAATCATTATAAATCAGCCATTATATTATAATCCAGCCAATTACATTTATAACCTATTCCTACTTAGAATGATCCGTCTGATTTGGATCCTCCAGTTCTGGCTACTCCAAAAGAATCCACAATCGTCCCTGAAAAGGAGCTACTAGTAAATGTGAAGGTTGAGCAAGAGATCTTGAGTCTTGGTCTGATGATTCTGATATCATTGCGGTAAGTGATTCTTCGTTTTTGGATGGAGAAGACACACCATTCGTGGCATCCAAGAGCGTGGTTGATCTCGAGGAAGAAAGTAAAGAGGATGACAGTATGTTTACAAAAGAGCTAATGGATGTTCTGAAAAAACCATACAATGAAAACGAGTTGTTGGAGCTCTCTAAAGAGGCATCAGTGCAAAAACCAGTGACTCAATGTAGAGAACTGCGAAAGGGAAGAGAAAATATTTACGCAACTGGTCAAATGGGACCGTCTTATCTCCACAAGTTCTCTGACTTCAAAAACCAATTTCTTCTTCAGTTCCTCAAGTTTGGGCCCGGATGGTGAAAACTTGTGGGACTTAACACCATGATTGAGGCAATCATTCGCTTGCAAGAGAAATCACCCAAATATGTGTTAGATTAAGCGCATAAGAGGAATGGAAACCACACTTATAATGATTAAATCTTAACAAGTTTAAAATAAAATTTGAAAACTGAATACTCCATATCACAAACCCAAGAGCATTGCTCTGATATAAAAGAAGAACAAAGACTTTTCTGATTTTTATTTGATAATTGGATACATTCAAATGAGCCATATAACAAGTATATATAGGCCCAAATGAAACTTGCAACATTTAATTCGGGCCATTTACTATTCAACGGCACTGTTGGCCGGTTAACTTGCAACATGTACTGTTCAACATTTACTGTTGTATGTTATGGCTGAGTTATGGATTCATTATTATGGCTGAGTTACGGATTTTAGGCCCCAAATTAAAAACACAAAAAGTCGTGACACGACTGAGTTAGAAAGACGAAACATCACGATACGGTTGAGTTATGGATTCATTATTATGGCTGAGTTACGGATTTTGGGCCCCAAAATAGAAACACGAAACGTCGTGACACGGCTAAGTTATGGTATAGATAGACGAAACGTCACGATACGGCTGAGTTATGGATTCATTATTATGGCTGAGTTACGGAGAGAGGATGCTAGATTGCAGCTAACCACGCTTTAAGACATTGAAGTTTAACTGTGTTATCTAGTTGTTCACTTTGTACTCTTTAATACATATCATTATAAATCAGCCATATCAGTATTATCTTATCTATTTAAATCAGCCATCATACATTCATAAATCAGCCATCATATATTCTTAAATCAGCCACACCACAAATTTTTGATAAATCAGCCAGTGCATTATAAATCAGCCATTACAGAATTACTTAATCATTATAAATCAGCCATTATATTATAATCCAGCCAATTACATTTATAACCTATTCCTACTTAGAATGATCCGTCTGATTTGGATCCTCCAGTTCTGGCTACTCCAAAAGAATCCACAATCGTCCCTGAAAAGGAGCTACTAGTAAATGTGAAGGTTGAGCAAGAGATCTTGAGTCTTGGTCTGATGATTCTGATATCATTGCGGTAAGTGATTCTTCGTTTTTGGATGGAGAAGACACACCATTCGTGGCATCCAAGAGCGTGGTTGATCTCGAGGAAGAAAGTAAAGAGGATGACAGTATGTTTACAAAAGAGCTAATGGATGTTCTGAAAAAACCATACAATGAAAACGAGTTGTTGGAGCTCTCTAAAGAGGCATCAGTGCAAAAACCAGTGACTCAATGTAGAGAACTGCGAAAGGGAAGAGAAAATATTTACGCAACTGGTCAAATGGGACCGTCTTATCTCCACAAGTTCTCTGACTTCAAAAACCAATTTCTTCTTCAGTTCCTCAAGTTTGGGCCCGGATGGTGAAAACTTGTGGGACTTAACACCATGATTGAGGCAATCATTCGCTTGCAAGAGAAATCACCCAAATATGTGTTAGATTAAGCGCATAAGGAGAATGGAAACCACACTTATAATGATTAAATCTTAACAAGTTTAAAATAAAATTTGAAAACTGAATACTCCATATCACAAACCCAAGAGCATTGCTCTGATATAAAAGAAGAACAAAGACTTTTCTGATTTTTATTTGATAATTGGATACATTCAAATGAGCCATATAACAAGTATATATAGGCTCAAATGAAACTTGCAACATTTAATTCAGGCCATTTCCTATTCAACGGCACTGTTGGCCGGTCAACTTGCAACATGTACTGTTCAACATTTACTGTTGTATGTTATGGCTGAGTTATGGATTCATTATTATGGCTGAGTTACGGATTTTGGGCTCCAAAATGAAAACACAAAAAGTCGTGACACGGCTGAGTTAGAAAGACGAAACATCACGATACGGCTGAGTTATGGATTCATTATTATGGCTGAGTTACGGATTTTGGGCCCCAAAATAGAAACACGAAACGTCGTGACACGGCTAAGTTATGGTATAGATAGACGAAACGTCACGATACGACTGAATTATGGATTCATTATTATGGCTGAGTTACGGAGAGAGGATGCTAGATCACAGCTAACCACGCTTTAAGACATTGAAGTTTAACTGTGTTATCTAGTTGTTCACTTTGTACTCTTTAATACATATCATTATAAATCAGCCATATCAGTATTATCTTATCTATTTAAATCAGCCATCATACATTCATAAATCAGCCATCATATATTCTTAAATCAGCCACACCACAAATTTTTGATAAATCAGCCAGTGCATTATAAATCAGCCATTACAGAATTACTTAATCATTATAAATCAGCCATTATATTATAATCCAGCCAATTACATTTATAACCTATTCCTACTTAGAATGATCCGTCTGATTTGGATCCTCCAGTTCTGGCTACTCCAAAAGAATCCACAATCGTCCCTGAAAAGGAGCTACTAGTAAATGTGAAGGTTGAGCAAGAGATCTTGAGTCTTGGTCTGATGATTCTGATATCATTGCGGTAAGTGATTCTTCGTTTTTGGATGGAGAAGACACACCATTCGTGGCATCCAAGAGCGTGGTTGATCTCGAGGAAGAAAGTAAAGAGGATGACAGTATGTTTACAAAAGAGCTAATGGATGTTCTGAAAAAACCATACAATGAAAACGAGTTGTTGGAGCTCTCTAAAGAGGCATCAGTGCAAAAACCAGTGACTCAATGTAGAGAACTGCGAAAGGGAAGAGAAAATATTTACGCAACTGGTCAAATGGGACCGTCTTATCTCCACAAGTTCTCTGACTTCAAAAACCAATTTCTTCTTCAGTTCCTCAAGTTTGGGCCCGGATGGTGAAAACTTGTGGGACTTAACACCATGATTGAGGCAATCATTCGCTTGCAAGAGAAATCACCCAAATATGTGTTAGATTAAGCGCATAAGAGGAATGGAAACCACACTTATAATGATTAAATCTTAACAAGTTTAAAATAAAATTTGAAAACTGAATACTCCATATCACAAACCCAAGAGCATTGCTCTGATATAAAAGAAGAACAAAGACTTTTCTGATTTTTATTTGATAATTGGATACATTCAAATGAGCCATATAACAAGTATATATAGGCCCAAATGAAACTTGCAACATTTAATTCGGGCCATTTACTATTCAACGGCACTGTTGGCCGGTTAACTTGCAACATGTACTGTTCAACATTTACTGTTGTATGTTATGGCTGAGTTATGGATTCATTATTATGGCTGAGTTACGGATTTTAGGCCCCAAATTAAAAACACAAAAAGTCGTGACACGACTGAGTTAGAAAGACGAAACATCACGATACGGTTGAGTTATGGATTCATTATTATGGCTGAGTTACGGATTTTGGGCCCCAAAATAGAAACACGAAACGTCGTGACACGGCTAAGTTATGGTATAGATAGACGAAACGTCACGATACGGCTGAGTTATGGATTCATTATTATGGCTGAGTTACGGAGAGAGGATGCTAGATTGCAGCTAACCACGCTTTAAGACATTGAAGTTTAACTGTGTTATCTAGTTGTTCACTTTGTACTCTTTAATACATAGCATTATAAATCAGCCATATCAGTATTATCTTATCTATTTAAATCAGCCATCATACATTCATAAATCAGCCATCATATATTCTTAAATCAGCCACACCACAAATTTTTGATAAATCAGCCAGTGCATTATAAATCAGCCATTACAGAATTACTTAATCATTATAAATCAGCCATTATATTATAATCCAGCCAATTACATTTATAACCTATTCCTACTTAGAATGATCCGTCTGATTTGGATCCTCCAGTTCTGGCTACTCCAAAAGAATCCACAATCGTCCCTGAAAAGGAGCTACTAGTAAATGTGAAGGTTGAGCAAGAGATCTTGAGTCTTGGTCTGATGATTCTGATATCATTGCGGTAAGTGATTCTTCGTTTTTGGATGGAGAAGACACACCATTCGTGGCATCCAAGAGCGTGGTTGATCTCGAGGAAGAAAGTAAAGAGGATGACAGTATGTTTACAAAAGAGCTAATGGATGTTCTGAAAAAACCATACAATGAAAACGAGTTGTTGGAGCTCTCTAAAGAGGCATCAATGCAAAAACCAGTGACTCAATGTAGAGAACTACGAAAGGGAAGAGAAAATATTTACGCAACTGGTCAAATGGGACCGTCTTATCTCCACAAGTTCTCTGATTTCAAAAACCAATTTCTTCTTCAGTTCCTCAAGTTTGGGCCCGGATGGTGAAAACTTGTGGGACTTAACACCATGATTGAGGCAATCATTCGCTTGCAAGAGAAATCACCCAAATATGTGTTAGATTAAGCGCATAAGGAGAATGGAAACCACACTTATAATGATTAAATCTTAACAAGTTTAAAATAAAATTTGAAAACTGAATACTCCATATCACAAACCCAAGAGCATTGCTCTGATATAAAAGAAGAACAAAGACTTTTCTGATTTTTATTTGATAATTGGATACATTCAAATGAGCCATATAACAAGTATATATAGGCTCAAATGAAACTTGCAACATTTAATTCAGGCCATTTCCTATTCAACGGCACTGTTGGCCGGTCAACTTGCAACATGTACTGTTCAACATTTACTGTTGTATGTTATGGCTGAGTTATGGATTCATTATTATGGCTGAGTTACGGATTTTGGGCTCCAAAATGAAAACACAAAAAGTCGTGACACGGCTGAGTTAGAAAGACGAAACATCACGATACGGCTGAGTTATGGATTCATTATTATGGCTGAGTTACGGATTTTGGGCCCCAAAATAGAAACACGAAACGTCGTGACACGGCTAAGTTATGGTATAGATAGACGAAACGTCACGATACGACTGAATTATGGATTCATTATTATGGCTGAGTTACGGAGAGAGGATGCTAGATCACAGCTAACCACGCTTTAAGACATTGAAGTTTAACTGTGTTATCTAGTTGTTCACTTTGTACTCTTTAAGACATAGTATTATAAATCAGCCATATCAGTATTATCTTATCTATATAAATCAGCCATCATACATTCATAAATCAGCCATCATATATTCTTAAATAAGCCACACCACGAATTTTTGATTCATAAATCAGCCATTACATTATAACCCATGGTAAATCAGCCATCTCTGAGATGCAATCAATCCAATGCTTTCACCAAATTTTCTACATTGTGATCCAAAAGAACTCTGAAAAGTGTTATTTGAAACCTTCTACACAAAAGGACCTGAAAACATAAGAATCCACAAGAAAAGAAGGAGAATTATCGAATTTGGAGTTCCAAGTGACAAAATAACATATTAATATAAAAAATTGTGCAAAATACCTCCTCTTGTGTAAGGTTAAATGCTCCCACATAACTCAGTGTCACATCAATTGTACCCTTATGATCTTCCAACCTGAAGCCTGTGTTCCCAATGTCATACTCATTAGAATTACATTATAACCCATTAGAATTACTTAATCATTATAAATCAGCCATTACATTATAACCCAGCCAATTACATTTATAACATATTCCTACTTAGAACGCATATAAATCAGCCATTACATTATAACCCAGTCCATTCCTTCACCAATTTCTTCTCCAATGGGTTCCGGTGTAACTTCAACCATGTATGAGAACTTGTGGGACTTAACACCATGATTGAGGCAATCATTCGCTTGCAAGAGAAATCACCTAAATATGTGTTAGATTAAGTGCATAAAGGGAATGAAAACCACACTTATAACGATTTAATCTTAACAAGTTTAAAATAAAATTTGAAAACCAAATACCCCAAATCACAAACCCAAGAGCATTGCTCTGATATGAAAGAAGAACAAAAACTTTTCTGAAATGAAACTTGAAAATATGGGGTTTGTGGAATGTTTTTTGGAAATATAGCACAAAACGTCGTGACAAAACAAAACAAATAGAGATTTTGGATGGATTTTGGTGTAGCGGCTCTTCGGCGAGTGTATAGGTCACTGCACACCTACGCTAGGTGTAGCGGCTCTTCGGAGAGTGTATAGGTCACTGCACACCTACGCCAGGTGTAGCGGCTCTTCGGCGAGTGTATAGGTCACTGTCAAATCGGCGCATTAAATACATAGATATGAGATTTTTGGCGGGATTTTTCCTGCCCCAAATAGAAACACGAAACGTCGTGACTCGGCTGAGTTATGGTATAGAAAGAAGAAACGTCACGATACGGCTGAGTTATGGATTCATTATTATGGCTGAGTTACGAATTTTGGGCCCCAAAATAGAAACACGAAACGTCGTGACACGGCTGAGTTAGAAAGACGAAACGTCACGATACGGCTGAGTTATGGATTCATTATTATGGCTGAGTTGTGGAATGTTTTTTGGAAATATAACAAGTATATATAGGCTGAAATGAAACTTGCAACATTTAATCTGGGCCGGTCAACTTGCAACATGTACTGTTCAACATTTACTGTTGTATGTTATGGCTGAGTTATGGTATTATGATACGGCTGAGTTATGGATTTTGTTTACATTATGGCTGTTATGGATTCATTATTATGGCTGAGTTATGGATTTTTGGCAGGATTTTTCCCGCCCAAAATAGAAACACGAAACGTCGTAACATGGCTGAGTTATGGTATAGACAGACGAAACATCACGATACGGTTGAGTTATGGTTAAGACGGCTAAGTTATGTTTAAACCAAAAACAAAAATTGTTCAGTTACGGTATTACGATACGGCTGAGTTATGGATTTTGTTTACATTACGGCTGAGTTATTGATTTTGTTTACATTATGGCTGAGTTTAAATAAACAAACACAAAACCAATGTTTTCGGAATCAAACGGATTCATGGCCAAAGATAGATGATCTCGGAATCTAACGACGGGAAAAGCCGCTTTTGACATTAATAAATAAAAAGAAGAAAGAAATCACATCCACATTATTCTTATACATTTTCTAAAAACAAACCTATTTCATAATCCCAAAAACAAATCTCACAAAATGAAGCAGAAGAAGTACTTATGTCTTTGTTAATACCATAACCATTCCAAGCACAATTCCTTTTTAAGAACTTCTTCGTGCCACCATTGCAATTGCAACCTCAATAAGTGTAACTTTCTTTGAGCTCTCTCATCCTCTGATTGCCACCCCACTCAATCTCATCACGAACATTTTTCCGAAGTTGATGCATCTCCTCCATTGTCGTTGGCATCATCGGTTTGAATAACGAAGACAATACTTTAAGACCTTCTACTTTCGTTGCTCCTTGTGCAATGCAAACCATTCCATAGACATAACGAGCTTTTTCATTGCCTTTCTTTGAAGCTTTAGCTAAACATGCCCTTCCTTTATCTCCTTCTTCATCATCTAGACAAAGCACATTTTTACCTATATCAAAATAGTTGTAGACACCTTTGCGGTATAGAGCCTCAGGGTTTCCATTCCTTAAGCACCTATCGAAAAATTTGGAAAATGTTTCGTAAGTGTGAGGAAACCATGGAAGGAATGGAACGTCACGAAGTGTTACTCTTTCTACAACCCATCTTTTGTTGCAATAATTTCTGAAAGCCTTTGACACAAAATGGAGATTATCGATGTTGGAAATGGAAGAAGATCCAACAAGTGCACATATCTCTTCGAGCATATCAGTAGGCAACGAGTTGAGAGATATTGTTGGTTTGGTAGAAAATCTCTGTTGAACAGAATTATTGCCAAAATAGGAAGAAGCAGAGCAAACCAAAACCATGCCATGTTTCGTGAACACTTAATAGGATAGAAGATGATATTGGAAGTAGAGATGATATGATCTGCCAATGGATATATATATATATATATATATATATATATAGAGGACGATTAATATCCTTTAATCATATTCGTTTAAACTATTTTTGGACCGAAGGCCCGCTGGGAATGGGACCGACCAGTCCCATCACCAGACCGACCGGTCCCGTACCCAGATACGATTTTAACCTAGTTTTAATTATAAATAAGAGGGCAGCCACCTCTAAAACATTATTCCATCTTGCACGTTATTTTTCAGACTTCTTTTTAGACTCTCTTTTACACTTTGGGAGACTGGGATCAATTGTTCTTTGCTTTTGGATTCAAGATTTGGAGGATCATTCCACAATCCTATTGAGAAGAATTCTAATCCCTAATCTCTTATCATAATATCATGAATTCTCTTATTTGCTTTGTTGTGTTTGATTTCTCCATGTTTGAGTAGTCCTTTAGCTAGATTAAGGTTTTCAATGGTGATGTAGGATGATTAGTAACTGAGCCAAATAGGATAAATATCATATGTCTTCATCAATTGGGATTCGTATTGCATAGATTAATTTGATCACCTAGTATATGATTTCAAGTTAAACTTATTCACGACAGTGTTCTAGGTTGCTAGATAAACCATTGGTGAGCAATTAGTGTGTAACCAGCGACAGTTGATTGTTGCCATTAATTGTGAACAAATTGAACCAATTCGCTAATGCTCGTTTTCATCGCTAAATCCAAACGATAGTTTAGGTATTTAGGTTGTTAGACGAAGTTATTGATACATCACGACAGTGGGGCAATAGAATTGTTATGTTTGAGTTCTAGACCGTACTTAAATTAATTCCTTAATAGTTGCTCAGTCCTGAATTCGAAATCACCGGCGAATGACCTTGATCTAGTGCTTTTCTTTATTGAATTTACATCGTTAAATTTGCTGTTTCGTTTTCTTTGTTTCATTACAACCAATCCCTATTTTATCTTAGCTTTAAATTAGAATCTATAATTTCATAGTGTAACCTTGGTCTCTGTGGATTCGATACCCTTTATATTACTGCGATTGTCTGTGCACTTGCGGATATTATTTTGGGTTAAAACTTCCCACATCAAGTTTTTGGCGCCGTTGCCGGGGACCAATTGCGTTGCCTTTGAAATTCGATTTTATTTATAGTCTAAGAATTTTTGCTAATCTCGTTTTTGTTTTTTTTTATTTTCTTTTGCGTGTGTTTCAGGTGCATGACCAGTAGAAGGACAAAAAGAAATATCACCGGAACGTTAATCAGTGTCTCGAACGAAGAGTTAGCTCGCCTTGAACGTCAAAACCGTCGGCAAAGAAACTCACCTAATCCGGACATTATGGCTGATCAGGAAGAGATGAAGACTCAGTTACAATTGCTAAGGGATCAGATTGCTCAGTTGCAAAGAGATCAACCACAAGCTCCACCAGTACAGCCGGGTATAGGGGATTCGGATAATCCCCATGCTTATAATCAGAACCGTTCGGCCATTGTTTCTCCAACAATTCAGAGGCAAGATTTTGAGATCAAGCCTCAGATGATCTCATTGGTGAAACAACATTTGTTCCATGGATTACCGGCTGAGATACCGATGGACCACATCGAGAACTTCGAAGAAATTTGCAGCACTACGGGGTCTAATGGGGTACCGAGTGAGTTTTTGAAGTGCAAGTTGTTCCCATTCTCACTTTCGGACAAGGCCCTTAGATGGCTGAAGTCACTGCCCGCCGGTTCTTTGAAGACATGGGATGAGGTTAGAGCTGCGTTCTTGGACCATTTCTACACTAACTCCTAGACGATTTCTTTGAGGAACAAGATTTCTTCGTTTCAACAACATTCTAGTGAAGCTTTTTGTGAAGCTTGGGAGAGACTTAAGGAGTACCGTAGGGAGTGTCCTCATCACAGTTTTAAGGATGAACAGATTCAGGGGATATTCTATGATGAAGTTGAATGGGATTATCGGAATGCCCTAAATGCTGCGAGTAATGGGGACTTTATGACTAAGATTGAGAACCTCGCTTCAAGCTCTAACAACAAGGCTACTGAGTATGATAGGTCCAGGAAAGTCAATAGTGTGGACACTCAGAAGATTGATGAGCTAACGGCGAAGGTGAACTTACTTCTACGCGGGAATCAAAGGCCGGTCAAGTTTGTGGAAGAGAATGGGGCAGCCCCTATGTCTCAAGAGTTTGAAGATGATATGGATGCTAGAGTAGAGGAGTTTAACTTTGTGAGTGGTCAAGGATACCAAAATCGTGGGTTCAACCCGGATTATAGGAGCCACCCGAACCTATCTTACCGCATCACCAATGTCGAAAACCCACAAGATCAGGTCTATCTGCAACAAGGAGGTATGAATCAGAACCCACAAGGTCAGGGATTTCAGAAGTTCTACTCTAGCAATACTCAAGGGAAACAGTTTATCCCTAACCCGAATAGAAATCGGTTCCAAGGAGGGAACCCACAACAAGCCACTTTCGCGCCTACATCTCAGGATGAGTTGAAGAGTCTCATGCAGCAACTGATGGTTAACCAACAGAAGGCGTCCACTGAGATTAATGGCAAGGTAGATCACATGTACAATGATCTGAATGCAAAGTACGAGGCTGTTACCGCGCATGTGAAGAAATTGGATACACAAGTTGCTCAAACTGCTGAGGCGATTAAGAGACCGACTAGAAATCTTCCAGGGAAAGGAGAGATGAATCCCAAGAATGGGTATCTCAATGCTATATAAGTCACGAGTGGAATCTCTAGCACCCACAGAAAGGGTAAGGAGCACGCTACCGAGTACCGGGCTTAAGGTGATGAGTTCAGTGCGAATGATGGACAAGTGGGGCATGGTTCAGCCTCAGGAACACCACTGGGAACTGTTCCAGCTGAATCGGGATCAGAAATTTCCGAGCACCCAGGTTTTCATACCCAAGCACCTGCTCGCCAGGATGCTCCTGCCAAATCTTCAGAAATTTCTCCAGAGAGAGTTTACGTACCCAGGGTTCCCTACCCACGTGCGTATGTTAACTTTGTCGAGGACCAGGGACCCAATCGGAGTAGAGAACATCAAGCACCACCTCTTCAAGAGAATAGACTTGAGCTCATGATGCAGCAGATTTTAGATGGGCAAAACAAGAGTGCACAGGAAGTGAATGAGAAGATAACCTCTCTTGACGACAAGATAAACGTCATGAACAACGAACTCAGCTATAAACTAGAGAGTTTAACTTGTCAGGTTGACTTTCTTGATTCACAAGTTGCTTCTATGTCTCAGAGTAAAGCATCAGGTTCTACGAAAAAGGTTGCATTGATTCCTGCGGACGAGCCAGATCGATCGATCCCATTTGAACCAGCTACGGATCCTCAGAGTCAAAACATAGATGTCGCTCCAGGTAACACTCATAAACTATTATTGAGGCAATTGCATAAGCTAGAGGATCCATGTAAGTTTTTTGTTCCATGTTTTATCTTTGGAGTTGATTTTGAAGATTCTCTATGTGATTTTAGATCTAGTGTTAACCTCATGTCAAGGGATATTGCAGAATCTTTAGGTATTATTGATATCCAGACTTCTCAGATGTCTATTAGGTTTGCGGATGCCTCGGTAACAACTTTGTAAGGGTTCATTGGGAATTTAGATGTCCAGATTGGGGATTGCTTGATCCCGATTGATTTCCAAGTTGTGGAGATGAACAATGGTTCATACATGCCCTTGATTCTGGGGAGACCTTTCCTTGCGACAGCAGGTACAGTTGTTGACTTACCAAATAGAAGGATAGTTCTCTCTAACATCGATAAGCATATCTCTTACAAAACCATTTCGGATAGCGACAAATATGGCTCTTGTGTTGCCATAGACGATGTAACAGGAAAGGTAAGTGTCCTGCTAGCTACAGCACTTTGTAATAAGAATGAGGTTAATGAAGTCCTGGATGGAGACACTCGTTCTTATGAAAGGAAACCCAAGGAAGTCAACAAGCGGGACAAACCAAAGCGCGAGAAGAATATTCCAGGTTCGCATATAACCTTGACACTGCAGAGATGTGTTGTAGACACAATTGAGTATAAGCTAAAGGGCAAAGGTATGTCTAGGCCTTTCTCTAAAGTCAAAGCTATCATTACTCCGGAGTTTAAGGAAAAAGGTCAAGCAGCTATGGCTAGTATGCTGAGCAAGGTTCTACAACTAAATATAAGTGATCAAAGAGCAAGTGGACCACGCCTCAACCCACCTCCACCGAGCCCTGATCCGGACAAGAAAGTCTCTAATCCTCATATGGATTCTGCTCATGCCTAGACGGTATACAAAGTCGAGCGCTTGATGGGAGGTAACCCATCGGTATGGTTTCTTGTACATAATTCGATTTTTATTTCCTTTTATTACTAACATTTTACTTGTGTTTTCAGTACTTGAATTCTAAAAAAAAAAAAAAGAAAAAAAAGGGGAAGGAATTTTCCCCGAGCACCCGCTCAAAATAGGGACAAGGCGCTGCATAGTCTCTGGAAACATGACCGGTCGATCCGCAGGATTGGACCGGTCGGTCCAACGTTTCACCCGAAGCGCCTAGACTCTCTGGAAATGAGACCGGTCGGTCCCATATACCGACCGGTTGATCCAGAGGATTCAAGGGATCGATCTGCAGAAGCCGGGACCGATCGATCCCATACGCGGATCAGAACACGAGCAGCCTCTGGAAACACGACCGACCGATCCAGTATCGGGACCGGTCGGTCCTGTATCAGGACCGGTCGGTCCTGTGCCCAGTAAGTTTTTGATAGAAGCGGAGGACGCGTGGCGATGGAGGCGATAAAGCTTCTACTCGGTGATATTTTCTTTCACCCTTC
The DNA here is from genome assembly GCA_963576765.1 of Draba incana. Taxonomy (NCBI): domain Eukaryota; kingdom Viridiplantae; phylum Streptophyta; class Magnoliopsida; order Brassicales; family Brassicaceae; genus Draba; species Draba incana. The sequence continues at coordinate 15,684,892 of OY755213.1, read as the reverse complement.
TATCATCATTGTATTATCCGTGTTTATTTCTGTTTTTATTTGCGTCTCCAATCTCTTGAACTTTTTCACACCGGAGACGGTGTGATTTAAGTCCGGGGGAGCGGTCTTGCTTTTGAGTCTGTTTTATTAAGTCAAAACTTTGTAGGGGATTAGGACTTTATCTTATGATGATATTTGAACTATCTACATTTAATCTTCTCTCTAGTGACCATTTTTACAGAGCATGGGTACAAGGAACAGCTAGAACATTTCGATACACTATCTTCCAGGTTTCAGATTGGCCTAAATTTCCTCTCGTTACTGGCACTAGATTAGGGAAACGAACCATATTCAGGACTTCTTATTCTTTTTACCACTCTTGTTGTTCCTGAATAGCTAGCTCATTTTTAGCTAGTACCCTCCTTAACCATTACCTCTTTTCAAACTCCTTACATTCTTGTTACTTCATGGTCACATGTGCAGCATATGCGCAAAAGGGCCGGAGAGAATCGAGTCGACACTGCATCTAAATTACTCTTTCAGAAGAACGAGCACCTGCTCCGAAGGATCGAGCACCTGCTCCTATTTTCAAAGATGATTTTATAATGAGGAAGGAATAGCAATGATGATCTCCACTTGGGTATATAAATCAATTCTATCTATCCTGGTGTTTGAGAGACACATGCTTGTAATTTAAACCCTCTCCATCATCATCATTCTAAAAAAAAAAAAAATCAAATCGATGATGAAGAGTGGTAAATCTGTAAAATAGTGTCTCTCTGCACAGTGAATGTACCCAAGATGGACGATGGCTGGATGAGGCGTTAGAGAGATTTGGAGAAGAAAGAGTGGTTTAGAGAATGTGGATATCAACGAACTTATTCTCTCTTGCAATTTTGTGCAATATCCTGCATCCTCTACGAAACATCGGGTAACCCTTAAACACTTTAAACACTTTGAACTCCACCCCTAAATGGCCTTACACCCTTAGCGTCGTCTACCCTAAAAAGGTGCTTTTAGCGAGATCCTCTCGCATACTTTGAATGCGTTGAGTTTGTGCTTGGGAAATGGCTTGGTTGAGAAATGTGTTGAGGTTGTTTTGGTAAAGCTTTGCTATTCTTAATCTGAATTATGTGGTCTACCGATTGAAGGTTATTAACTCGGTTCACTGAGGATAAAAGAGCTCCCGCATTTTCAAACCTCTCTCATTTTACTTATTTCTGAATTTGTTTGAGGACAAACAAAGATTTCAGTCCGGGGCAGTTGATATATTAGTATTTTAACCTCTTTTACGTATTGTTTTCTATTGTTTTTCGGTTCTTGCTAGTTCTTTTTGTGTATTTTCAGATTCTAGGAGGCTCTCGAGCATGGATTGGAGTTATTGGGGATCATTGGAGTAAAAGAGAGGAAATTGGAGCAAAAAGGCGATTTTCTCTATACCGAGCACCTGCTCGCCCAAAGTAGAGCACCTGCTCGCCAGAGGCCCAAAGATCCAAGAGTCCCTGGAATCGGGACCGACCGATCCACCTCCAAGGACCGACCGGTCCCGACTGAAGACTTTTAGACCGAAGGCCCGCTGGGAATGGGACCGACCAGTCCCATCACCAGACCGACCGGTCCCGTACCCAGATCCGATTTTAACCTAGTTTTAATTATAAATAAGAGGGCAGCCACCTCTAAAACATTATTCCATCTTGCACGTTATTTTTCAGACTTCTTTTTAGACTCTCTTTTACACTTTGGGAGACTGAGATCAATTGTTCTTTGCTTTTGGATTCAAGATTTGGAGGATCATTCCACAATCCTATTGAGAAGAATTCTAATCCCTAATCTCTTATCATAATATCATGAATTCTCTTATTTGCTTTGTTGTGTTTGATTTCTCCATGTTTGAGTAGTCCTTTAGCTAGATTAAGGTTTTCAATGGTGATGTAGGATGATTAGTGACTGAGCCAAATAGGATAAATATCATATGTCTTCATCAATTGGGATTCGTATTGCATAGATTAATTTGATCACCTAGTCTATGATTTCAAGTTAAACTTATTCACGACAGTGCTCTAGGTTGCTAGATAAACCATTGGTGAGCAATTAGTGTGTAACCAGCGACAGTTGATTGTTGCCATTAATTGTGAACAAATTGAACCAATTCGCTAATGCTCGTTTTCATCGCTAAATCCAAACAATAGTTTAGGTATTTAGGTTGCTAGACGAAGTTATTGATACATCACGACAGTTGGGCAATAATATTGTTATGTTTGAGTTCTAGACTGTACTTAAATTAATTCCTGATTAGTTGCTCAGTCCTGAATCTGAAATTACCGGCGAATTACCTTGATCTAGTGCTTTTCATTATTGAATTTACATCATTTAATTTGCTGTTTCGTTTTCTTTGTTTCATTACAACCAATCTCTATTTTATCTTAGCTTTAAATTAGAATCTATAATTTCTTAGTGTAACCTTGGTCTCTGTGGATTCGATACTTTTTATATTACTGCAATTGTCTGTGCACTTGCGGATATTATTTTGGGTTAAAACTTCTCACATCAATGATTTTGTTGTTTTTCACCTACAAAGGCAAATTTTCACAATTTTTTTGTACTTTCACCTATTGAAGTTCTAAATATATTTCAAAATTTCAAAACTAATTAATCATTACATTGAAAAAAAAGTTTTATGCGTATTTCCATAAAGAATCGAATGTTTTCATTGTGTTTCCAAATTAAGATTTTTAGGAAACGAGTTTCCGTTCAAGTTCTCAAATGAAAATTTTTTAGGAAATATGTTTCCAAATATTCTTTTTCTAAGAAACGTGTTTCCATGGAGTTTCCAAGAGTTTCGGTTTCCGAAATGGGAAACACACCTCGGACGGATTTTCCATGTAACCTAGCTTAGAAGCAACTTTTCACTTTATAGGAGTAGCCCTGAAAACTTCAGGAAACTCTCTAGTTGTTGCCATTTGTTGTATATGCAGCTAGTGCTCCTTAAGTCTCACTTCAAGTTCTTGAATCTACCCCGGTAAAAAAAAACAATTAGCTCAAATTTGCCGAGATAATCCATCAAAACTAACCTTCAGTCGTGTAAAACTGCTACTTGGTAATATGCTCAAATTTGACTTTGAACTACTCTCTCAAATTAAGAGATCATTGTAGTACTTAGGGTTATCGAATCCACAGGGAATCAGAAATACAATAGATTTAAACGTTTCAGATTATGCTAAGCAGAATAGATGTAAAATAAATAATTGCAGAAATAGTAAACACGATGATTGCAAGTTTAAAATTCAAATAAGAGACAAACGCTAAGCCTTAGGGAATTCACATGAATAATTCCAAATTGAAGAATAAAATTACTATTGGGATTGATGAAGTGCAATTCTAGAACTCGAAACTAATGTAAAATAAACCAATTGCCGTTGCAAATATTATCTACATTTAAACCTTAGAAAACCAACTGTCGTTGCGAAATCAAATTCATCTAAATAAGTATTAAATTCATGTTCGATTGTTCACAAATATCCAAAGTCAACTGTCGTTGCGAATCAAATTTCTGCTCACCTATGATTCAATTCAATAATACTGTCGCATCTACTAAACAACCTAGGATATCCAATGCAGGCCTAAATCAGAATTCAAAGCAATCAAAGTGAAGAATCTGAATATGAATGCAAAACCATAATAGTAAATAAATTCAACAACTCTTCATTATCCTTTGAAAAACCCTAAAACCTAACTAGGGAATTACTCAGACATAGACATGAATAATAATTCCTTAGTATAAAATTGTCTAATAGAAAATAAAGCATAAGCCTAAACAATGACTTAGAAAACATATATATAGGCTAAAAATCGGATGGGTTTAAGTTGGGATGATTCGCGGGCAAAATAGGAAAATTCGGAATTGCCTTTAATTCGTCAAAGACTGGCCGACTCTGGCTAAGTTACTAGTCGGATCAGGCTGAACTCTCTGCTGAAATTGCAATAATATCTCGTGTCTGGCCCACTCTGGCTGAGTTACTATCCGGATCAGGCTAGCCTTATATTTTCTGCACATCATTCTTTTACTCGCCAGATTGACACGTCTTCACTAAAATAATCATAACTATTGATCTCACCGTTGGAATAACCTCAAATAACTTCCAAATAAAAGATAACTCGATGCTTTATCTTGTATCAAAATGTCAGCTCGATCCAACGGCGGCAAGTCCTTCAACGAATGCCAAACTTCTGACATTTTTGCTCCTTTTCTTCCAATCTTTGCTCTTTTGCCTTAGACTCCATCCAAACGTGTTTTATCCTAAAAAGACTCAATAAACAAATAAAAGACTCTATAAAGCGGACTTATATCATAGCCAAACCATAAAAACCATTATATATCAACTCCCCCAGACTTAGCTTTTTGCTTGTCCCTAAGCAAAACAGTTGTACTCACTCCTTCTGGAACCACATACCTTGCAAAGTCAATCCGGTGATACTTTGATGTGTCCCTAGAAGCTAAGAAGTTCTCCAGATTGATTCCAAACACCTTAGAGAAACTCAGACTTTCAGCTGTAAACCCCTTTCATTATTTAGATGCGGTCTCATCGAGGGAATATCGATCATTTGACCTTCTAGAATCTTTCACTTCCTTTAAACAATTTTCTGCGTTTAACCCTCTCTCTTCCCTCCAAAACTGTTTATCCAATTAAGGATATCATAGAGATGCAATGCCCTTTTTGAACTTTTTATTCAGGATTTTTCTGATTTTCGGACTTGCACATTTCTGCTTGAACTACACTTTTTTGTAGACTTTTTTAGATACTTGACATCTCTATGACTTCTCTAGAGCAGCGGTCATTACTGTTGTTTCTTGTGGAAGATAGGGTCATGAAGCTTTTTTTTTATCTAGGACAGTTGTATCATCATTAGGAAGAAGTTTCAAAGCGGTTCGTCCTCGTTTTCTAGTGTTTGAAAGCTGAAACAAGTCTTGCAATTTCCAACACCCAAGACAAAAGATTATAGTTGTTTAAGGGCGGAGTCTGCAATATCTTTTCTGGCGTTCTCCAGAAATTTGAACCCGCTCCGTTAAACCGATCCACTTGCAGTTACCCACCTTGAAGAACCAACCAACTTGCATTGTAATGATCCTTGACTGTTGTTTAAAGCAAGTAGAAGGGGAGTTTTGACCCAAAATTTTGAAAAACTGACTCATAAAACTCAAAATAAAACACAATAGTTAGCAACTACCTCCCCCAGACTTAAACGACACTGTGCCAATGTTATTAAAGCTTGAGATTAGTGAAAGAAACGATAACATAACGAATGGAATCAAAATTTAAAGAGAAAATCGTAACTTGGTGGGGGTGTCGATCGACAGTGTTAATGGTGTCGATCAACACCAAAGGATTTTTACAAGTGTCGAGCGTCGGATCACTCGTGTCGCTCGACAGGTGCTCCTGAAGTTCATCCTCAGGTTTTAAATTCCTAAAATTCAATACCAAAAACAACACCAAACATAAAATTATAAAACAAAATAAAAATAAAGTCTATAGCAAGACTCACAAGTGGGTTGCCTCCCACTTAGCGCTTGTTTTGAGTCCGTTAGCTTGACTGTGATGAGGAACTTAGACGTCGGGAGGATCTGCACTTTTCCATGGAATAATTCCAGGAAAAAGTTTATGCGTCTTTTACACCATTTCTTGAATGATCACTTCTCCTTTATCTTTTAGCTCTTGAGGAATGATGATGCGCATGTTTGCGAAAGGCTTTGAAGTCCTTGTATGCTCCTTAGGAATTCCTGCAGATTCATTAAAAGAAAAACCAAGACTTGCACGAGAAACTCAATGCTTGCGTAAGCGCGTAACAACTTTTTGACATTTAAAATCCGTATTAACGAAATCAAGAGGTTTAGAATTAAGTGCAGGAAGCTCTACCTTTGCTCTATGGGAGTATCGTGGGATCGGACATGTGGAATGATCTGTTCAGTAATAGATGAGAGACTAGATTCTTACTCTTGGATTGAGTCTTCATCTTCTAAAATCTCTACAGAAAATGTTTGACCATCGATGGTGGATTTTCTTCTGGTGTTCTCCATGTCAAAGTCCATGAAAATGTCACCTAGATCAAGCTTGATCTTCCCTTTCCTCACATCGATTTGAGCACCAGCACTAGCTAAGAAGGATCGTCCCAAAATCAAAGGGTCTTCAGGCTCATCGTCGTACTCCAAAACCACAAAATCTGTAGGAATTATGCAGTCCTGAATCTTAATAGACACATCCTCTAAGACTTCTTCTGGGAATCTCTTGGATCGATCAGCTAATAGAAGAGACATAATGATTGCCCTGATCAGCCAAGTTGTATCGCAACTGAAAGAGGCATCAGATTAATACCAGACCCCAAATCACAAAGAGAATGAGGAAACAGCCTTGTTGATATGGAGTAACTAAGCACAAAGTTTCCTGGATCTAGAAGCTTAAATGGGATCCTGCTTTGAATCATTGCACTAACTTGTTCTGAGACAACAACCTCCTTCTTTTTCTTCTTAGGTACTGGAGTTGTGTTTAGAAGGATTGCTCTGATGTCTTTGGTAAGAAGTGCTCCTTCCTCAGGACTAACTCCATTCAGAGCAAGTTGCTTAACATATCGTCTTATAGTGCAAGTGAAAGTTTGACTGCGTCAATCAATGGCATCTCAGCCATGACCTTGTCAATTGCAAATCTCCTCTTGAACCTCCTGCTTTGGAACTTCTAGCCCTGGGGAATGGGACTTGAAGCTTGTAGAATCGTTCCTCTGCTTGAATCGATGATTTGGCGACTTCTGGACTTGTTTGGGTTGGGTGTCAATTGACACAATCCTTAGTGTCGATCGACACTAGATTCTCATTCTCAGAATCGTGATTTTCAGGAGGTGTCGATCGACACACTCTAACAGTTTCGATCGACACTTGACATTTATGTGGGTCGAGCGACACGACGTGCTCGTCACTCGATGGAGGTCCTGCAGATTCAAAAATTGCTTTAAACTTGTCAAAATAGTCCTCTTATTCAGTTAAAACGGTGTTCAGGAACGTTTTGGGTTTGTATCAGTCTTTCAAGGAAGAACCCCTCTTGTCTCTTGACGGATTCTGCAGTTTGAGCGACTTGAACGTCTAGCTACTTGACTTGTGTGCTCAACGCCTTGAATTTCCCATTCAAGTCCTTATATACAGCATTTATCTTCCCGTTAAAGCTCACAGTCATTTTTTGTTGCCCTTCTAGAAGTTGCTCAAGCATAGCCTCCATCTTATTGTCCTGTTCAGAAGGCTTTTATTAAGACGAAGATCCGTAGTTTCTTTGGTAGTTGTTGCTCTGGAACGGCTTATGATAAGACGACCCTTATCCCTGCTGATTGCCGTACTTCTGAAATCCAGACCCATTGACGTAGTTAACATTCTCCTCTGCAGTCTCAACCTCTTGAGCATACTGGATTGATTTCTTTCCCACAAGAATGCTATGCATCGAATCAAGCTTCTTGATGACTTCTGCTAGCTGGTTTCCACTAATATCTTGCTTCTGCAGGCTCCTCTCGTAGTCCATGTTCTTAGCATTGTTGTTATTGGCAAGGTTCTCAATGATCTAGGTAGCAGTCCTTGAAGAATTTGTGTTGAAGTTTCTGTTGCTCGCAGCATCAAGAGTCACAAAATATTGTAGCGCAATCCCTATGTAGAAGATGCTAAGTAGTTGTACCTCACTGAATCCATGATGTAGACAGTCTCTCTGATAACCTTTGAATTTGTGCCACGCAGCCTTGAATGCCTCATAATTGCCCTGCTTGAAGGTAGCAATCTTCGCTCTCAGATCCTCGGACTTCGCATCATCAAAGAAATTGCTTAAGAAAGCATTCTTTGTATCCTCCCAGTTTGTAAGCGAGCCCGGTGGAAGTGTTCTTAGCCAATGCTTAGCTTCCCCATGTAGAGAATAGGGGAAGAGCTTGCAGAATAGGTAATCCTCTGACACTCCATTCGCCTTGATGCTTAATACAAGGTCATCGAATCGCTCTATATGGTCCATGGGGTTTTCATGAGGAAGACCGCATAATGGGTCTTGAGCTACGAGTGAGAAGTAAACCGGCTTTAGCTCAAAGTCATTTTGCTGAAACGAAGGTGGACGAATTGCAGATCTATTGGCGTAGAACTGCTCTGGACGGTTGTAATCTGCAAGTGTCCGTCTTTGCGCTGCGTTTTGATCATTCCTCAACAAATTCGAAGGAATCTGGGCCTGGTATCGCTCGACTCCCAAATTATCCTCGTATCGAGCAACGGGATCTTGGTGTCACTCGACACAATCCTCCAGATTTGCCTGTTCATCTTCGACAATCATAAGTCCATTGTCGTTGATCCTCTATCCTTCTTCTTTATATCTCAGTCCTGCCGGATCACACAGAACTCCATCTTCTCCCGGTCTCAGTATCAATGGTACTTGAGCAGCCATCCTTGCTACTCTTCTATTCTCACATTCTAAACATGCAAGTTCCTGAAGACCGTAGTTGACTAGCTCTATGTTCTTGTTGCTCCTTGTGCAGCGATCAGATATGCACCTGAAACCACAAAATTAAAAGCTAGTTTAGTAAAACAAAAATAAAAATACTTAGACAAAATCCTGATATAAAAATCTAATGGCGTTGATTCCCCGGCAAAAGCGTCAAAATTTGATATGCTCAAATTTTCCTTTGAACTACTCTCTCAAATTAAGAGATCACTGTAGTACTTAGGGTTATCGAATCCACAGGGAATCAGAAACACAATAGATTTAAACGTTTCAGATTATGCTAAGCAGAATAGATGTAAAATAAATAATTGCAGAAATAGTAAACAGGATGATTGCAAGTTTTAAATTCAAATAAGAGACAAACGCTAAGCCTTAGGGAATTCACAGGAATAATTCCAAATTGAAGAATAAAATTACTATTGGGATTGATGCAGTGCAATTCTAGAACTCGAAACTAATGTAAAACAAACCAACTGCCGTTGCGAATATTATCTATATTTAAACCCTAGAAAACCAATTGTCGTTGCGAAATCAAATTCATCTAAATAAGCATTAAATTCAGGTTCGATTGTTCACAAATATCCAAAGCCAACTGTCGTTGCGAATCAAATTTCTGCTCACCTATGATTCAATTCAATAATGCTGTCGCATCTACTAAACAACCTAGGATATCCAATTCAGGCCTAAATCAGAATTCAAAGCAATCAAGGTGAAGAATATGAATATGAATGCAAAACCCCAACAGTAAATAAATTCAACAACTCTTCATTATCCTTTGAAAAACCCTAAAACCTAACTAGGGAATTACTCAGACATAAACATGAATAATAATTCCTTAGTATAAAATTGTCTAATAGAAAATAAAGCATAAGCCTAAACAATGGCTTAGAAAACATATATATAGGCTAAAAATCGGATGGGTTTAAGTTGGGACGATTCTCGGGCAAAATAGAAAAATTCAGAATTGCCTTTAATTCGTCAAGCACATGCCGACTCTTGCTAAAATACTAGTCGGATCAGGCTGAACTCTCTGCTGAAATTGCAATAATATCTCGTGTCTGGCCCACTCTGGCTGAGTTACTATCCGGATCAGGCTAGCCTTATATTTTCTGCACATCATTCTTTTACTCGGATTGACATGTATTCACTAAAATTGTCATAACTATCTATCTCACCGTTGGAATACCCTCAAATAACTTACAAATGAAAGATAACTCGATGCTTTATCTTGTATCAAAATGTCAGCTCGATCCAACGGCGGCAAGTCCTTCAACGAATGCCAAACTTCTAAACTTTTTGCTCCTTTTCTTCCAATACTTTGCTCCTTTGCCTTAGACTCCATCCAAACGTGTTTTATCCTAAAAAGACTTAATAACAAATAAAAGACTCTATAAAGCGAACTTATATCATGGCCAAAAACCATAAAAACCATGATATATCACTTGGGTTTGCTTGTCTTTCAGTTTTGTCTCCAACTCTTTAATATGGGATACCATATGGTAACAGAAGACCGAGATAGTGAGATTTTACTAATTCAAGGAACGTAAGTTTGAAATTGAATCAGTCCTCTTAACCTTTTGTTGCCACACAAGAGAGTTGACTTCAAAATCTTTCAACTTATTCTCAAAATCCTGAACCTTTTGTTGCCACATATAAGAGTTGCTTATAGATTCTTTCAACTTATTTTCAAGAACCTTAACCTGAAGGCATCATTTAAGAAGTTTAGTATCTCTCAACAATATTATATTATTTTTATGCAACATTTATTTGATCTCAAGAAACCTTTTGTTGGTAAGCTGCATAGTCTGATTGGTGTTTCTCCTTAAGCTTACACTCTAGCTCCTTCACCTTCAATAATTGAACAACAGAAAAAGAGAAAGAACCTCCTGCTGGAGATTGGCATAAGTCTCATCTTTGCTCTTTAGTCTTTCGAGAAGATGTGCCTTCTGCTTTTCTGATTGGTTATGATGTGACTCAAGCTGGATTTCAAGTTTTTTATTCTTTTCCTGGAGACTTATGTATGAGTGGTGTCTTCCTTTATTCTTACTTTCCAGGTTATATATGTTCTCTTCCAGTTTCTTTATCGATTCGTCTTTAGATCGACTTTCTTGTCTTGCTTTCTCAACCTTTGAAAATGATATAAGATTTTTATGCAGTGAATCTTGAAGCAGATGTGTTAGTTTTGATTTCCTGATGGTTAATAATTGGAAAGTGTTATAGCAGTCAAGGTATGAAAAAGGTCCCCACAGAGATGGAGAGATAGAATTCTGCAAAGGATTAGACTATAACCTGAGTGGAATATGACTACTCTTTGTAGCCAATACGTATATCACATCACCTAGAGCTAAAAGTGACCAATTAATGTTCAATTATGTGGTTCGTTCAGCCGCTGACCTTGCACGTCAGTTTTTTCCAACCTTTCACTTTAGCTAAATCTACAAGCCAAAGATTGCTTTTTGTGCAATCACCATTCATCAAGTTCTTTGCTTTTACCATTATAGAGAGTATGCTGCAATAAGATTGAACATATTAAACAACCATCATAATGTAATATGGGAAAGCAAAACATACAAACAACATAGTTAGAGAGGCATATATCCCAATATACCAGTTATGGTGGTTGCTATGCTCATTCACATTATTGGATCCAACAGATCTAGCATTGCCTTCAGCTTGAAGCACATTCCACACTTCATTTCTATTGTCCATTTTTGCTTCTACTCACCGACGAACATGATGGTACCCCTCACATAATCCTTCTAGTATCTGCATTTATATATACAAAAAGAAGGTATTTGACTATACTTACAAAGTGAAAAAGATATAAACCGGGAGAAGAAGATACCTATTGTCAGAGAATGACTATTCTGAATAGTTTGAGATTTCAGTTTTGCAGTAAATAATGCTTAAGAGCTACTTTGCCTTCAACAAAGTCATTTCACTGTAACCAGAAACCTGAAAATTCAAAGAGTTTCTTTAAGGTTTAGTGTGGGAAATGTTTCTCGTATATAAAAACAGTTCACATGAGAAGAGCATGAATTAGAGAAAAAAACAAAAACAAAAACAAAGAAATCGTTAGATAATCTGATAATAATAGAGATATATGATAAGATCAATTAGGTACCCAATACGAATCGCAAAACAAAAAGAAATAACAAAAAAGAAAGGGACAATCTCAGAATCTGTCACATTTGGAGTTATAATCTCAAAAAATGTCACATGTGAGTTTTTCTAACAGAAAATGACATTAATATACAATATTACCGAAAATGCCCCTCGTATATCGCCATATATGTCGGACAAATGTGAAGGTTTGTGTCAGAATGAGAAAAAGAGTTTGTACTTTAAAATAATAAAATATAGATGTGCAGCTTTAACATTTACTGATAAAATTAAGACTTTTCATTACCTCTCTCTGTAATAACATTTAATGCTGTAGAGAGAAAATGTTAGTTACGTACGAGAGAGAAAACATTATTTACGTACAGTCCAACCACCGGTACACCAACATATAAACAGCTTGACTAGCAGTCTACCGTGTACACTATCACCGTGTACAACGTCTGGACATTGTCACCATGTTACAACCGTGTTAACCGTCTCGATATAATCATCTTGACGGTACACTCTCCGACCACCGATACATTACGATGTACACCTTCTGGATAACGTCATCGTGTTCACTATCCATCATTGGTACACCACGGTTTTGATAGCGGGTACACCACTTTGTACACTATCACCGTGTGCACAGTCACCGTGTACACAGTCAACGTGTACAACGTCTGGATGTTGTCACCAATGTTACAACCGTGTTCACCATCCCGATATAGTCATCTTGACGGTACACTCTAAAATTTAATCCAAACCCCTATGCTCAACCCCTTCCCCCCATCCCTAAAACTATACACTAAATGTGAATTAGTTAACCTTAAATATGTATTAGTTAATTATAAAACCAAATTTTAAACCTTAGTATAAGTTATGTACATCACGAATGTGTACGACGGCGTATACATCATCATATATGTGTACACCAACATGTACATCACCAATGTGTACAATGATATGTACATCATTGTACACCAACATGTATATCACCAATGTGTAGAACGACATGTATATCATCATATCTGTGTACACCAACATGTACATCGCTAATATGTACAACGACATATACATCATCATATTTGTGTACACCAACATGTACATCACTAATGTGTACAATGACATGTACATCATCATATCTGTGTACACCAACATGTACATCATCATATTTGTGTACACCAACATGTACATCACCAATGTGTATAACGACATGTACATCATCATATATGTGTACACCAACATGTACATCACTAATGTGTACGACTGCGTATACATCATCATATATGTGTACACCAACATGTACATCACCAATGTGTACAATGATATTTACATCATCATATTTGTGTACACCTACATGTACATCACCAATGTGTACGACGGCATATACATCATCATATATGTGTACACCAACATCTATATCACCAATGTGTAGAACGACATGTACATCATCATATCTGTGTACACTTTTAATGGCTCTACATACAGATTTATGTACTCTACCATCTGTATGTACACCAGCATCAGTAGGAACTTCATCATCTGTATGTACACCACCATATGTAGGTACCATCAGCTCCTACGTACAAAGAAATCATTAATCAGAAATATGTACATGACCAGATTTACTAGTGTATCATCTGTACGTACACCATCTCCTATGTACACTAACAAAATATCAGTGATATGAAAACAAACTGAAGAACCATCGATTTTGATTGAGCGGACGTATTTGGTGGACATAATTTCGTTTCAGACATTCTAAACCCCAAAGGAGAGAAAATCTCAATTCAATTTTCACAAATCTTCTATAGATCTATTTTTGAGAGAGAGAAAGAAAAGAAGATGAGAAGTTTTGTTTTAATTTTCTCTTAATGATTTTGTGCAGGTTTTTGCCAAAAAGAGAGAGATGACTCAGATGAGTGAGTGAAGGGTTCGGGGAAAAAAACAAAAAGTAACTGATATTTTATTATAAAATTAATTTTTGTCAACTATCAGATCTCAATGTCACAGTTTGTACAGAGTCTCCAACAGTGACAAAACTGGGGCAAAACTGGCATTTTTAAAAGTTTGTGACATTTTCTGAGAATAGAAAGCGACCATATGACATTTCTTTAATTTGAGTTTGGGAGTGTGACATTTTTGTAAATCGTTAGTTATTGTTAGAAATATTATATGAGAACACAATAAGATACAAACACATCAAAACGACAAAATTAAAAACAATATAAAGTCGTAAATAAGAATAAGAGAACTAACATGGAAGCGCATAATGGGAAATGGTAAACCTTTAAATAAGAGGAACAACAATAACAAAAAAGGTAAAAAATTGTCAGAACATAATAAAGTAGAGACCGAAACAATATCAAACCTGGAAACTACTAATGAAGCATGAACACAAGTTGAATAATATCAAATTGATGAATGGGTATTTCACTCTGGGTTATAGAGGAATTGGGTTGTCCCCATATATACATGTTTGAGTGGTTGCGGCGGTGGAGGAGCCATTAGTACGAATTGGAGCGGTGATTTGAAGAGTTGAGAGTGAGAGAAGTGGAAAAGATTCGCAATCAATAAGGAGAAGTAAGTGTTAGGGATATCAATCGTGGTCTGCAATTAACGATTCTTTATAAGTGGGTTAGAAATGGAGGATGTGAATGTGGTTTCGATGGTGAGGAGATCGGGGAAGACAAAGAGATCTCGTGGGCTGGGCCTAAAAACATTATATCTATTTGTTTTAGTTATGTGAAGTAGCCAAGCCCAAGCTAAAAATATTCAGATTATTATTGCTGATGTGGCAGCCCTTAGAAGCCAAGAATTCACTCTCTTTTATATAAAGGAGATGATTGTATAGTTTTTCTTAATCATAATCGACAACGACTTTATAGCTATTTACAAATAACATACAAAACGCCAAAACAAAAGTATTGAATCAGTTTCTATCACTAGTTATATTTTTAGCATAGAAAACTGCGAATGATAGAGAAAATCAAGGGATATATAACAGAATCAAGAGAAAATCAAGAGATATATAATATATAATATATATACCAAAAAACAGCTATCAAAATTAGACTTTTTCTTTAGTTTGGGAAAGGATGGCTCGTTCTCGTCGAGGCAGATCCAGTAAAGAGATATCAACATTTGAATCGGTATATACAGGCTTTTTGGCCATTACGTCTGGGCTAATTGCCGTGTTCTCTTTCTTAAATGCGATCTGTAGTCCTTTCAAAGATCCGGAAGTAGCTATTACGTATCCGTGGCTTACTACCATACTGCGACTATACATTCTAATTTTGGGCTTCCTTTCCGGCATGCTCACCTTTTCGATCGCCCAAGAATACAACTATGTTAGAAGATTCATGGGCCAAAGAAAATCGCGAATTTCAAAGAAGAAAAAGAAGAAGATGAATTCAAGGATGTACAAAGATGATGAAGAAGAAGAAGGTTGTTGCCCTATATGCCTCGAAGATTTCAACGTGGGTTTTGGTTACGTTAGGCTACGCAATTGCATGCATAAATTCCATTGTGATTGCATTCATAAATGGCTTTTCAAGAGTGCAAGTTGTCCTATATGCCGTTCTTTTGCCATTCACGACAATTACCTTCGACTTCAGTGATATAAATACAGAGCTTAAGTAATCACGACTAATATATATATATATATATATATATATATATATATATATATATATTCAATTTGCGTCGACAAGAGAAAAACCCTACCATTGCTGAATTCGCTTTTTCGCAGTGGTGGTCGAGTGATTTTACGTTTTTACGGTTTGTAATATTACTTTTTTTTAAGCGCAATTTTTATAGATACCACTTTTTAAAGTTTTTTTTCAACCATACCACTAATTTTTAAAAATTCCCTAGATACCACTTTTTTCAAATGTTCCAAAAATACCACAAAATTAAAATTAGTTTTAAATGGTCAAAACTAAACTTAAACCTTAAATAGTCAAACTTAAAATTAGTTTAAAAAGTTCTTTTTTTAATGTTTGTATATATATTATTTTGATTATTCTATAATTTGTAAATAATTAATTTTTTTTTTATGATACCGACACCGGTCTCACCACTGGAGACAAATTTATTAATAGTATCATATTGAATCTCAAATAATAAACAAAAATTAAAATTTATCCTAAAATAATGCTAATGATACCCACATGGTATCATGGGTGTGCATGCTCTTAATAAGCATCTCTTGAAACTACATACTTAAATGGCTACAACAAAATCTTTGCGTGGATCACATAAAAATAGAAGAATACATAGAGTTCTGAAACAACAAACCTTTTAAAAAGATGAGTTCATAGATAAGCAAGGTAATTGGTAAATCGATAGGAAACTGAAGCAGAGAAGTCTTTGTACCACTCTTGCAACCCGGGCCATAGCGAAACCATGAATATCAATTGAATGACACTTCTGAAGAGCGGTGAGGCCGGTTCGTTTGGCGGGGAGCCAAATTCAGCACCAAGTATTTAGGAAACTTCTTTTAAAATTCATACCAAAAAAAAAAAAAACTTCTTTTAAAAGTTTCTACAAAGAAAGAAAACACCACAAATATGGCCTGAATTATATTTACTTAAAAACGATAGAGGCTAGTGAGAAATGGACAAATCTAAATCATCTTATTCTCAATACCATGCTTTGTTTGTGCAAAACTTCAAAGAGTTAGAACTTAGACGTAAGAAAAAAAACCATGAACGTATAATTAGTAGTAGAGAAGCAGTGAAGATAATACAGAGGAAACAAAACGAAACCAACTCAAACAACTTTTTAAAGCCTTTTGTAGCCCCCCGCTTAAGAATAGAACATGTACTTTTCTTCCCACATATTCAATGTAGTTTTGCGAAGTAGTATGTCCCAATAATGGAATTAATTGTCACCATACATTAAAATAGCTTTGTAAGTTAGAAAAACTCTTTAATTTACCTTAATTGGAGCACCATTCTTTGAAGCTCACTACAAAAAAAGAGGTGAATTAGATCATTTATTTAATACATATGCATTACTTATAATTGATGCAAATAAATTTTAAATCACTTAAGAAAGTGATCCCGAAAATGGTGATGCAAATAATTTACATCAATTTAAACAAAATCGATGCTAACATGTATCAGTTACAAAAAAATGATACTAGATTTTACATCAGTTAATATAAATGATGTTAGTATTTACTACAATTATGATAATCGATGCTAAGTATTTGTATCAGTTTTAAAATTGAGGTTATATTTCCTTCCGTAAATAACTGTTAAATTGTAAACATGTTAAAATCAGTAATCATTTGATAAATTATTTTAATAGAAAATTTACTTCAATTTTTTAAAAGATACCTCAAGTCGTAAACCAAACTAACACACTTCCAAAAAATCTGCGTCAATCTTTAATTGTAGATTTATGATTTTAATGGTTATTTAAGTTTATAAAAAGAGGATACGTGTTAATTATATATACAAGTGATTTTCCATCACCTCTTCTCTTGATTGTGGATGTGGGACATTTTGTTAAAAAGTAACTAAAACATATTGCATCAATTATTAATTGATATAACATTTCGTATCATTACTCAAAGTGATGTTAATAAAATTTTTATTGTAGCATCAATTATAAACCGATATGAATGTATACATTTGCATCAATTTTATTGAAGTGATGCAAATTAGTTGAGATTTGTATCAACTTTAATTAATCGATGTAAAACCACATATTTTATATCACTTATTGATAAATAATACTAATATAGTATCATTTAAATTTGTGATTCCATTTAAGTTATTCAATTTACCTTTTATTTTGTAGTGTGTGGTTAGTGGGAAAATGAACACACTGAATTCTCTGATATTTTCATAAGCCTCTTTCTAATTATAGCCGCTATAGAACTACATAAAAGAGTATGGGAAAACAGAATGATACTTATCAAATATTGAGCTAGCAAGTGAGTTGGAGATAGTTACATATATTGCTTACATTGTTTTTGTATGTGGATGTAAAGAGATATAACGAAGTAGATGCGTTTTAGTTTATGAATAACGATAACATAAAAACTCAATCGTGGGCACAATTTTGCTTGGTCATTCAGTAATATTTGCTTAAAGGTGCCTTGAATCTTATGTGGTAATTAGCTGTAAACAATATTGGGAGAATAGCCTACTAAAAAAAACATAACATTTACCTGAATAATGGTCAACTCAGAACACTATGGGTCAGATTGGTCACTCCGTTTAAACAGAGCGGTTAAATAGTAAATAATTTTTGATAAAAAATATTATATATTATTTAAAATAGAAATAATAATTAAAAAATTTAGTTTGATTTTTATATATTTATATTAAAGTTAAGTATATACCTATATTTTTCAAAAATAAAAAATAAAAAATTTTATTTAAAAAAAAAATACAAACGTCCGTTTGATAATTAGGGCAGCTGCAAACGGACAAACGTCCAAATGAGGTAACCATTCAAAGCCTATATACATGTTTCTATCTCTTTTTATTCCTTCATGAGTGGTTCCACTATATACATGTTTCTATCTCTCTGTATTTCTTCATGAGTGATTCCATTATATCCCCTAGTCTCATGGGAAGGCGTTGATCCCGTAGATAAACTTGCAACCCACAACAATCATTGGTGATTTGTTCTAAATATATGTGCGAGCTGGAATTTTCACACAACAGAATTTGTGAAGATTCAGATAAAGTAAAGCTTCTTTAGGTTTTCCAAACACTTAGAAAGATTTTTAGAATTAGGGTTCTTGAGATTGTTGTTATTAACCAAGATCAGAGCTGTAAACAGTGTTTCTATCAGAAAAACCGGTCCCTTCCAAGTGAAGGGCTACATGTCTATATATAGGTAAAATTGGGCTGTATGAACAGTCCCAGTCGAGGTGACTTGAACAGTTCCGGTCGCTCTGAGCCGGGCCGGTCTAGAAGGATTGAACAGCGCTGGAATGAACAGTGATGGGCCTTTGACGGGCCTGCGTTTTCTGGGCTCGACCGCTGAACCAGTTTAACACGTGTTAAGCCGTTTGGTTTATCGATTCTTCTAGGGGAGATTTGACCCCTACAGTTAGCCCCCCAGTTCAGCAGTTTAGTTGAAAAGTGCTGAAGTAAGGGTGTCTGGTTTATCGATTCCCGCTTAGGCCGTTTAGCGTGTTAGCGGCGATACTGTCGAACCCAAATACTCAATACTGCGAGTCGGTTGCTGTTACTGGCGAGTCGATTTCTAGTTTCGCGAATCTGCGAATTGGTTTTACTTGTGATCCGCGAATCGTGCGAGAGTGCGAGGTGTCAAGGTAGATTTGTTCCGATATCTGCGAACTGACTGAAAGCCTTCGAAATCGCGAGTTGACTTGATTGAATGAATCTGCTCGAAGATGCGAGGTGACGAGATGAAGATGTACAGATGTGCGAACAAGCCTCGGTAAAACCCTTGTCTAGAAAACCCAGTGGGAAAAAACAGAAAAGGGGAAAAGAGCGCGAGTCGCACATTTACTCAAGTCATCGTTGTCGCCGAATTCCTAAGTTTTATGGAGATAAAGTCGTGAGTTGATGAAGTCGCGAGTTGATGAAGTCGCGACTTGATGAAAATTCCAGCTCGCACAATATATTCATAAGTAATTATAAATTGAATACTTTCTTGATAAATTTACTATCTCTCACCAAGAAATCAGAAACCTCTAACCGCACAAGCTAGAGCCAAAAAAGAACTCAAGCGATCCAGCGTCGCGGGCCGATCACAAACATATGTTAGAATCATCACATCAGCCTTCCTGAATTCGTCAGTGAGCTTTATCATATTGTCAATACTAATGAAGCAAATTTTGAGGATGATGCGTACATGTAGTAAAAATTCAAACCATTGTTGAAGCATTGAAATCGATTTAGAAAAACCCAAATTGAAATTCAAAAAGAGAATTGAATTTACATTTCGCCTAAGCTAGTGGTGATTCAAAGATTTCGACCATTAAAGATTTAGACTACACCAACGATATTGGTACAAAATGCATCTTTTTGTGCATATACAGAGGATATGGGAAAGCATAAATTACCTTGTGGGAATAGCGATGATGGTGATATATACGTAGTGAGGGTAAAGCATCGGCCTGCATCTTTTAGCCTATTTTCTTCTTCCAATCATAACTAAATATAGGAATAGGAACCGTTGTATCCTTTTCGGATGGAGGAAGAGATAATCAAGTATCAGAGTCTTACGATTTAAGCTATTGTCTATGAGGACAAACTTCTCAAACACTCCAATGTCTATCTACTCCTCTCTACCACACTCTCTTATTATCTAAAACACTCTTTTGTGTTGAGAGATAGTGAACTCCGAAATTGCCCCTCTCCTCCATCATTTAAGTTTTTTTTAAAATGGAAAGAAATCATAATTATTCAGCCAATGAGAGCAAAGTTCATTTTTTGTTTCTCTCCCTTCTTGGTCGATGTCGGGAGAAAATATTCCGGCAGAAATTTTGCTTTTCAATTCGATTTTTCCGATTCAAATCGGTAAATGATATCAAATTTCTTCTACTAGAATCATTTCAGCCGTAATTTGAAGTTGATTGGGAGTTGTTTCCCTCACAATTTCTTTTCGAGGTCGAGGTCGAGAAAAAATTCTGGCAAAGAAATTGGGTTTATTTGATTCAATTCGATACAAATATCATATTCCCTCTAAAGGAAACATTCCAGCGGTGTTTTTTACTTGATTGGGAGCAGTGGATTGAACATTGAAGCTCATCCCGTGAATTTGTGTGAAAAGCATCTACAAACATTGAGAAAGCAGCGACGGTTGAGGTGAGTACAGTCTTAACCATTAATTCTGGGTGTTGTTCCCTTTATATGTTGAGTCTTTGGTTGTAAAGAATTTGATTTGAAGGTTTCGGGATTAAGAGATTTCGAAGTGGTTAGTGTCGCCGGAAGTGAGTTACTTCTGGTTTACGAGTGACCGATGTGTATGTTCTTTGCTTGTGGAATGGATTTCGAGTTGGTGGCTCAGAGGAAACATAATGGAAACGAGAAATCCGAATCTCGGGTCTGATGAATTGAATAGGTAGAAATGGATTTAGGTTTGTTGTATGCTTTCAATTTGGTTTGAGGATTTATGGATTAGGGAATTTCATTGAATGGATTTGGACATTTGGTATGGATATGAATCGATTCAGAGATTTCATAAGTGTTTGGGTATTCGTTAACAGATGAAAGCTCGTGAAGTTCACAAGCGATCCACTAAAGCTTGTTGCAATGTCTCTGATCCATGTCTTTTTTCACCAGAGACGAAGCCAGACGAGAAACGCAATGAGGAAGAGATATCCTTCGATTTGATGGTGGTGATAGGTCTGATGGGAATGGGAAAGGCGAGGAAACCGGAGAATGCTTCTCAAGACCTCATTTTGTAAAATGATGGTTTTGGTTCTTCAAAGAAGACATAACAAGATTAGAGTCTTGTTTGTGTTAAGTAATTTTCAAGTAACGGGATAAAAGACACTAGTAGTGGTGATTGCAGCATCAAATTCTATTTAGATCTAGAAGATGTGATATAAGGAGGAAGACTAATAATATCATTTGTGGATTAGAGTATACATTTTTATGATATGTATAATGGATATAATTTTGTAAATTAGGAGAAAGATTTAAAAATGACTAATGATTTGTATAACCAAGAGACATAATTTCACAATGGTAAAGCTAATTCCAAGTTAAAATCCTCCGAAGTCCAATTGCTTGTATATGCGTACAACCATAACACTAGAGATAAATATATGAAAAACTCACAACTTTTTACAATATATCCAATGTTTTGTAGAAAACTCATAATTAATATAGATTATGTTTCAAACAAAACTAATAAACCTAAAGTATATGTTTATAGATATATATGTTATATAACAAAAAATTATTTGATAATTATCTTTACCATATAATACTTTTAACATAAAACATCTTATACTTTCATGATGACTTTGTAAATACTCACCACCTTATGATGCGAAAGATAGATACAATGTTTTTCTACTAATGTTACTACATAAGAACTTTGGGGCAATACAAGAATGATGATACATCTTGTGTACAACTAAATAACTTTGATTTATTATAGGTAAAACTAATATAAGATTAAAATCTTAAAAAGTACAACTGTTATGATTTTTTGTACAACCGAAAATCAGGTATAACTATTTGAAAAAATCAGGTATAACTATTTAATAAATTTATGAATTTTTAATTCAGCATGTGTCAATTTTGTCCATTGCATGTGTTTAATAGAACTAATAAAAGCGGCGCTAACTGCCTTTTTCGTTAACACGTGTTTTTCATGTTCTTTTTAATGAAATAAATTATTCTTTTCCTATTAAACTCAGTTGTACAATAATATTAATACTTTGTTGTACCTAATAAATCAAGTTGCACTTAAGTAAGAGACTTTTCTCCACCATTAAACTAAGAACCTTGATTGTGTTTAACATCATTCTCATGTCCTAAAGCAAGCTAAAAGGGCAAGAAAAATGAAAGAAACAAAACACACATAAACCATGAGATGTGTTTCCCCAACCATACTGATTTCATCTTTCACATTAGCAACAACGAATTGCTAATTCTTCAATAAAGCTTTTGAATGAATCCATGACTTGTTTGTACAATCCACATTCTTATCATGACCTGCTTGTAAC
The DNA here is from genome assembly GCA_963576765.1 of Draba incana. NCBI lineage: Eukaryota > Viridiplantae > Streptophyta > Magnoliopsida > Brassicales > Brassicaceae > Draba > Draba incana. The sequence goes on along the minus strand of OY755213.1, from coordinate 15,662,626 downwards.
TCCACAATGGCATTTGCTTATCTTCTAAGTCTCGAATTTCTCTTTATTAGACATCTCATCATATTTTGTTAGCTCAAATGTCTCATCAACAATGTTCTTGTCCCTCAAACCAAGCTCATTCCAATCATCATCAAAGAAAACCTCTGCCACTAGCTACACCAAAAATGAATGAAGAGTTAGTAACCAATAAAATCACACTAATCCAATACTACGATATCGGAAAAATCCTCTTTGAATGTTGATCATTCTCTTACCACTGTGAGAAGAAGAGATCGGGAGTCGAGCATGTTCTTCTCTCACCATCTCTCTTACTTCCTCTCTATGCTATGAATTCCTTATCTACTCCTAAAACCGAAAAAACCATTTCCCTCACCATTTTAATCAAGCCTCTCTCTCGAATCGCCAATTCCTCAAAACATCTTAGCATCTTCTTTGCAAGCTCATATATCTATTCAACATCTCTCTCTTCCTCTGTCCAACAGCAACAACCTTTTATTTATATTGATCCTAGAATCGTCAAAACAAGCAGCTTAAATTGATTTGATTTGGAACGAGTCATACATACATGAACTGATTTACAACAAAGGTAGAGTCATATATTAGTCCAAAAGAAGAGTGAACTGATGGTTGAAACATAACATTCATTCCATTGCTAACCAATCCAAACTAAAGAACTTAAACAATTATTAAACGATATGAATGGCTAGTACAATTGCTAACCAAACCAAGCTAAATTCCCTAAATCAACTCGAACCCAGAATTAATTTAATCAATTTAGGCATTAAAAACCCAATCCCATACAGATTTCAAAGATCTCAGACGTAACTAGCTTCTCGTCATTTGTGTCATAAATAATTACCCAATAGCTTCGAATCAAAACACTCAAGAATTGAAAGAAAATTACCTTTTTCCGTAAAGCATCCCAAGAGCTAGGAACATCCATGGTGTCTACAAAATCAGCCCTTTCTTTTTCGGCAATAGAAGATTTTCCCGTCATAATTCCGATACGAAATCTTCCCAGATCAAAGATTATTCTTCCTCCTCTTCACCAAATATTTGAATCCCCAAAAGATGAGACTCGGTAATTGGGTTCGATATAGAGAGAAGTGAGAAACGAACCAGATGGAGAGGAATAAGAGAAGAAGAAGAAGATTTCATTGTCTTATTTTTTTTCTTTTTATTTAGGGATTTTTTTTTGGACCCGGATAAGATCCGATTAGGTCAATATTCAAATGGGTATTTAGTGGTTGGATCTGTAAATATATATAACTTAGATCTGGTTTTAAAGTAAAAGACTCATTTTTTGTTTTAAAAATAAATTAAAAAGAAAATCAAGTTAATAGAGGAGTGTTTTGGACTTTGACTGGTCAAAGAGTAGTGTTTGAGACATTCATTCTTGTCTATGACCATAACGTCACCGTTCGGAAGCTTAAAAGTCTTTTTATTTTTTAATTGCCACTTGTCAATTCTTGAAGTGCTGAGTTGTCACTCATATGGAGAGGAACAACTCTTATTTCATAGTATAGATTCCGCATAGGTCACGATAAAATTGCCATAGGCCTAGATAGAAAAGGCAAACACTCAAAACCAATCTTATCTTATTATATGAAGTTTAATGTGTCAAACATAATAATTAATGATCGCGACACATATTAAATCGGTCGATTTGAGGTTTTTATACGTGTTAAATTTGTTTACAATTAGATTTTGGCAATATATATCATACAAATCTTATCTTATTCTTTTTCAAAATTTATAGATCTAAAATTATCAAGTAGTTTATAAAAAATGTACATCAACTAAGCACTAATGAATAATTCATTAAAATAATTAGTTGATAAGTATGTTTATTCTTTCAATTTTTTTTATTATATGTTTTGGTTTTGTTTTTTTTTCCAACAAAATTTTTCTCTTTTTATTTACGTGTTTTAGATAAAATAGGTTTTAAAACTTTTTCATAAGAATATTAACTAATACACATATTTTTTTAAAGTTCAAATAGGCTTAGGTTTAAATATCCAAATTTTTATGGATTATAATATAATTATCTTTATAAAAAAATTGTGAATTTTCATGATGTGCTATTTTTGGCATGCTATTTTACACTTATGCTATCGTTTGAAAATCTTAGCAAAAATTCCATCTTTTTTTTTAACTTAAATTTTAAATTTTTTGCGTTTGGGTTAACTATTTTATATTTAAGGTATAGTTTGTATGGGTAAAGTTTAGGGTTAGGAATTTGAGAGATAAATTTTTTTATAATAATTTTGTCTTTTCAATTCTGATTTGGAACTTGTCAAGTGTCTTGTTCGTTGGGCCAGAGAGTAATTATTTTTTATACTTTTACTTTAAAAAATAATAAATTTTAATTATTACTTTATATAATAAGATATGTCATTGTGACAGACTGAAGCTTAAGTCTACAAATTGTTAATAAATTTTTAATTTCTCTAACAGTAGCTAGTCATGTTTTGAAAGGCACGTCTCCTTTTATAATTGCATTTACAAAAGATTGTTAGGGATCAATTAGAGCTATGAGTTAGATTAAGATTGTTCCTCTGTAGAGTTTTAATTATATGTGTTTCTTCTCTTATTTTGTAGTACATGTATTGAAGTAGAGTTGCCCAAAGGATTTTTAGTGAAAGAAATGAACCAGAAGTTGAGAAGATCAACCATAGTTGAAGGATGTCTATACTGAGCTTAATGAAGAAGAATCTGCCAAATGAGTATAGAGAAGTTAGACGAGATCCTTTGTTCCAACATATAATGGCGCTTTATGAGAATAAATTAGGATACTCAACGAGATTCATACATAGCTTCACGTGTAGGCAGCTTGATACAAGGAAACTTCATGAGCTATGGTTTGTATGTGCTAAAAGGTCTCTAGAGTTTTCGATGTACGAGAAAACCAATGATCCAGGCTTTGGCACATGGGTTGAGGATAAGGGTTTTGTAGTGAACTGCTAAAGGCTGACATACCCATCTCCATACAACACGTAAGACAAACGCATGTAAAGGATTGTAAGCAATGGAAGTGAGTTGATAGAGTGTGGTTGGTGTATGTGTGTGTCATAGGTGGTTTGTTAATGCCACTGGATGAGAAAACTGATATCCCACACAAGTACATCAAACTGGTGATGGATTTTGCTAAGCTACGAGCATATCATTAGGGTCTTCACTCATTTGACCACCTACTAGCATAAATGACGACTGCCAAAGTAAGTAATATTATTCTTACCTTATAATTTTGTTCATTTAATTAGTATTTGGATTATACTAATTAGAACAAAGTTTCTATATAGATGAAACTAACGGAGCCTAGAAACTATCATTTGCATGGTTTCTCGTACGCATTTCAAATTTGTATCATGGAGGTTACTCTGGACATTTTGGGAATATGATGGGCCATGAAATAATTAAGGATATAATTGTCTTTCCTAGATGTTCAAACTGGAAAGGTGAAACAACCAAATTTTTTTAAAATTATTAAATAATTAATCCGAATTAAGTATTCCAATAAATACTAAATTCTCAACGATTAATTCAAACCAAGCAAAACACACAATACCAGCGAACTACAAAATCCAGAAACAAAAACACCAAAACTCGAAACAACTGAAAACATACGAAACAACCGCGAGAAAAAGACGCTTCTCAACTACTCATAACCCTACTGAGCTCCTCCTAGCTGCTCTGCCGCGACCTGAGCCAAAGGTTGCCCTGCTATCGGATGAACCACTGCAAGCGCCAATGGTTGCAACTTGGGACACATAGGCCTGAAATGCCCTGACTCTCCGCAATGAAAGCAAACCTTAGTCTTCCCGGAGGATTTAGGACAGCTCGCCACACGATGCTCTGAACTACCGCACCCGAAACAACCCTGAGTGTCGTGGCCTCCAGATTTCGCCCTGGAAGAATCCTCCCACCTCCTCTTCTGGCCCTGCGCAGGCTTGGCGCCCTTGCCAGAATCAACACCTCTATGTTGCTGCTGCTGCTGACTCCTCGGCTGAACGGCAGGAAGAACAGCAGGCTGAATGACAACCGGACCAGACTGCTCACGCTGATCCTCCTCAATAGAAGCTGCTAGCTCCACAAGATCCGCCCTCGAGACGTATCCGCCACCCCTGCACTGGGTCCTGATGCTCAACCGAAGCCCCTGCAAGAACCTCTGAACCAGAACCCGCTCATCCTCTACACAGTACCCCGAATGGACAACCAACCTGCTGAACTCGGCGTCATACTCTCGCACCGACAGCTCTATCTGCGTCAAGGACATAAACCTCATCTGAAGACGGTCTCAAGCCTCCTGAGGGAAATACTTGGCGTTGAACTCAGCCAAGAATTCACCCCAAGTCCACTCTGCACGCCTAAACCCCACAAGGGCCCACTGGAACTCCCCTGCCTCTACCGGCACCGGCCAACCCACTAGCACTAAACGACTGGGACTCTGACGCGGTCGCTACACCCGGGGATACACTCTGCGCCGCACTCTCTGCTAACTCCGAAACTGATCCACGACCACGGCCCCGGCCACCACGGCCACCAACTCTGCCACCACGGACACCGACTCTACCACGACCTCTGGTGCCTGGAGCCATCTCGCTGCACTTCCACAGAGCAGCAGATAAGCACACTAGAAGTCACAATCAAAAACACAAATAACAACTTACCGCAGAATCTCTTTAAAGGCTGAAGAGGATGATTATAAGACTAAAATTGACTAAGCACATGTAATCAATTAAACACATAGTCTCAGTTCATCCAAACACCACTAGCCCTAGAACCGTAAGGGCTCTGATACCAAAATGTAACACCCGTTTTTTTTTTTTTAAACTCCTAACAATTACTACGCGGAAGTTCTCAAGCATTAAACATTTATTCATAATCAACAACACAATTCCCGAACTCAACAAGCACAATTATAAACTAACATCCTAACCACATCAATTCAATTCAATTCCAATTCCATCTAACAACCTAATCACAACTCCCTAATCATCCTCTTCCTCAGCCATGATTCCGCGATTACACAATCCTTTTACCTGCAACACATGGCAATAAGAGTTGCGTAAGTATTTCATAAATACTTAGTGAGTTGCTCATCCCGCCTACCGGCGTAACAAGCAGGCTCAGGAACAAACCACAAAAACATATATCACAATATAAACCAACACAAAATTATCCATCACATAAACCAGGCTGGGACATATTCCCATCAGTACCACAATACTCACACCAAAAATCAGACTGGGACACATTCCCATCAGTACCACAATACTCACACAAACCACAATTCATCAAATCACCACATACGAGCCAACAGCTTGTCGTGTCGAGCGACATCACTCAGTCGTCGATCGACACGACTAAAAGCTTGGTGTCGAGCGACACCACAAAGGTGTCGATCGACACTCAGCAAACACTAGTCTCGAGCGACACCCTCCTGGTGTCGATCGACACGACGAGCTGTTCACCGAAAACGAGTTTCTCCTCTCTCAACTCGAATCCGATGAACACGAGTCGCAAACCTGCAAGAAAAACACGACAACACAATATCCAGGAATCCACAGTAAACCACATCATCTCAAAACACGATTCACACATCAATCAATCACAAAAATCAATCAAATAATCCATCATAGCCTAGAAACCACGGTCACAACTCACCTTAGCCTAAAGGAAACGAAAAGAGGATTCGGTTGAGACACAATCTCCCACGAACAGACCTCCAAATCTCAAGGAATCACTGATCCGAGAGATTTCACACAAAAACACCACGAAACGACGAAGAACGATGAACAAACACTAATAATCGAGGAGAAAGGCTTCCCGGATCGATTTCTTTGCAACAATCGATCGAGAACTCCCACTTTCGCTAGATTCTCTCTTACTTTCTCCTCTGCTCACAGAAACACGACCGCTACCTTTTTCACGCAACCCTAGGTTGCTTTTATAGCCTTAACCGAGCCAAAAACCGCAATTAAAAGTTAATTACCCGGTTCAGAAAAATGCTCGTGTCGAGCGACACCACAACTGTGTCGATCGACACCCACAAATTCCTTCGTGTCGACCGACACAGCCCCTGTGTCGCTCGACACAAACACCAGAATTTCCATTTCTGGTTCGCGGACGTTACAATTCTCCCCCACCACATTGGATTCGTCCTCGAATCCCAAAAACACAAGTCTCCCCGAGACTCCACTCTGACCCACACTGGCCCAACACTGGGGAAAGCAAGCACAATCCCAAAAACACGAGTCTACCCGAGACTCCATTCTGGCCCACACTGGCCTCTATGCCTAGAGATTTACACAAAAATCTCTACACCCCCACAACCAATCCACCTTATGCACACGTTTCTAGACATTTATTACGTTTAACTCATCCACACACTCTAGGGAACCACCGTTCCCTCGGGAAACCACTGTCTCCCATCACTATAGAGGAACCACCGTCCCAATATAGGCACTCTGTACTATAACAAAACCACTGTCCCGATAAAAGTACTCAGGAAAACACCGTCTCCTGGAGAGACCACCGTCTCTCAGCATGTATACAGGAAACCACCGTCTCCGATACATACCCTGGAAACCACTGTCTCCAGCACATGAGTCATCCGTAATAAATTCTAAAACACCTATCCATCCCCCAAAAGAATCTAAAGACACGCGCAAGGTTCCTAGCCCGAGATACCAAAATGCTATGTTTACAAATCCTGCCTAGGTCTGCCCAACTGAACGCACAACAATCAAACAAGAACATGTACGACCAGCTGTAGACCCAGAATTGGATCGCTCGATCGTGCAACAATCAGACAAGAACATGCACGACCAAGACACTACACCCAGTACCCCCAGTCATTGAAACCAAACGCACAAGAAAATCATCGAGGTCCGTATCCCATTCCATCCTCAAGCCACGGTCAGCTATTGATTACTCATATTTACCGTCATCATCACACTCTCAGGACGTCTCCCTCGAGGTAATGATGCCGATGCCACTCTACTCTCAGGACGTCTCCCTCAAGCTCTGGCTCAAAATAGGAAAAGTATTTCCTTAGAGTAATCAACACAAACGTGAAACAAACATCTGAAACTAAGAATACTTTCCTTGATGACACAAGCAACAAGCAAGAACCTAATCTAACAAAATAAACTACTCATGCCGACCACACGGCCACACAACCGACTCCCCTGAGGATCCAACCACCAGCTCGAAGCATAAAACCAAACCAAACTCCTCGCACGCCCAGATATCTATTGCTCTTAACTCTGCTTGCACCTGACACCCATAGGGTGCATCCTACAGCCCATCAGGAAACACATACCATTCTCACTCTCGAAACACATCCTTGAGTCAACAGTATCTATGAATCTCACATCCCCACACAACACACAGGAAGCTCACCTCTCCTTATAACACACGAGTTATTCGGGACCGCAGTCCCTAGAGCAATAATACCGGCACTAAACACTGAAACTGAACTACCCAACAAGGCCCAAAACCACTTCTGACGCCTCAGCGTACTAAACCATTGACCGAAACCCTGCCTGTCCCGTTCGAAGGGACCTGAAACTGACTGACGGCTTTAAAACAACTCACGTCTCGGATTCATCTCCTAGACCCAACAATGCTCCCTGCACCCCTGAACGCGTAACGATACGCAATTACGCTGCACTCCAATCCTAATAACTCCGATAAACTGAACGCTCCTCGCTCGCTCTGCACTGCGTCCTTCTAACCCAGACTAGGTCTAACGGATTGACCGTGCAACAATCAAACAAGAACATGCACGCTCAATCGTAAACCTAGAATTGGCTTACTCACCGCCATAACCAACCGACCAACTTTTTCATGATACTCGAATGCCGATCCTGAAGAACCTTAGACTTACAGCTACTCCCATTTGCCTCCTTGCCACTAACCCGGCGTTCCTTTAAACAATACTGTTCGACTCTGCATCCAGCCTTTGCTCTTGATTCTTCCTAGAACCGAACACCATGAAACACGATCACCACTTGAAATGCTCACTGCTTGCCTAGCATCACCGGGAACATTCGGAGCAACACTTTTAGTCCAAACAGGTCTAACGGTCGATCGTACAACAATCAAACAAGAACATGTACCACCGCCCGTCAGTCCCGACTTTGCAACATTCTTAATCCGGACCAGGTCTGACGGTCGATTGTACAACAATCAAACAAGAACATGTACAACCGCCCCTCAGTCCCGCTTCAGATCTTTACAATGCTACATGTGTTACCAGAACTCAGTCCCGGCCTAACCAGACAAGCTACATTTCGGCTCTCCGCTCGAGCCTCCCGAACCGTCTATCACAGACCATACTCTTGGCTACTCTAGCCCTCACTACACGAGATTCCCACTCGCTCTGCAAACGTCCCACATGGACCCAAAACCCGGCCCGACACGGCCGATACCACACGAGATCCTCCCTTGACCTCAGAGGCTCCCTCTAATCCACACACGAACATACCGCTCGCACTCTCGGGACACCTCCCTTGAGCCAACGGTATCTGGGGATCTCACATCCCCGCAAGAGATCTCACATCCTTCGCTACTTATTCCGGAAACACGCTTCCCAATAAGTATACAGGAGAACATACCTCTCCTCTGATTAGAGCCGCCTCACGTGGTATAGTCACATCATTCCCAACCTGGAATAACCTCACAGTCCCGACCAACCATGGTCTCACACATACAACACATCTAGGAACACAGCCTTAAAATTGATACGAAGAATAAATAAGGAACACCATCTTATAAATTTCCTAAAAATAAGTCGTTTCAACACCAGCGAACTACAAAATCAAGAAAACAAACACCAAAACTCGAAACAACTGAAAACATATGAAACAACCGCGAGAAAAAAGGCGCTTCTCAACTACTCATAACCCTACTGAGCTCCTTCTGGCTGCTCTGCCGCGACCTGAGCCAAAGGTTGCGCTGCTATCGGATGAACCACTTCAAGCGCCAATGGTTGCAACTTGGGACACATAGGCCTGAAATGCCCTGACTCTCCGCAATGAAAGCAAACCTTAGTCTTCCCGGAGGATTTAGGACAGCTCGCCACACGATGCTCTGAACTACCGCACCCGAAACAACCCTGAGTGCCGTGGCCTCCATATTTCACCCTGGAAGAATCCTCCCACCTCCTCTTCTGGCCCTGCGCAGGCTTGGCGCCCTTACCAGAATCAACACCTCTATGTTGTTGCTGCTGCTGACTCCTCGGCTGAACGGCAGGAACAACAGCAGGCTGAATGACAACCGGACCAGACTGCTCACGCTGATCCTCCTCAATAGAAGCTGCTAGCTCCACAAGATCCGCTCTCGAGACGTATCCGCCACCCCTGCACTGGGTCTTGATGCTCAACCGAAGCCCCTGCAAGAACCTCTGAACCAGAACCTGCTCATCCTCTACACAGTACCCCGAATAGACAACCAACCTGCTGAACTCGGCGTCATACTCTCGCACCGACAGCTCTTTCTGCGTCAAGGACATAAACCTCATCTGAAGACGGTCTTGAGCCTCCTGAGGGAAATACTTGGCGTTGAACTCAGCCAAGAATTCACCCCAAGTCCACTCTGCACGCCTAGCCTCAATAGCGCGCCACCAACAATGGGCATCACCACTCAGATAGTGGATAGCCAACTCAACCTGATACTCTGCAGGACACCTTATCGATCTGAAGTTACGCTCTAACCTCAAACGCCACTCATCAGCCGCCTCAGGACCAACTCTGCCCTCGAAGAACGGCGTACCTATCCTCTGCATCTGTCCCATCATCTTGAGATAAGACGGAACCTGCGCTGCCACTGCAGCCCTCGGCTGCTCAGCCACTACAGCCCTCTGCTGCATACCGACCACTGGAGGAAACCCCGGAGCCTGCTCAGGAGCCACTGGCGGTAAACGTGCCAACAACTGCGTCAGCAATCCCATAATCTGGTCATCACGACCTGGAGCTACAGCAGCACCCCCACAAGGGCCCACTGGAACTCCCCTGCCTCTACCAGCACCGGCCAACCCACTAGCACTAAACGACTGGGACACTGACGCGGTCGCTACACCCGGGGATACACTCTGCGCCGCACTCTCTGCTGACTCCGAAACTGATCCACGACCACGGCCCCGGCCACCATGGCCACCAACTCTGCCACCACGGACACCGACTCTACCACGACCTCTGGCGCCTGGAGCCATCTCGCTGCACTTCCACAGAGCAGCAGATAAGAACACTAGAAGTCACAATCAAAAACACAAATAACAACTTACCGGGAAATCTCTTTAAAGGCTGAAGAGGATGATTCTAAGACTAAAATTGACTAAGCACATGTAATCAATTAAACACATAGTCTCAGTTCATCCAAACACCACTAGCCCTAGAACCGTAAGGGCTCTGATACCAAAATGTAACACCCGGTTTTTTTTTTTTAAACTCCTAACAATTACTACGCGGAAGTTCTCAAGCATTAAACATTTATTCATAATCAACAACACAATTCCCGAACTCAACAAGCACAATTATAAACTAACATCCTAACCACATCAATTCAATTCAATTCCAATTCCATCTAACAACCTAATCACAACTCCCTAATCATCCTCTTCCTCAGCCATGATTCCGCGATTACACAATCCTTTTACCTGCAACACATGGCAATAAGAGTTGCGTAAGTATTTCATAAATACTTAGTGAGTTGCTCATCCCGCCTACCGGCGTAACAAGCAGGCTCAGGAACAAACCACAAAAACATATATCACAATATAAACCAACACAAAATTATCCATCACATAAACCAGGCTGGGACACATTCCCATCAGTACCACAATACTCACACAACCCACAATTCATCAAATCACCACATACGAGCCAACAGCTCGTCGTGTCGAGCGACATCACTCAGTCGTCGATCGACACGACTAAAAGCTTGGTGTCGAGCGACACCACAAAGGTGTCGATCGACACTCAGCAAACACTCGTGTCGAGCGACACCCTCCTGGTGTCGATCAACATGACCTCACTGTTCACCGAAAACGAGTTTCTCCTCTCTTAACTCGAATCCGATGAACACGAGTCGCAAACCTGCAAGAAAAACACGACAACACAATATCCAGGAATCCACAGTAAACCACATCATCTCAAAACACGATTCACACATCAATCAATCACAAAACTCAATCAAATAATCCATCATAGCCTAGAAACCACGGTCACAACTCACCTTAGCCTAAAGGAAACGAAAAGAGGATTCGGTTAAGACACAATCTCCCACGAACAGACCTCCAAATCTCAAGGAATCACTGATCCGAGAGATTTCACACGAAAACACCACGAAACAACGAAGAACGATGAACAAACACTAATAATCGAGGAGAAAGGCTTCCCGGATCGATTTCTTTGCAACAATCGATCGAGAACTCCCACTTTCGCTAGATTCTCTCTCACTTTCTCCTCTGCTCACAGAAACACGACCGCTACCTTTTTCACGCAACCCTAGGTTGCTTTTATAGCTTTAACCGAGCCGAAAACCGCAATTAAAAGTTAATTACCCAGTTAAGAAAAATGCTCGTGTCGAGCGACACCACAACTGTGTCGATCGACACCCACAAATTCCTTCGTGTCGACTGACACAGCCCCTGTGTCGCTCGACACGAACACCAGAATTTCCATTTCTGGTTCGCGGACGTTACAATCCATCTCTCTGCACTCATACAAAATAGGAAACATGAGCCAAAAGAAGTCTAAACAATCAAACTACAACTTACTGACTGATGATTATAAGACTACTAACTGATGAACAACACATAATCAATTAAAACACATAGTCTCAGACATCCAATTACACTGTCCTAAAACTGTCTAGGCTCTGATACCAAAATAAAACAACCAACACTTTTTTTTTAACTAATAACCCGAGTTAATATTCCCATAAATACTAACTCTTTACGGCTATTTTAACAATTGCAGAAATTCTCAAGAAATAATTCAATAAAATAAATAAACTGGTTATCAATTCTAATATAGCATTCCATAATCCAATAACCAAACGGAAAACACTAGCAACCTAAACACCAGGTTCACTAGAACTAAGCAACTAAACCAACAACCCTATCATCCTTTTCACCGGCCTTGATTCCGCGATCACACATTTATTTTACCTGCAACAAATGGAAATAAGAGTTGCGTAAGTATTTAACAAATACTTAGTGAGACGTTCCTCCCGTGAATAGGCTAAATACGCACATACCAAATATCACAACAATCAATTTAAAACGTTAAACACAAAAAATAGCAGGGTGTCGATCGACACGTCACACGTTGTCGATCGACACATCGCACGGTGTAGATAGACGCTTCAACAACAAGGGTGTCGATCGATACACCACAAGGTGTCGATCGACACTCTATTCACAGTTCAACACGCAGAAACATAAATAAAAAATTATCACAAAAACAAATGATTCCACCACAATGTCACCCCGAATATCACATAATCAACCACAATTCATCATAGGAAACCACACAAAACCACCACGATGCCCTAATGTATAACCCTAAATCAATCACTAATGATTTCTAGCATATACGAGCCCACGGTTGCGCACTCACCTCGATTCGATTGATTCTGGTAATGAATGACGAGTAAATTAGCGACGAACAGTGACAAAATAACCGAGAAATGCTCACGACTCGACCTCTAACAATCACACACACACCACTACGAAGAATGGCAAAGAACGGTTCGCGAATCCTCTCAATTTTTTTTATATATCATGGTTTTTACCCATTTTCAACCATGATATAAGTCCTTCTATTAGTGTCTATTTGGTGTTTTGTGTTTGGTTTAGAGTCTTTAGGTACTTAGACGTTTGGAGCATAATTGATGTTTACTGGATATTTTGGAGCATTGCGGAAGAAGACGTCGAAGTGATCAAGTGAAGAATCGAATTTTAAATTTGGTGTCGATCGACACCACCTCTGGTGTCGATCGACACCCATTCGTTTGAAGCCCAATTACTAAATTCGAAGATTTCTTTTTTTGCCGAGAAGTTCCAGATGTTTACAATTATGTTTATGACAATTTAAGAACCTTATATATACGTATTCGCAGCCATTGTTTAGGCTCATGCTTTATTTTATCAACATTTAAGAGATATCCATAATTAACAGAATGTTTGCTTCTTTGATTACGTCTGTAATTCTGTTGTTAGGTTTAGGGTTATTCAAAGGTGTTTGATGAATTGCTAGATTCTATTTAATTGTTAGGATAATATCATTAAAAGTTAGGTCAAAGGTGTTTGACTTGTTTTTATTGCTTATTCAAGATTCACAACCTAGATTTTGATCTTAGGTCATTTGATAGACACGGTAGTGTTATTAATTGCTTGAATTAGTCTTTGTTGAGCAAAATTCTTTTTCGCAAATAAATTTGGTTTAGGATTTTGTGAACAATTGAACCTGAATTTAATTCTTGTTTAGATTTATAGGATTCGCAACGACAGTTGGCTTTCTAGGAATTAGACAGAGATAATCTCTGCAGCGACAACTGATTGATTTTATATTCGTGTTTTAATTTCATGAACTATGCTTAATAATTCCTATCTTTTATTTATATATGCAATTCGATCCACCTGAGATTTCTCTGCACCTAGCGTTTGTTTTTATTGATTTACAACCGTTTCACTGCTTGCTTCTATTTACTTACTTTTACATTCATATCATCTTGCTTAGCATAATTCAAACGTTTAAATCTTTTGTGTTAATTTGATTCCTTGTGGATTTCGATACCTAAAGTTCTACAACTGATTTCTTAATTTGAGAGAGTAGTGCAAAGGCAAAATTGAGCATATCAAATTTTAGCGCCGTTGCCGGAGAATCTAGACCATTAGATTTATATTATTAGAATTCTGTCTAGGTTTTTTTATTTATTTTTACTGAACAAGCTTTTAACTTTTTGTTTTCAGATGCATGTATGATCGCTCCACCAGAAGCAACAAAGACAAAGAGTTAGTCAACTACAATCTTTAGGAATTAACACGTTTTGAACGTGAGAACAGAAGAGCAGTCAGAGAAGAAAGGATGGCTGATAGAGCACCACTTATACTGATTCCAGGAGATGATGGAATCTTGCGCGATCCGGCAGGATTGAGATACAACGGGCAAGGACAAAGGATCAACGACGATGGTACTGTGATCGTCAAGGAATTGGCGATTCAGGAAGAGATTGTCGGATAGGAGGAAGCTGGTATCGATCGACACCATGCCCAAAATCATCCGAATTTGTTGAGCAACAATGCTGCGCGAGGACGAACAGTGGCAGATTTCAGCAGACCAGAGCAGTTCTACCCCAATCAGTCTGCAATTTGCCCACCACCGTTTCAGAGAAATGACTTCGAACTGAAGCCTGCGTATTTTGCTCTTGTAGCTCAACATCCCTTCTGCGGATTACCACATGAACATCCAATTGATCGTATTGAAATATTTGAGGATTTGGTAACTAGCATCAAGGCCAATGGAGTGTCTTAAGACTATCTATACTGCAAGCTCTTCCCCTACTCTCTTCATGGGAAAGCAAAGCATCGGCTAAGGACGCTTCCACCAGGCTCATTTACAAACTAGGAAGATACAAAGAATGCTTTCTTAACCAACTTCTTTGATGATGTGAAGGCTGAGGAGCTTAGGGCTAAGATTGCCACATTCCAGCAAAGCGAGTTTGAGGAATTCAAGGCTGTATGGCACAGGTTCAAAGGCTGCCAGAGAGACTGCCCACATCACGGCTTTAGCGAGGTTCAACTTTTAATTATTTTCTACAGAGGGATAGTGGTGATGTATTCAGTGACTCTGGATGCTACGGGTAATGGGAACTTCAACACTAACTCTCCAGAAGCTGCCCTTCAACTCATAAGGAATCTGGCTAACAGTAACAACACCAAAAATGTTGATTACGAGAGGAACAAATCTGGTTAGAACATCAATAACAACCAGCTCGCTAAGGTTACTAAGAAGCTGGTCTCTATGCATAGTCTTCTAGCTGGGAAGAAGATGGTTCATTTTGCTCAGGAACTTGAGACTTTCAATCTAGAGGTAAGGAATGAAGAAGAAGATGTGAACTACATCAATGGGAACGGATTTCAAAGATACAATCAACTTATCAGAAGCCTTTTCAGAGCAACAACTTCAACAAGAACTATGGTTCTTCGTCTTACCAGAAGCCTCCTAAACAGGACAACAAGATGGAGGCTATGCTTGAGCAGATTCTAGAAGGTCAGCAAAAGATGACAGTGAGTTTCAATTGGAAGATATATGTCGTGTATCAGGACTTAAATGGGAAATTCGAGGCATTAAGTACTCATGTCAAGAAATTAGATGTTCATGTTACTCAAAGTGCAGAATCTATCAGGAGGCAAGAGGGGTTTCTTCCTGCGAAGACAGATGCTAATCCTAAGCGCACTTGCAATGCCATTTTAGTAGAACAAGAGGAGAATTTTATGGAGATTGAAGGCGATTTTAGCACTACAATATCAGTGTCGACACCCCCTGAAAATTCAACTCAGATTGCAATTTTAGATAGTAGTGTTGATCGACACTCCGAAAGTATCAATCGACACCCCACTCAGACAAGTTCCAATTCTGAGAAATCTTCGTTTCGTGCAGAGGAAGAGGTTTACAAGCCTAAGGTCTTATTCCCCAGAGCTAGGAGGTACAAGCAGGAGATCGAAAAGGCTAATTGCAAGGTGATGATAGAGAAGATCATGGTTGAGATGCCTTTGGTTGATGGAGTCAAGCTTTCACCTGCGCTAAGACAGTTTGTTAAGAGAATGGTTGCAAATGGTGTGAGTCGGGAGGAAGGAGAACTGCTTACCAGAGACATTAGAGCAATTCTTTTGAACACAACTCCAGTTCCTAAAAAGAAGAAAAAGGAAGTAATGGTCTCTGAGGAAGGTAGCGCCATAATTCAGAGCAGGATCCCAGTAAAGCTACAGGATCCAAGAAACTTAATTGCTCAATTTCAACATGAAGTTTCCCTCATTTTCTTTGTGATTTAGGATCGGATATTAATTTAATGCCAATGTCTGTTGCTATAAGACTTGGAATGACAGATTTCAAGGCCACTAGGATCTCACTTATCCTAGCTATTCGATCAAAGAGAATCCCAGAAGGTGTTTTGGAGGATGTTCCGATTAGAATTCAAAACTGCGTAATTCCCACAGACTTTGTAGTATTGGAGTATGATGAAGAGCCTCAAGAGCCTATGATCCTGGGAAGATCCTTCTTAGCTACTGCGGGTGCTACAATTGATGTGAGAAAAGGGAAGATCAAGTTTGATCTAGGTGATGTGGTCATGGATTTTGACATGGAGAAGACAAGAAGAAAATCCACCATCGACCGTCAAACTTTTTCTGTGAATAGTAGATGAAGACTCAATCAAGGAGCTGAAATCTAGTCAATCATCTGTTGTTGAACAGATAATTCCACATCTCGTAACCCACGAACCTCGCGTAGAGCAAAGGTACGCATTTCCTGAACTTAAATCTCTTGATTTTTATAAATAAAGATTTAAAAGTTGAAAAAGCTGTTACGCGCTTATGCAAGCAACAAGTTTCTCGTAGAAGTCTTGGTATTTCTGCTGATGATTTTGCAGGAATGCCTAAGGAGTGTAAAGAGGTGAGTCATGTCAAGGCAAAGCTCAAGAGAACTTCAAAACCTTTCTCTAAAATTATAATTATCATTCCGTCAGAGTTAAAGGAGAAAGGAGAAATAGTTTTCCAAGAAATGATGCAGAAAATGATGAAACTTTTCCCTCGTATTATTCCATGGAAGAGTGCATATCCACCAGAGATCTGAATTCCTCAACACAGTCAAGCTAAAGACTGAAAATAAGCGCTTAGTGGGAGGCAAACCACTTGTGAGTCTAATTATTTATTTTATTTTTGTTTTCTTTTGCAATTTTATGTTTGGTTTTGTTTTTGGTTTTGAATTTTAGGAGAATAAAACGTGAGGACGAACTTCATGAGCCTATGTCGAGCGACATGAGTGATCAGATCGCTAGACACATGCAAAAATATATATGTGTCGATCTACACCCAATTAATAAATTCAAAGATTTCCGTTTTTCCCGAGAAGTTCCAGATGTTTACAATTATGTTTGTGACAGTTTAAGAACCTTATATATACGTATTCGCAGCCATTGTTTAGGCTCACGCTTTATTTTATCAACTTTTAAGAGATATTCATAATTAATAAGATTGTTTGCTTATTTGATTATGTCTAAGTAATTCTCTTGTTAGGTTTAGGGTTATTCAAATATGTTTGATGAATTGCTAGATTCGAGACCTAGATTCTTCTAGATTCTGTCTTTATCTTGACTTGTGTTTATTGCTTCTTCTAGATTCTTCTAGATTCTGTCTTTATTTGATTATGTCTTTATCTTGACTTGTGTTTATTGCTTCTTCTAGATTCGAGACCTAGTTACTGATCTTATGTTAATTGATAGACACGACAGTGTTATTAATTGCTTGAACTAGTCTTTGATGTGCAAAATTCTTTTTCGCAAAGAAATTTGGTTTAGGGTTTTGTGAACAATTGATCCTGAAATTAATGCTTGTCTAGATTTATAGGATTCGCAACGACAATTGGCTTTCTAGGATAGCCATAGATAATCTCAGCAGCGACAGCTGATTGATTTTATATTCATGCTTCATCTTCATGAAATGTGCTTCATAATTTCTATATTTTATTTATATCCACAACTCGGATCCACCTGTGATTTCCGTGCACTTAGCATTTGTTTTTATTGATTTACAACTGTTTCACTGCTTGCTTCTATTTACTTACTTTTACATTCATATCATCTTGCTTAGCATAATTCAAATGTTTAAATATATTGTGTTAATTTGATTCCCTGTGGATTTCGATACCTAAAGTTCTACAACTGATCTCTTAATTTGAGAGAGTAGTTCAAAGGCAAATTTGATCATATCATTTTCTCTAAGAATCACAAAACTCTCTCTTTCGAATCTCTTTTTCTGCTTATGCTTCTCAAAAACACGACCAAAGTGTTTTATAATGAAGCTTAGGGTTTTTCCTTCCCAAACCGCAACAAACTGGATGATTTAACTTAAACCAAAACCGATCCAAAAGCATGGTGTCGATCAACACTACCCCTGGTGTCGATCGACACTCCATTCCAAAATTCACATTTTGGTTTCGGGATGTTACAAAAGATAACTACATAATAGTTATTTTGTAGAGTTGTATATTTTTGGGTGGTATCTTTTGAGTCGTGACTTTTCGAAATATAAATATTCTATAAATTTATTTTGTTTAACATTTGGTTTATATATGGCTGTAAATTTTAAAATTATTTAAAACGTGATAATAATACGAAACGTCGTATGATTCTATAAATAATAATAAAAATCGTCAAAAAAAATAATCGAAGAGTTGTGTCCTTTCACGTCAATTATTTTTTATAAACTTTTGGGTCGCGTATTTTTTAAATTTTTTGTTAAGTTGAGTCTTTTAGAAAAAATCGAGTTATGGTTATTTTGAAAAGTTGTGTCTTTTGGAATTCGTAGGATCATGTATTTTCGAAAATATTTTGAAAAGTTGGTTCTTTTGGAATTTGTAGAGTCGTGTATTCTTGAAAATATTTGGTAGAGTCATATTTTTTCCAAAGCCCTTTATGGTAATCTTTTTCTTTTTGGGTGATATCTTTTGAGTCGTAACTTTTCGAAAAAAAATATTCTATATATTTAATTCGTTGAGCATTTAGTTCATTTATGGCTATCAATTTAAAAATTCTTTTGAAGCATGATAAAGATCAAAACATCGTATGTTTCTTTAGAACTTATTATTAAAAATATATATTCTTTTTACAGAAGTTGCTCAAATTCTTGATTTGTGTAAAAAATTGGGATTCTTATGACCATGCAAATTTTAAGTTTTGGATTAAAATTTTGTTATTTTATTATTTCAAAATTTTTTGATAAATGTAAAGAATTCCGAAATTCTTTAGACAATGCATATTTTAAAGCTTGAATTGCGTCTTTTCGGAAAAAAAATGTTATATCATTATTGGTGATAGGTCTCATATTTTTGAAAAAACCATTTATGGTTATTAGTCTCTTAGGATTGCGCTTTTTCGAAAAAAACAGTTTTATGATTATAAGTTAATAATTTTTGTTTTTTATGTTCCAAATTTTTTTATTTTATGGTTATTAATGTTTCTTAGGACTGGATCGTTTTGAATAAATGTTTGGTGACATTTAGTTGGGGTACTTGCAAAAATAGACCAAAACTTGAAGTCAAAGCTAAAACTAACCTCTTCCTCTCCTCTCTTTCAAAATCCCACGAATTACCCTTAATGAATCTGTGTATTAACGAATATGCCACTCATCAGACTGCTATTAGAGTCTAACCATTTTTTCAATAGACCTAAGGGCATTCTCAGATCTAACTTATTTACGGAAATACCATTGTCATCAATTCTCAACCTCCACGACAACCACCATCGTCGACGAGTTAATGCAGTAAGTTACACGTTATTTCCGGCTTTAAAGCTCAAGGATAGAGCACTCCAACACTTTTCGCGACTACTCTCTCCGATTTCTCCAGATTTTCCTTTGCGTTTCCGTTTAAAACCTACCGAAATCGGAAATAATGTCATAAAAACGGCAAACTACGACAGGGCTGGCGGATTATATGATCTGGGCGGCCAACGAGGGCGAAATGAAACTCGAAACCGATATAGGTACGATTTTTGCATATCGTTGAATTGCAGATCTGAGTTGTATACTCAGACTGCTTTAGAAGTCTGTTAAACCTCAACTAGTCAACGAGAGGTTAGTTTTGCAATTGACATTTAACTAGTCAGACTCAATATGAAGTCTGCTAATTTCCTTTGAAACCAAAAAAATTATGAAAATTCCTCTAATCGAGGCATAGGGTAGTTTTGCAATTGACCGAAAAATTGACTTTCTATTAAGACTTCATTTTCTGTCTGCAGGAAAATCAGTCACTTTGACCGCAAGTTGACTGTCTATTCAGACGGAATCGGAAATCTAAAAAAAAAAAGGTTACTAGTTGTAATTGACCGAAAATTTTCATATGTTGACCTATTTGGGGGGAATAATATCAGACTTCTATTGAAGTCTTGGTTAGATCGAAAAACTTTCAGACTTCTATGGCAGTCTGCAATTTATGAATTTTTTCAGACGGCTTAGATAGTCTGATTTCACAGATTTTGGTCAACGCAAAAAATACACAAATTTTTTTCAGACATCTTTGGTAGTCTAAATTATTTTGCAGACCGCGAGGGAAGTCTAAATAAAAAAGTCAAATTTCGGTCAATTGCAAAAATAGCTCACCACAATTTTCAGACTGCCCGGCCGATAAAAGAAGTCTGACATGAAAAGTCAATATTTTGGTCAATGTCAGAAATACTTTTCGATTTTTTTCAGACAGCTAAAGCAGTCTGACGGAAAAGTCAAATTTTGGTCAATTGCAAAAATAGTCTTTTCAGACAACTATAGCAGTCTGGGTTGGTAACTTTATCAGACGGCATCCGCAATCTTCTACATCAAAATCGAATTGCAAAAATACACTCCTTTTCATACTGACATAGAAGTCTGGAAGGTTAAATATTCCAGACTTACCTGGCAGTCTGATTTTTTAAATTTTGAAAACCGTTTTTTTTTGTATATTTGTGATGAATTTCGTTGATTTTAAATTTTTAATAGGTGTGTTACTTGTATATGTTCACCCTGTGTTAGTATCAAATGTTTATGTTGTGTAATTATTTTTAAATAAATTTTTCATAAGTTCAGCCAATGTAGCTAATTAAATAAGACTTCGTTAGATGTCTGAAATTTCCACTGAGATCGCTAACTTTGGTTTAAATGATTTTTTTGGACAGATAATGGTGCAATTACTTGTTAATGTTGGTGAATGGATTGTGAGAGACTTGATATGGCATTTTGTGGTGGATCCTCTCAAAGGTGGGCGGTTTATCACTTTGGGCGACAGAGTCTACATATTGTGAACTTGTTGAGATGATTCAAGATGATTATATGCTGGACAAGAAAACCGACTTGGTGGACTTATCATATCCATTACCGGAACCAAGCAATATACTTGTTCTAATTGTAATCAACCAGGCCACAAAAAACAAAGTGTGTAAGCAAAATCACCTTACACTCACATGTTCTATAGTTGTTTTCATCTATCTATTGTATATGATTAATCTCGAATCAGTTCGAAATCGATAAAATTTGCCTGATATCTTGATCGGAGTAATCTTAGTTTACCTTATAATCTTCATTACATTCAGTGACAAACAAATACACAACTAATTTCATACTTAATCTAAATGAACAAGTAAAGACTTCTATTACAATAACCCAACGACAAAGAGAGATCAAAACCAATAACCAATTTAAAAAAAATGGAAGAAGAAAAAATCCTAGAGAAAAGCTTTTATATATCTCGTATATAACAATAACCCAACTTCATGTGTGCTTCTTCTACTGTCTTCTGGCCTTTCCTTGAGTTACATCTTGAATATGCAGCTACCTATGTCACATGAACAAATTAAAGAAATTAAATTTCAACTACCATCAACATTTTTGGCAAAATAGATGCTAGTTGGATATACCATCACGAAGATCTTCAAAAACAGAGTAAAACCAAAGATTGAAGCTTTAGTTTAGCTGGTTTAAAGAAAAAGCAATAAAGAGAAAGACTTTGTTTCAAAGAGAAGATCTTAGTCTCTTTCAAACAAATCGTGTGCTTAAAAATTTCATAAAGAGTTCGAACCAAACTCCACTAACACTACAACACAAGTTTGGTGATAAATCTCTTTACTCTAAGAAAATAAAATAGAAAAAGCTTTTTCCTTAAAGTTTTGTGTAAACATGCAAGAAAAAAGTTTCAAAAAAAAAAAAAATGCAAGAAAATCAATTGGCTAAAACAATTACCTGGAAACAAAGATCTATGCTTTAGCTTCTGGGTTCGTTGTCCAAAACCAAAGAAACTGAATAAACAAATTTCTGGGTTCGTGTACTACCATCAACATTGTTCTAACTGCTAGAAAAAGAGAGAGATTAGAGACAAAAATAAGAGATAGGCTACGAGAAGGAGAAAAAGAGCTGCCGATATCTAACCTTGGTACAGGCGGCGACGAGAGATCGACGGAGATGGAAACTAATTTGGAACAGTGGTCTTGTGCAGATCTGAAGAAGAGCGATGGAGATGATACGCTATGAGGCATGGCGAGCATCGGTGACGTTTTTGTTGTCTCGAAGGATTGAAGAGGAAGGTGGTCGAGTGTAGATCGGAACGCAGTCGTGTGTATAGATCTGAAGGAGAGAGCAATTTTCTAGCGCCGTTTGATAAAAAAAGAGCGTTGAGGGTTTTAGGTTATTGTAGTAAGTTTGGTTTATATATGAGGATAAAAGTTCCGGTTAGGTTAATAATTTTGGTTTAGTAGATTTTCTGGTTAGGTTAATATTTTCGGTTTAGTAGACTTCTAAAGATGTCTAATAATATCAGACTCATTTTGCCGTCTGATTTAGAACTTCTGAATAGAGCGGGAATTCTAAATTTTTCAGGCGGTAAAATTTCCCGCATTTATAAAAAGTTTTCAGGTGAAAATTTTCAAAAACATTCAAATTTCAGACTGCATATGAAGTCTGAGAAACCCCCAATCTGTCAGATTTCTCCGAGAAGTCTAAGTAACCTTAAATCTAATATTTAGCACTTATAAATGAAAATATTTAAACAAAACTTATAAGAAGCATCAAATTCGTGAAATATATGCACAATACAACACATATGTTTGCAAATTTAAAATGTAAATTTAAAATATTTTTTCTCAATATTATAGATTAAATCTACTAATTTAATCTGTCAGACTGTCGGAGAAGTCTGATAAGCCCTAAATCTAATATTTTGCACTTATCACTGAAAATATTAAAAACAAACCCATATTTTGCATCAAATTCGTTAAATATAGGCACCTTACAACACATATGTGCAAATTTAACATTTCAAAAGTAAATTTGTTAATCCATGAATCTAAACCCTAAATTTATAGGTAAATGCTTCTTACATGTTTCTTACATTTCAAAGCATGTTTTCAGCTGAATATCATACTTTACCTTACATGTAGTCAATGTGATTTAATATCACGAAATTTAATTTCAATACTTCAATAATCGTCTCTATTTAATTTATGTACAAGTAATAATGAGAAAATATTTTTTTACAATTTTTAAATTTAAATTTACTAGTTAATTAAATATCAGACTTCTCCAGAAGTCTGATATTTTTATGATAAGTGCATAATTAACTAACCTTGTTTAATTTGATTGAAGTTTATGAAGTTTTAATTTATAAACATCGACATCGTCAATATTTAATTTTTTTCCAAACAATTGCTAACAAATATTTTTATTTTATTTTATAATTTAAATTTACTAATTTAATCAGTATCAAACTTTTGTTAGAGTCGAATATCAGACCTCGAAAGAAGTCTGACACGCCCGAAGGTCAAAATGGTAATATCGGTTTCGCGTTTTTTGTTTGGTCATATGGGGGTAATGTAATTTTCCACGCCCGATAGGTTAGAGCTGCATTTGATTCAAGTTTTGGTTTAGTTTTTTTGAAAAAATGAAATTTTGGGTTAAAAACAGCAATTTGCCCTATTTAGTTTCTAAAGTCTGCGTCTTTTTCTCTTCTTTTTTTGGTTATGTTTACTTCCATTTGAAGATTTGTTTTTTTTATGTTTTCTTTAAAATATGTTACTAATTTTGACTTGTTTGTTTAAATCTGATTTTTTTTTTTTGTTGAAATGTGAAATTTATTGATCACCAAACATAAATAAAAATATTACATAGACAACGTTGGTCACTTAATTCTCTTTGCAAAAACAGTTATGAGAAAACGTAGCATGAGTTTAAATCTCATGTCAGTGGAAATAAGCAAGATGAATACCATCTTTGGAGTTTGTCAAAAACTTAATATCACAGAGTTTCACCTTATATAACTATTGAAAGTGCACAACAAATGGTTGTAGTAATGTAGGGATCGGAGTGTCTGCCCGATGGGACTGCCTAATGGCAGTTTCCTGCAGATTTCAACACATGGGGATTTTGGATGTTGGAGACTTGTTCTTCCAATCGGGGGTGTATGCCTGATGTGACTGCCCGATGGCAGTTTCGAGCAAAATAAGCTTTCACTAGAATTAATATAACTTTTGCTCCTCTTATCCGATCGACTTCAAATCACCACCAAATAAAAGCCACTCAATTGACCATCTTGCATCCAACTTTAAGCTTGATCTAACATTAAGAAACCTTTCAACGTCCCACAAACTCCACCACCTCCTTCATGCTTTTTTTTATCACATAATGACTTGTTTTCTCCAAAAACATCTTAAAACCTGAAATTACTCAATAAGGGACTAAAGAGTCTAAACCACACACTTTGAGTAGATAAATACTCAAATGAGTCGATAAGAACACAAAAATTGGTTAGAAATGCGTTAAAACGCAATGTATCATAGATGTGTGTAGTTTCTTCATTTGGATTTAAGAGAGAGGTGAGATGGTTCTTTATCTTGCTGTCAATCAGATGAGCGAGAGCAAGAGGCGTGTGAAAAGAAGGTTTTGCTTCTTTGCATTCCTCTCTTCCCATATCCCGTAAATTCCAGCTTGGAAGGTCATTCGGATTAGATAAAAATCTACCTTTTATCTGATTTCATATGCTAATATGTTTGATTTCTATATTATTACATAGTTTTCAGAAGTATATTAATTATTTCATAGTCTTGATTTGAGTTATCTCAACTTAAGAATTGATAATAGCCATGATTTAAAATATATTAGAGATGGCTATGGATTTATGTTCACATGTGTTGAAAATAAATTATATATTTAATTGTCTTGGCAATTGGTTTTTTAAATGTAGTCGAGCGGTTCTTTGCCCCCGTGATTTCATGGGGGTTTGAGTTGTAGTGTTAAATAATACTAAACATATATTATGTAAACTTTAATTTTTATTATGGTTTATACATTTTTAAAAGGAATAGCTTGATATATTTCGAAAAGATGAATTACTCTTACACTTCATAATTATATCAAATAAATAGAGAAAATAAAATATATGATCATATCTTTTTGTGGTAATATCAAATATGAAATATTTTCAATATATGTTTTGGTTATGTTGGGTTAAGAACCGCATGCGTATGAGATAAATTCCATTCTTATTGTGTCCATAAATGAAATGCTATTACATTTCACGATGACTATTTTTATAAGGGGTGTTACTGATTTGCATAGTTTAGATGGTTTAATTGTAAATCTTGTAGGATTTAGAAATATTTTTTATTTGATTTTTAATTCTTATAGGATTTAGATATTCTTGTAAATTCGTGGGTTTTACTTTATCTTTTAAATCCAACCTTTGTATTTTTAACACAAATATGCGTTGTCTCCCATAAAGCGTTTATTATAAGTCTTTTAGTCGGACCTCTTTTCCTTTACACGTGGGATGGATCATCTAAGGGAATTTTTTCCCTTATGACAACTCATATATCAGCAAGGTATGGATTGAGACGTTGTTCATTAATGGTGAAGTCGCCGCCATTACGATTCCAAAGAACCACAACAGCATAGGGTTTTACCTCTTCAATTTTGAACGGTCCAGACCATCGCAATCTAATCTTACTTGGAAAGATTTTTAAGTGAAAGATTTAACCTCTTCTTGACTTTGGTGAAAGATGTAAGGAAATGATATTGTATATTGACAAGAGATTATAGAGAGGTGATTTATACAAGAGAAACGAAAAATTTCTAATAGTCTAAGCTAATTAAACAAAAATATGGGATGATAAGAGGAGATAGTTAACAAAAAATATACACACAATGAGAATACAGTTAAAACAACAAAAAGATCATTGATAAACTAAAGGAAAAAATGATTTGATAACAATAGAAAAGTATGATTTTTGCTAGTTATTAAAAATATGATTTGAATTTCGCTGATATATACTTTTTGATCTGCATCATATGGATTATGATGAAAATATAGGATAAAATTGATCTCTAATGATTTAAATTCACATTTTAATAGTATACAAATATCTAACAAACTTTGTTCTCATGGTTTCTTCATAGAACTTTGAGGAATGTCTTTACGCTAAATAAGTAAATTTAAGCATTTCCAATATCTGAATCACTAGTAGTGGGTACCTTCTTATCTGGCTTATACCCGATATTCGTGATAGTGATGTTTGCTTGCGAGAAATTTCTCTGCAAGCATGTCTTTGATGGCGTCGGAGCCATCACCTTTCACGAGGTTTTTTCATGAAAATTGTCAAAGATTTGGCGACATATTTGTTCAACTTATTGGTTGGTGTTGAGATCGCCAGGAAACCTTTTTAGCTTTCTCAGTCTCTACGACGCTCTTCTCGAATCTTGATCTGAGATCTACGAAAGTGAAGACAATATGGATAATATTCCACTATCCTTCTAGAATTTCCGTTGCTGGTTGAAGTGCTTCATGGACTACACTAGCCTGAAAAACAAACCTTTATCGGTTTTATTAAAGCCTTTAAAACATCGTTCTAATATCTCTGTTTTGAATCCATCATGTTCTTCTCCCGCACCATATTTTTTGTATCTTGTTTTTCTTGTGCTCACCCCTATAAGTATCACTTTTTTACTTTTGTTGTGGATGTTACGTTTCCCACCAATGACCCTTTTCGGATTAAAACTTGGTATCTTTCTTTTGATGTTTTTCCTTCGGCCTTTGAACAATCGACTCTCTATCAAGAGAATTATTTCAAATTATTAATCAATTGATCACATTGCTAAACTTAGCTTTTTGAGACTTCGCCAACTTTGATTTATAGCTTTGATTTAATCAAGCCAACTTTCTTTGCCACCTCTTCAAGAATTTGAAATCTCTACCCCGTGTTCACCGTTGTTATTTGTTACTAAACGTTGTTAATCATTATCCTAGAATTGCATGTGTGACACAGTTTTTGTTTAGATGATGTGTTCGTTCTCATTTGACATCATGATCTGTATCTATTTTCTGCAATTTTGAGAGCACGAGGTTTTTCTTTTTGTTTAGCACACCAACTCATTCATTTGAGAGTACTAGCTCTTCTTCTACATCAGAAGCAAATCAAAACATCTCCAGGATCTGAAGCTCCATCGATGGCTATCCTTCGTTTCACGCAAAATGAACTAGTTCAGATCGGACAAGATCTTCGTCTTTCCTTGTCCATGATTTTATGACCAAAAATCAAACGTGCGAGAAAGAGAGATAGAACATCTCATTTACGATCGATAGCTTATGAAGTTTTTTTTTTTGAGCGAATTTTATTCTATGGAAAAATACACTATTTTTCTCTTACTTGAATCAACTTGATATCAAGCCGACAATTATGCTTCTCTGTTCAGTTAACTATTGTTAAAATGACGTCTTGGTAATTTCCCCGCCCGAATTGATCCAAGGCTATACCAATTCGAATTCACAAATATCCATGAGTGATTTCACGGCCATAATCGAGTTCATGGTTAAGGCGGATACAACTTCCAAATCGTTGTATTAGTACTTCGTCAATATTTGATACTCGTAGTCGGATCAATGGCTCAAATGCCATATTCTCTATAAAAGTGATCTCAAATGCCACTCTCTCATAATTAATTTATTATTATGATTTTTTTTAACTAAAAATTAATTATAGTTAAAATTTTGAATTTGGGTTAATTAATAAAAAATTAGGGTATAGATTTTGGGTTTAGATTTTAGGGTTTGGGTTAACTATTGTACTATTAGGGTATATATTTTGGGATAGGGTTTGGATTTGAGGTTAAAGTTTGGGATAATTATTGTTAGAATTGTTAAAATTGGTACAAGTATTATTTTTTGGCAATAAACCCGATAAAAAAAAAATGACATTCAGATCATTAGGTGGTACATCAGATCACTTTTCTACATATAGTGGCATCCAAGACTCACGCTTGACATACATATAGTGGCATCTAAGCTCACATTTTTCTACATATAGTGGCATTCAGATCATTAGGTGGTACATGGAATCCTCGTAGTCGGATTCGACACATGCTTGGAACTATCAATTCGTAATCGTGATTGAACTAAGTTCCAGATTTCTTCTTTGTTAACGTTCGTCAACTTACGACTACACTCGGAATTTCCAATCATCAAATCTCTTTTTCTTTGTTTTTAAAATCCGGTTAGATATCGCTCTAAAAGTTTAAAAGTTTTAGAACATAGCGAATAAATCGTTTACAAAGTTTAAAAGTTTTAGAAAAAGTTTAAGGGGAATTTTGATAACTACCCCAAAATTGAATGAAATTTTGAAAACTAAACTTAATCTTATAGAAGTTGGAAAACTATATTTTTTTTATTTAAAAATACGTAAATACCTTTATATATATTTTAAATTATTATATTAATGTAAAATAATTAAATATCATTGAACTTAAAATGAAAATTAAAGTTTGTATTTAGTTTTAATTTTTTTAAAATATTCTATTAATTAATCAGTATATAAAAGCTAAAATTAAAATTATAAAAAAATCACATTAGACTTATTTTACACAGTTGACTTATATTTTATTGGTTGATTTTTGGGCAAATTGCTATTTTTAACCCAAAATTTCGTTTTTTCAAAAAAACTAAACCAAAACTTGAATCAAATGCAAAACTAACCTATCGTGCGTGGAAAATTACAGTTACCCCCATATGACCAAACAAAAAACGCGAAACCGATATTACCATTTTAACCTTCGGGCGTGTCAGACTTCTTTAGAGGTCTGATATTCGACTCTAACAAATGTTTGATACGGATTAAATTAGTAAATTTAAATTATAAAATAAAATAAAAATATTTGTTAGCAATTGTTTGCTCAAAAATTAAATATTGACGATGTCGATGTTTAGAAATTAAAATTTCATAAACTTCAATCAAATTAAACAAGGTTAGTTATTTATGCCTATACCCTAAAAATATCAGACTTCTCGGAGAAGTCTGACCTTAATTAACTAGTAAATTTAAATTTAAAAATTGTTAAAAATTATTTTCTTAAAATTTTGTGTACATAAATTAAATAGAGACGATTTTTGAAGT
The DNA here is from genome assembly GCA_963576765.1 of Draba incana. Taxonomy (NCBI): domain Eukaryota; kingdom Viridiplantae; phylum Streptophyta; class Magnoliopsida; order Brassicales; family Brassicaceae; genus Draba; species Draba incana. The sequence continues at coordinate 15,633,439 of OY755213.1, read as the reverse complement.
ATCAAAATTACATTTCGTGATATTAAATCACATTGAATACATGTAAGGTAAAGTATGTTGTAAACCTCAAAACATGCTTTGAAATGTAAGAAACATGTAAGAAGCATTTACCTATAACTTTAGGGTTTAGATTCATGGATTAACAAATTTACTATCTAAGCCGTCTGAAAAAATCAGACTATCTAAGCCGTCTGAAAAAATTCATACATTGCAGACTGCCATAGAAGTATGAAAGTTTTTCGATCTCTCCAAGACTGAAATAGAAGTCTGATATATTTTCCCCCAAATTGGTCAACATATGAAATTTTTTTGGTCAATTGCAAAAATAGTACCCTTTTTTTTTAGATTTCCGATTCCGTCTGAATAGATAGTCAACTTGCGGTCAAAGTGACTGATTTTCCTGCAGACAGAAAATGAAGTCTTAATAGAAAGTCAATTTTTCGGTCAATTGCAAAACTACCCTATGCCTCGATTAGAGGAATTTTCATAATTTTTTTGGTTTCAAAGGAAATTAGCAGACTTCATATTGAGTCTGACTAGTTAAAAGTCAATTGCAAAACTACCCTCTCGTTGACTAGTTGAGGTTTAACAGACTTCTAAAGCAGTCTGAGCAATTCAACGATATGCAAAAATCGTACCTATATCGGTTTCGAGTTTCATTTCTCCCTCGTTGGCCGCCCAGATCATATAATCCGCCAGCCCTGTCGTCGTTTGCCGTTTTTATGACATTATTTCCAATTTTGGTAGGTTTTAAACGGAAACGCAAAGGAAAATCTAGAGAAATCGGAGAGAGTAGTCGCGAAAAGTGTTGGAGTGCTCTATCCTTGAGCTTTAAAGCCGGAAATAACGTGTAACTTACTGCATTAACTCGTCGACCATGGTGGTTGTCGTGGAGGTTGAGAATTGATGACAATGGCATTTCCGTAAATAAGTTAGATCTGAGAATGCCCTTAGGTCTATTGAAAAAATGGTTAGACTCTAATAGCAGTCTGATGAGTGGCATATTCGTTAATACACAGATTCATTAAGGGTAATTCGTGGGATTTTGAAAGAGAGGAGAGGAAGAGGTTAGTTTTAGCTTTGACTTCAAGTTTTGGTCTATTTTTGCAAGTACCCCTTAATTTTTTACACTGTTCATTTATTTAACCATCGACTTAATTTCAATTTTTTACGACTTAACTTTCTACTTCGTTGACTTATTATAAATTGTCGACTTACATTTCATTTGGTTAATTTTTTATATTGTCGATTTATTTAAATTATTGACTTAATTTGTTGAAATTGTCGACTTAAACTTGTTTGTTCAACGATTTATTTTAAACAGACGATTTATAGATTCGTTGGTTGGTTTTTTACTTTGTTGACTTGTCTCAACCACTGACTTAATTTTTTATGTTCACCGATTTGATTTATTATTATCTAAATTAATTAAAAATGTAAACTACATAATTAATAACAATTAAAAAATTGTAATTATGCAATTAATTATAAATTCGAAATTATAATTTACCATAAAAAAGATTTGTAAATTTAATTTACAATAATTTTCAATAATTTTTCATCAAAACAAATTAATCATTATTTTTTGGATAATTAATTTATAATAATTTTTTGGATATATTTGATTACTTTATATAAACTATTATCCAAATTATTAGTATTAAAATTATAATTTAACTTTGTATTTAATTTTAAAAATTAAATCATTTCATAAAAAAACAAATATAATTAATTTGCAAAGATTTGTTAGGGGTATAATTTTCATTTTACTATACAAAAGAGGGTATTTTTCAAATGTTGCAAAATTTGGTATACATTGCCAATTTCTAACAAGTTTCAAGGTATAGAAGCCAATTTCCCCAAAGTTTAAAAGTTTAATCGCCCATCAAATCTCCTTATTTTCAGTTTGACTCACAAAATTTTTCGATCCTCTACCAGGTAAGAATTGTTTTCATTCACAGATGAATACCATTTTTTTTTTGGGATTCTCAGTTTTACAGGCACCTCCTCTTTGTTGATCTCGCGATCGGGTTCAACACTAAATTTTTTTGGAGGTTCGAGATTCTTTGATGAAATAAAATAGGAAATGAAAGAAGGAAGTTTAGGGGTCGGCTCGTATGAACAGTATCTGAGTAGGCTACTCGAAAACAGTGGGTTTCAGGCTCCGAATGGGAGTCTTTGGATTCTGGGGATTAGCTTGAACAGGTCAATGGACTTCTTAAAGATAAGAAAAGTGATTAGCTCGGAAATGTAGTATATTAAGCATGGGTTGTACAAAAATGATGTATACAACCTTCTATGATACATGGGATTTAGGGCTTTTGGTACATATGGTTACAATTTAACCATATGTTTCCATAAAGTAACCCTTGATGATCATAAAGTAATTATACTAAACATAAAGTAAATATACTTAGCTAGCAAGGTATAAATGAATTGGGTCTTCTCTTGATGGGCTGAGAGCAGGATTTTGCCTTGGGCCAAATCCATGGTGTAACAGTAGCCCCCCTCCCTTGTAACACCCGCCTTTTTTTTTTTAATAAATAATTAGGGTGAAAGACACGCGGAAACATAACCAATATAAACCAAATAAAATTCCAATAAAATATTAAATCAATTATTCCAAAATTCCATATTCAAACTAACCATTCTAGCAACCTAACCAGGTCCTAATAACACAACACCACGACACATAGTTTAGAGATCCTAATCATCCCCTCGTCCTAGCCATGATTCCACGATCTCGAACTTTTACCTGCAACACATGGATAAAAGAGTTGCGTGAGTATTATCACAAATACTCAGTGAGGCGGTCATCCCGCCTACCGGTTACATAATAAGGATAACAATGCCAATTACTACAATTCATTCAACAGTTCATAATATTCCAATTTATCACAAGATTAATCAACAAACGATTCTCTACATTCGAATTACCAACACAAGAATAAACGATACAAAAACAACCATTTACTTACTCGGTGTCGATCGACACACCACCCTGGTGTCGATCGATACACCACAAATCAAAACGACAATATCAACAGGGTGTCGATCGACACAGCCTCTAGGTGTCGATCGATACTCCACTCGCAACCAAACTATCACGAACACAAAAATGTGGTGTCGATCGACACATCCTCTAGGTGTCGATCGACGCCTCCTTACAGAGACAAAAATCGACCTAATCCTCAAATGGTTCGATTCCGATCAACGCATAACCAAACTACTACAATCATCACGATTTTCATACAATCAACACACAACATCCGTGAAATCAATAATCATTCCGCTACAACTAATTAACCGATAACCTAACATTGATTACCCATAACCACGATCACGCACTCACCTTAGAAACGGATTGAAAGATGAAGAACCCTAATCCAAAGCCTCTGATTTCGGATCAATTATCTCCTCAACCTCAGCTCCGAAACAGAATCGGAAAACTGTTATGAAAACTAGACACAGAGACCTACACAACGGTATGTAGATCGTCTCCTAACTCTCACAGGATCGACGGCAAACTAGCCCGCAATCTTGCTAAACGAAACCGGAAAAACAGAGATTTCAGAACCGACTCCCTGAAATCAAACGAACACAGAGAACAGAGCTTACCTCCGAATAAAGATCCGAAACCTGATCTAGAAACTAGACAGAACTATCTTTCCAACGGTATAAGGATCATTCCTGATTCTCTCTGGTTCGACGGGAATCCTCCCTCGAAGCAGACTGATCGCAGATTCGGAGTGAATACTCAACCATAACTCAGCGAATACTCCACCAAATCACAAGCGGTTTTCGCCCACATCAAGAGGAAAGAACGGAGAACTTATTCTCCAAATTTCGCTCCAATCCGACTTGATCTCCCCTGTCGTTTGCCTCCTCCAAAACCGAGCAGAAACTGCACTCAACACCTCAACTCTCCCTAGGATCAACAAGGCTTCTCTCCCAATCGAAACCCTAGCCTCTCACTCTGATTTCTGACCCTTAACAGCACAAAAACGCAGCCAAACGTTTTTATACTTGAACCCTAAGTTCCCCGAACCGGCCCAAGTCGAAACGATCAAAACCGAAACATCTCGAACCGAAATTGGCCTGTGTCGCGCGACACAGCGTCAAAACGCACAAAACCTTCGTGAATCAACGCGTGTCACACCGGACACAACTGGCAAATCACATTTTCGGTTCACGGGCGTTACACCCCCCCCCCCCCCCCCTAAGTCGGCGAATCGAGCATGCTGAGTTCGTCAGATACTTGCGAGCAAGAATGAGAGCATGAACGTCCAAGTGACACATGCCCCCTTGATTCTTGTTTCTATAATGATTACACTTTTTGCGATTTTGGAGGGGATTTAGGGTTTTTGATGTCGATTCGGCCCCTCGATGCGCCGCCTCCTTGGTTCCCGGTCAAGTATTGATTACACTTTTCACGGTTTCCTATATAAGCCTCGTCTTCCTCTTTCCCCTTCCGTTATCCAATCTCTGCTTTAAAGATTCCGAACAGGTAATTTTTAACCTTCTTCGATCTTTTGCTTCGTTTATAGTGGTTATTTGATCAATCTTGAGAGAAAATCATGTCGTCCGAGGGGTCTTCTAAGGTCGAGGCGCAGGTCCGCAAGAATCAGCGGAACGTAGATCAAATTGATGTTCTGCTTTCTCCTTCTGCTGACGTTGAATCTATGGTTGATAGGCAGGATTCGAACGATGATGATAAGACGATTACTCCGTCTCCTCGTCACACCGGGCAGATGAGTAGGCGGGATGATGTTTCTTCTAAAGAGGATCATCTCCCGATCAGCAGGAAGAGGGGCAAGAAAGTAGTAACGCAGAGCAATTTGAAGTCCGCTCGGGAAAGGAAGGGGCAGGCTAAGCGGGAACGGAAGATGAGATGTAGGGAGCAGCTGTAAACTTTGAAATTGGTCCCCGTCTTCGATCTAGGTCCTGGTCATTGTCCTTACATTATATTGGGCGATCATGACGACAAACCCTCGACTTCTACTCGAGGTAGCATCCTTCAGTGCGGTCATGGGAAGAATTGGCATTCGATTAGTTTGGTTATTCCTGATTTGGACACCAGGACATGGTCTCCTCCCCAGGGTTTCATATGCGTGTATGAGTGTTTTATCAACCAAGGAGGTCTTGGCTTCCCGATCCCTCCGCTTATCTTGGAGTATTCTGCTCGGCGGAGAGTCTCTGTGTCCCAACTGACCCACACAAGCTTTCAGAATCTAATGTCGATCTTGACGCTGAGTTACGAGGCCGGTCGGGCGGTTATTTGTGAACACTTTGAGGAGGCTTGCGAGATTGAATGTCTTTGATTCAGGTCGGTTTTAGATAAAAATAAAGAGCGGGCTCTCTCTCGTGAATAACTACAAGAACAGGCTCGAGGTACCTGGCAGGAGAAATACTTCTTTGTCGGGATAAACAAGGCGTCAATAGGAAGCTATGCAGGGAGATTCGGATAGGCTTAAACAAGCAAATTGGTTGCAGATACTTATCTTTGATTTTTTTGCTTTTTCCTTGCAGATACCGCAATAAGAGCGCTTCTGAGTAAATCCTCCAATTGTGTGGTAGGGTTGTTGCAGCGGTGTGGGAGCCTAAACTAGCACAATTAAATTTGTAAGAGTTCGTGAAGAGGATGAGATTTCTATGGTAAGCTAGGACAATAAGAGATGAGAAAGTAGTTCTTTGTTCTTGCTTTGAGTGTGTTTGAGTACAGAGTTGTGAATGAGATTGCCAATACCCCTTAGGGTTTGTACAAGCATGTATATATAGCTTCCTAGGTCGGCTAGGTCTTTTCCTAAGTCCTCGCGGAATCGCCTTGCTTTGTGTCGGTTACATCAATGTGGGCTTTGTGTATGGACCGGGCTTCGGGCTTCCTTCACGTCCATGGACCAAAGGCTACATCGGGCTGAATATAACATCAGCAACTAAGGTAAGCGTGTGATCGGCCCACGGAGACCGAGCTTATGGTTGGTCTACGGTGTCGAGGCCGTGGTCGGTCCACGGTGCCGAGGCCGTGGTCAGTCCATGGTGCCGAGGCCGTGGTCGGACCATGGTGCCGAGGCTGTGGTCGGCCCACGGCATCGAGGTCGTGGTCGGCTCATGAGAGTGAAGCCGTGGTCGGCACCGTCTGGTCCCGGTCCCTTTCCGCTTTGCCTAGATTCGTTCTGCTGTCACATGCTTCGCTTCGCAAGAGGACTTAGGCGCCGTTATGCCTTCCTTTCCAAGAGTCTGGAGGACCATTTCTTCAATCGACTTGTCTTTGGATGTTAATGTTGAGCGGGTGAAAACCGACCCCAACAGTTAGCCCCCCAGCTCGGTAGTGTTAGAGATAATAGTACCGAGTTAAAGATGTACTAGATATCGACATTATCGTTTGAAGTCAAGGTGTTTTGCCTATCTTGCAGTAGTAGAGAGTGACTTTGTATTGGAGATTTTAAGACTCCGTAAGCGTTACGAAAGTTTGAAGACTTCTCGATCCGTTGCTAAAGTTGCTGTGTTTCTGCAGAAATTTTTTTTTTTTTTTTTCTCTCGAAGATTTTAAGACTTCTTATATTTTCTACGAAGATTTTTACACTCCGCGTTGCGGTCGCCAGTGTCAACGACGTCTCCGGGCGATTTCTGGAGGGAAGAGTATTTTGAATGGAGCCGGGACTCGCTTAGTGAGAGAAGGATAAGATTCTCCTTTTGACTTGGTCCACTTTTTTTTTTTTTCTCTTCCTTCTTTTCTTCTCCACTGGTTTGCTAGGGTTTTACTCATTCTTCCCCATTTTTATCTATTGCCGCCGGAAAGAAGCTTTCGCCGCCACCGACCGCAAGCTCGCGCAACCGCCGACAGTGCGCTCGCGACGCCGCCAACCTCGAGCCCGCGCCGCCGCCTTTCACCTTTCTTCTTTGGTGAGTTTCTTTATTGCCTTCCCAAGCTATCTTTCTAGTTCCCATAAGCTTTTAGTTGAGAAGCTAAGCTCTTGGATTTGGCTTTTAGGAAGAACAACCTTTGTTTCTCTTGGTTCCCATGAGTTTTGGTTGAGGAATTCAAGCTCTTAGGCCTTGTTTCTATGAAGAATAGCCTTTGATTTTTAGGAATTTCTCTTTGAAGACTATCCATAAAAGAGGCTTGTTCTTGAGATGTGTTCTTGGTGAAGAAATGCCAAATCTCACTTTTTGATCTTAACTTTGGGTTAATTTAGATTTGATAGCGTTATGGATAAGACGAAACTCAATTCGGTTGACCGTGGTGGACCAGCGGTGCTGCCGTGTCAAGCCGAAGATGTCTCGGCATTGCCAACCCGGACCGATCATGTATTGCCAAACCAAACCGACCCCGCGGTCGCGTTGCCTGACCGGACCGACCGCGTGGTCGTGTCGCCCGACTGGATGGATCGCGTGGTCGCGTCGTCCGACTGGACCGACCGCGTGGTCGCGTCGCCCAATCAGACCGAACGTGTGGTCGCATCGCCTGACCGCGTGGTCGCGTCGCCCGACTGAACCGAATGCGTGGTCGCATTGCCCGACCAAATCGACTGCGTGGTCGCGTTACCAAGCCACGCCAACCCCGTGGTCGCATCTTAAAGTCGATTTGAGGACGTGGTCGGTCACAAGAATGTTGGCGCCGGGATTCATCTTTGTAGCAAGCTCACTGTTCCACAGCGTTGTCTTGTCGGACCCGATGAGAGCGATGAAGACGTTCTTGACGACTTAGTAGAGGTTGAGGAGGTGAGGAGGCCTAGCGATGACGAGGACTTGATGGCCCAAAACGGGGGAATCGGACTCTCTTTCCCCCTCAACAATGAGGACCTGGGGCTCCCAGCTGGTATAGCCGACGCCGCTTTGTCGTCGGACTCTTCTTCTACTTTCAGGTCAATCCCTTCCGACGCTGAGGACAGTGATGATGATATCTTTGCAGAGGTTGACCGACCCGCAATGACCAAAAGAAGAAGGTGCGTCCAGACCCTCCGAGATCCGCTCTTTCTGACGAGGAGTCGCTATAGCTTCTCCGAGTAAAGTGCGGGATTCCGGATGAGTTCAGGCTGGTTGTTCCCGATCAAACTCAGCGAGCTGATGCTCTGCCTCCGCGGTACTTCACCTTGTACAAGAATTTTGTCGAGCACTGCTTGCTGTGGTTCCCGGTGCCTGGCTTCCTTCTTCGTTTCTTAGAAGCGAATGGTATCTCCCTTGCTCAGATCAACCCCAAGGGGTTGAGGCATGTCATTGGCGTCTATGTGCTGAGTAGGGAGTGTAACGCGGAGATTAGCACCGAGTAGTTGTCCTCCCTGCTGGACTTCAGGCCTCGTGGCCGTGCAGAGGAGCTCAGGTATCTAGTCTCTCCGGTTCAGGGTCGCACGCTCATTGATGGTTTCCCGAGCAAAGACGACAACTTCAAGGAGCGATTCTTTTTTGTCAAGATTTCGGAGAAGACTGTTGAGGTGGATCGCATCTCCCTTGTCAGGACAAGCTGGGAGAAGAGAGGTAATTCCATACTTAGAAATATTTTTCGTAGTGTGTCCAGGTTTCGCGTACTAATTTCTAGATTGTTTCTTTTGCAGTGAAACCAGCATCTCAGACAGTCAGTCGGAGTGACACAGCGGCTATACACAGCGTTCTTGCTTCTGGGGATGGTGACTGGGTGTAGTCTTTTACCCGTCAGAGGATCCAGAAGGCGCTCTGCACCAAGATCTTTCCAGGGAAGGTTCTCGGACGGGGTGCTCCTAGGATCTCGGCCTAACAGCAAGCGGAGAAGGCGAAGGCGGTGTCGCCGAGTACCGCGGTCCCAGCAAAGACGTGCTCATAGACTCGGGCTCCGTTGACTACAGCACCAACGACTCCCGCTGCACCGGTTTAGCGTTTTCACGCTCTTAACCTTACCCCTGACGAGATTGCGATGCGGCGTGAGCAATCGTGAAAGAGAGCTCTTATGCGAGGGGCTAAGGCAAGAAGCACTCCCGATGGGTCATCTCCAAAGCGACAGAAGACGGACTCCTCTCCTGCCTTTGCTGTCGGGTCATCGAGCCGAGGCGCTGCAGTACCGTCCTCTCCGACTCCCAGCTCCGGCGGGAGGGCTTTTGCGCTGGCAAAGGCCAAAGTTTCCAAGGTTTGGTCCTTTCTCCTTCCTTATGTTTGTTATTGTTACTTAGCTTCTTTTGGTCTTATACCATTCTCTTTTCTTTTCTCTGTATGCAGCTTGCCGCTCAGCTAGACCAGCTGGCCTTTTGCTTTGAAGAGGACTCTCGCTCTCGTGACAAGGAGCTTAGTGAGGCCAAGAGGGCCAACACCAAGCTTGCTGAGAGGAACCGAGCTTTTGAGGATGATGTTGCCTCTGTGAGGAAGAGGGAAGAAGAGTTGAGTGGTAAGTTGTCGAGGGCGTCTGCGAGGCATGCGAAGGACAAGGAGGAGATTGCTTCGCTTAGGAGTAAGCTATTGGATGCAGAGGATCTCAGGGACGCCAAGGTCGAAGAGGCTGTTGCTGATGCTAAGGATGAGGCGGCTCGTAGCTTTGCTAGCCGTACAAGAAAGGTTGCCAGGTTGCTCGGTAAGATTGGGGGGATAGCAAAGGACAACATGCTGGACCTTGCTGAAATTGATGCGAACCTGGAGTTCATCGAACGTCTCCGCAAGCCGGACGGACTGACTCTGGAAACTGCGGAGGAGCTCTTGGTTGAGAGTAAGGTCCCGATTTATGATGCTCGTGACGTGTTTGATGAGCTTATCTCTGGCGTGAGGCAAGCCTTAGTGACGTTGCGGCCGACGAGGATGAGGAGGCAGATGAGTGACCACCTTTCTTCGTTTATGACTTAGTTTATTTTTAGTCCTTTTATTTTTATTTTTAAGGAAAACTCATCTTATAAATCTCCAAAACGTATATCGTTACAACGAAACGAAAATACAAGAATCAAAACAACAACATCGGTACCACAACCAAAAGAAACTAGAACCACAAAGAAAGCTAAGCTCCATCGGCGACCTGCTTATCGAACCATTTCCTGAACTTCAACTTTATCTTTGCCTCTGGCTCCCAAGTCTCCTCCTGGCAGCTGCCACAATCCCACAAGATATGCAACAACAGAATCTTCTTCCGGCGCAATTCCTTGACTCTCCTCTCAAGAATCCTCACAGGAACCGCCGGAACTGTCAAATCTGGCTGAAGATCCGCAGGGATCTCAGGCACTAGCTCCTCCGACTCATGCAGGCACTTCCTTAACATAGACACATAGAACCTTATGGAATGCCTTCATGATCGGAGGTAACTCTAGCCGATAAGCTACCGGTCCAACTCGCTCCACCACAGGAAATAGACCCATAAATCTCGGACTAAGCTTGTTCTCTGCTATGGATCTATTAGGACCCCTCAACATAGCCATCTTCAGATACACGCGATCTCCCACTGAGAACTCAAGCTCAAATCTACGCTTATCCGCATAACTCCTATGTCTGTCGTGAGCTTCTTTTATGTTCAGATGCACAATACGAACCTTCTCGGTCGTCTCCTGAACGTAAGTAGCTCCAAGAATACTGCGCTCCCCCACTTGGATCCAACATAAAGGCGTCCTACATGGCCTCCCATACAAAGCCTCAAAAGGAGCCATCCCGATACTCGCCTGAAAGCTGTTATTATACGCGAACTCCACCAATCCCAAGTGATCGAACCACTGACCACCCCAATCCAGAACACACATCCTCAGCAAATCCTCTATAGTCTAAATAGTCCTCTCTGACTGCCCATCAGTCGGCAGATGATAAGCCGTACTCATATGCACCTTAGTGCCCATCTCTGCCTGAAAGGCTCTCCAGAACTCTGATGCGAACCTGGGATCTCGATCAGAAACAATACTGGCTGGCACTCCATGCAGCCTCACAATCTCCCGCACAAACTTTGTAGCCAATTTAGCCGCTCCACGGTCTTCTTAATGGCCAAAAAGTGTGCTGACTTGGTCAGTCGGTCTACGATCACCCAAATAGCATCATACGTCCGCGACATAGGTAAGCCAACCACAAAATCCATCGTAATCATATCCCACTTCCATTCAGGAATGGGTAAACTCTGCAACTTGCCACTCGGAACCTTGTGCTCAGCCTTGACCAACGAACACGTGTTGCACTTAGACACATAAGTTGCCACGTCTCTCTTTATACCAGCCAAGTGATAATACTGCTTGAGATCACGATATATTTTGGTCGCGCCCGGATGAATCGAGAACTTGCTCACATGAGCCTCACTCAAAATCTCCTACCTCAAGCCCTCATCGCGAGGTACACAAACTCGACCGCGAACAAGAATCATCCCATTCGAAGAGACCACATACTCAGAACCAACTGCTTGCGACGCACCAATCAACACCTGATCACTTTGCTGAGCTACTTTGATCCTACTAAGAAGATCTGCCTGATCCACTGACTCCAAGCCCAACGGCTCCGCCGAAGTAGCGCAAAGACGCAACGTGCTAATCTCGCCTCCATAGTCTGAATAGTCCTCTCTGACTGCCCTAAGTCCACTCCGCACGCCTAGCCTCAATAGCGCGCCACCAACAATGGGCATCACCACTTAGATAGTGGATAGCCAACTCGACCTGCTACTCGGCAGGACACCTGATCGATCTGAAATTACGCTCTAACCTCAGACGCCACTCATCAGCCGCCTCAGGACCAACCCTGCCCTCGAAGAACGGCGTAGCTATCCTCTGCATCTGTCCCATCATCTCAAGATAAGACGGCACCTGCGCTGCAACTGCAGCCCTCGGCTGCTCAGCAACTGCAGCCCTCTGCTGCAAACCGGCCACTTGAGGAACACCCGGAGCCTGCTCACGAGCCACTGGCAGAAAACGTGCCAACAACTGCGTCAGCAATCCCACAACCTGGTCATCACGACATGGAGCTACAGCAGCACCCCCACCAGGGCCCACTGGAACTCCCCTGCCTCTACCGGCACCGGCCAACACACTGGCACTAAGCGAGACATAGAACCTTATGGAATGCCTTCATGATCGGAGGTAACTCTAGCCGATAAGCTACCGGTCCAACTCGCTCCACCACAGGAAATGGACCCATAAATCTCGGACTAAGCTTGTTCTCTGCTATGGATCTATTAGGACCCCTCAACATAGCCATCTTCAGATACACGCGATCTCCCACTGAGAACTCAAGCTCAAATCTACGCTTATCCGCATAACTCCTCTGTCTGTCGTGAGCTTCTTCTATGTTCAGATGCACAATACGAACCTTCTCGGTCGTCTCCTGAACATAAGTAGCTCCAAGAATACTGCGCTCCCCCACTTGGATCCAACATAAAGGCGTCCTACATGGCCTCCCATACAAAGCCTCAAAAGGAGCCATCCCGATACTCGCCTGAAAGCTGTTATTATACGCGAACTCCACCAATCCCAAGTGATCGAACCACTGACCACCCCAATCCAGAACACACATCCTCAGCAAATCCTCCATAGTCTGAATAGTCCTCTCTGACTGCCCTAAGTCCACTCCGCACGCCTAGCCTCAATAGCGCGCCACCAACAATGGGCATCACCACTTAGATAGTGGATAGCCAACTCGACCTGCTACTCGGCAGGACACCTGATCGATCTGAAATTACGCTCTAACCTCAGACGCCACTCATCAGCCGCCTCAGGACCAACCCTGCCCTCGAAGAACGGCGTAGCTATCCTCTGCATCTGTCCCATCATCTCAAGATAAGACGGCACCTGCGCTGCAACTGCAGCCCTAGGCTGCTCAGCAACTGCAGCCCTCTGCTGCAAACCGGCCACTTGAGGAACACCCGGAGCCTGCTCACGAGCCAGTGGCGGAAAACGTGCCAACAACTGCGTCAGCAATCCCACAACCTCGTCATCACGACATGGAGCTACAGCAGCACCCCCACCAGGGCCCACTGGAACTCCCCTGCCTCTACCGGCACCGGCCAACAAACTGGCACTAAGCGAGACATAGAACCTTATGGAATGCCTTCATGATCGGAGGTAACTCTAGACGATAAGCTACCGGTCCAACTCGCTCCACCACAGGAAATGGACCCATAAATCTCGGACTAAGCTTGTTCTCTGCTATGGATCTATTAGGACCCCTCAACATAACCATCTTCAGATACACGCGATCTCCCACTGAGAACTCAAGTTCACATCTACGCTTATCCGCATAACTCCTCTGTCTGTCGTGAGCTTCTTTTATGTTCAGATGCACAATACGAACCTTCTCGGTCATCTCCTGAACATAAGTAGCTCCAAGAATACTGCGCTCCCCCACTTGGATCCAACATAAAGGCGTCCTACATGGCCTCCCATATAAAGCCTCAAAAGGAGGCATCCCGATACTCGCCTGAAAGCTGTTATTATACGCGAACTCCACCAATCCCAAGTGATCGAACCACTGACCACCCCAATCCAGAACACACATCCTCAGCAAATCCTCCATAGTCTGAATAGTCCTCTCTGACTGCCCTAAGTCCTCTCCGCACGCCTAGCCTCAATAGCGCGCCACCAACAATGGGCATCACCACTTAGATAGTGGATAGCCAACTCGACCTGCTACTCGGCAGGACACCTGATCGATCTGAAATTACGCTCTAACCTCAGACGCCACTCATCAGCCGCCTCAGGACCAACCCTGCCCTCGAAGAACGGCGTAGCTATCCTCTCCATCTGTCCCATCATCTCAAGATAAGACGGCACCTGCGCTGCAAATGCAGCCCTCGGCTGCTCAGCAACTGGAGCCCTCTGCTGCAAACCGGCCACTTGAGGAACACCCGGAGCCTGCTCACGAGCCACTGGCGGAAAACGTGCCAACAACTGCGTCAGCAATCCCACAACCTGGTCATCACGACATGGAGCTACAGCAGCACCCCCACCAGGGCCCACTGGAACTCCCCTGCCTCTACCGCCACCGGCCAACACACTGGCACTAAGCGAGACATAGAACCTTATGGAATGCCTTCATGATCGGAGGTAACTCTAGACGATAAGCTACCGGTCCAACTCGCTCCACCACAGGAAATGGACCCATAAATCTCGGACTAAGCTTGTTCTCTGCTATGGATCTATTAGGACCCCTCAACATAACCATCTTCAGATACACGCGATCTCCCACTGAGAACTCAAGTTCACATCTACGCTTATCCGCATAACTCCTCTGTCTGTCGTGAGCTTCTTTTATGTTCAGATGCACAATACAAACCTTCTCGGTCATCTCCTGAACATAAGTAGCTCCAAGAATACTGCGCTCCCCCACTTGGATCCAACATAAAGGCGTCCTACATGGCCTCCCATACAAAGCCTCAAAAGGAGCCATCCCGATACTCGCCTGAAAGCTGTTATTATACGCGAACTCCACCAATCCCAAGTGATCGAACCACTGACCACCCCAATCCAGAACACACATCCTCAGCAAATCCTCCATAGTCTGAATAGTCCTCTCTGACTGCCCTAAGTCCACTCCGCACGCCTAGCCTCAATAGCGCGCCACCAACAATGGGCATCACCACTTAGATAGTGGATAGCCAACTCGACCTGATACTCGGCAGGACACCTGATCGATCTGAAATTACGCTCTAACCTCAGACGCCACTCATCAGCCGTCTCAGGACCAACCCTGCCCTCGAAGAACGGCGTAGCTATCCTCTGCATCTGTCCCATCATCTCAAGATAAGACGGCACCTGCGCTGCAACTGCAGCCCTCGGCTGCTCAGCAACTGCAGCCCTCTGCTGCAAACCGGCCACTTGAGGAACACCCGGAGCCTGCTCAGGAGCCACTGGCGGAAAATGTGCCAACAACTGCGTCACCAATCCCACAACCTGGTCATCACGACATGGAGCTACAACAGCACCCCCACCAGGGCCCACTGGAACTCCCCTGCCTCGACCGGCACAGGCCATTACACTGGCACTAAGCGACTGGGATTCTGACGGGGTCGCTACACTCTGAGATGCACTCTGTGCCTCGCTCTCTGCTGAATCGGCAACTAGACCACGACCACGGCCCCGGCCTCCACGGCCACCAACTCTGCCACCACGGGCACCAGCTCTGCCACGACCTCTACCTCTGGTATCCATCTCACTGTAACATAGATCGATAGATTAGGACCCCAGAAGTCACAATCAAACACAAACAAAAACTTACCGCAGAATCTCATTAAAGGCCGGAGAGGATGATTTCTAAGACTAAAATTTGACTAAACACTATTAATCAATTTAAACACATAGTCTCAGTTCATCCAAGCCTAGCAGTCCTAAAATCATATAGGCTCTGATACCAAAATGTAACACCCGATTTTTTTTTTTAAATGCGGGAATTCTCATAAAAATAAATCTATCAAAGTTAATAAATAACCAACAAATCAATCCAATTCCAGAGTAATAATAAAATCTAGCAACCTAACTGGGTTCACTAGAACTAGCAAAAACAGAAAACAACAACAATCCTATTCATCCTCTCCCTAAAGCCATGATCCCGCGGTCACACTTTTCCATTTCTTTTACCTGTAACACAATTGGGAAAATCGAGTTGTGTAAGTATTTAACAAATACTTAGTGAGACGGTCTTCCCGTCTACAGGCTAAATACGAAAGTACTAACATATCAATAACACATGATTTAAAAGACCAACACAGGAAATACACAGTGTCGATCGACACATCGCACAGTGTCGATCGACGCTACAATTAAACAAATGTCGATCGACACATCGCACGGTGTCGATCGATGCTTGGCTAACCGTGGTGTCGAGCGATACACCACAAGGTGTCGCTCGACACTACGTTCTCAGAAACAGAGATAGTTCCAAAAATCACACGATCCCATGAAATCAAACATCATTTCATAAGAACAGTTCACGGATTCAACACAAACAACCATGAAATCAATACGAGAATCCCTAAATAAATCCTTTATTAATTCCCTAGTAAATTCGAGCCCACGGTCGCGCACACACCTCGGTTTTTCGACGAAAAGACGAAGAACACAAAGAACAAGGATGAAACAGCGACAAACAGCGACTGACGGCGAATCCCCTTCACTAGAATCACCACGCAACACGGCTCAACAAACTCACAAACGGAAAGGATCACACGAGAGAAAATATCGCGACGAACGGATCACAAAAACCACTGAAATCACTCGAAAACTCACAACTTTGACTCTATTTTCTCTACTGATCTTTTTCCTCCCGAATGCGGCCATCCTCTGACATTTCTGCTTAAGTACTCGAGCCCTAGGCTCCCTAAACCGGCTCGCCAAACCGGACGATCGATTTTAAATCAAACCGCAATTCCAAACATGGTGTCGATCGACACCCCTTACCAAAATTGACATTTTGGTTTTGGGATGTTACACTTGCCTTCTCTCAAAATATGAACTACGAGGCGACTTGATCCCTTCAAAGGGTACGTAGGCAGCCTGTCCTCGGATGGGTTCACTTGCCCCCCTCCGTCAAAACGGGGGGGGGGGGGGAGGGATTACGCGCTTTATAAGCCTCGTTCCGGACAAGCTCAGATGATCTCCTCCGCCTTAGGGGGGGGAGTGAGTGTTTTTTTTAAGCCTCGTTTCCGGACGAGCTCACATGATCTCCTCCACCTTAGGGGGAGGGAGTGAATGTTTTCATTAAGCCTCGTTTCCGGACGAGATCACATGATGTCCTCCTCTATAGGGGGGGGGGGGAATGAGTGTTCTACTTAAGCCTCGTTTCCGGACGAGCTCACATGATCTCCTCCGCCTTAGGGGGGGGAGTAAGTGTTCTACTTAAGCCTCGTTTCCGGACGAGCTCACTTGATCTCCTCCGCCTTAGGGGGGGGAGTGAGTGTTATACTTAAGCCTCGTTTCCGGACGAGCTCACTTGATTTCCTCCGCCTTAGGGGGGGGGAGTGAGTGTTTTCATTAAGCCTTCAGACGAATTCAGTTCCCTCCTTCGTCTAAAATGGGGGGGGGAGTGGGGTACCCGTAGTCTGCTCTTTCACAACAGCCTCAGCATAAGAACAACTACATCATTCATGAGCTTCTCAGGGCTTTAATCAGAGTCGTTCCGTATTCATTGCTGCTGGCCACAGGGATGATACGGTAATACGAACACAATGACATCCACCATCGGATTCAAAGCGCGCTATATAAATATCAGTGTTCAATATTGGGGCGGACGAACCCAACTGATCACTCAGAAACCCAACAAGCATCGTTGGTAAAAAGCAGCTGCCAATGATCTTGTTCGGCATGTACCCTGAACGAGTCATTCGTAAAACCCAGGATGCACACTAGTAAAACTTAAAGTGTAATTGCTCTCGGACAGACGTGTCCAGTAGAGCAGCACCGAATCACAAAGCCCAACAGCGGCGTTGGCAAACGCATGGCGAAAACACATTACAGCCTATAAACGCTCCTAAGTGTAAAAAGATATCTAAAGCGAGTAAATTACTCCAAAAACATCAGGATTCATCATAAAAAATGAAAAGCTAACGAAGAGTCATCCAAAATGGTAGCAAGGATACAAACCATCCAATACTACACCCAAGAGTCATCAAATCCGATAAAAGTCTTAGAAGCAAAAGTCATAAAAGGACTAAAAATAAACTAAGTCATAAACGAAGAAAGGTGGTCACTCATCAGCCTCCCCATCCTCGTCGGCCGCAACGTCACTAAGGCTTGCCTCACGCCAGAGATAAGCTCATCAAACACGTCACGATCATCATAAATCGGGACCTTCCTCTCAACCAAGAGCTCCTCCGCGGTTTCCAGAGTCAGTCCATCCGGCTTGCGGAGACGTTCAATGAACTCCAGGTTCGCATCAATTTCAGCAAGGTCCAGCATGTTGTCCTTTGCTATCCCCCCAATCTTACCGAGCAACCTGGCAACCTTTCTTGTACGGCTAGCAAAGCTACGAGCCGCCTCATCCTTAGCATCAGCAACAGCCTCTTCGACCTTGGCGTCCCTGAGATCCTCTGCATCCAATAGCTTACTCCTGAGCGAAGCAATCTCCTCCTTGTCCTTCGCATGCCTCGCAGACGCCCTCGACAACTTACCACTCAACTCTTCTTCCCTCTTCCTCACAGAGGCAACGTCATCCTCAAGAGCTCGGTTCCTCTCAGCAAGCTTGGTGTTGGCCCTCTTGGCCTCGCTGAGCTCCTTGTCACGAGAGTGAGAGTCCTCTTTAAAGCAAAAGGCCAGCTGGTCTAGCTGAGCGGCAAGCTGCATACAGAGAAAACAAAAGAGAATAGTATAAGACCAAAAGAAGCTAAGTAACAATAACAAACATAAGGAAGGAGAAAGGACCAAACCTTGGAAACTTTGGCCTTTACCAGCGCAAAAGCCCTCCCGCCGGAGCTGGGAGTCGGAGAGGACGGTACTGCAGCGCCTCGGCTCGATGACCCAGCAGCAAAGGCAGGAGAGGAATCCGTCTTCTGTCGCTTTGGAGATGACCCATCGTGAGTGCTTCTTGCCATAGCCCCTCGCATAAGAGCTCTCTTTCGCGATTGCTCACGCCGCATCGCAATCTCGTCAGGGGTCAGGTTAAGAGCGTGAAAACGCTGAACCGATGCAGCGGGAGTCGTTGGGGCCGTAGTCGACGGAGCCCGAGTCTATGAGCATGTCTTTGCTGGGACCGCGGTACTCGGCGACACCGCCTTCGCCTTCTCCGCTTGCTGGTAGGCCAAGATCCTAGGAGCACCCCGTCCGAGAACCTTCCCTGGAAAGATCCTGGTGATTTATAAGATGAGTTTTCCTTATATTTCTGGTGTATCAGATTGTGTTTTCTGATGTTATGTGTGTGAGGACCAGTGTGGGTCGTGTTTTGTGGATATTCCGGTTGGGAGTATCGAGTTTAGACCACGTGAGGTGGCCTAGTCGCTGATGTTTATAGGCGTTTTAGAATTTATTACGGATGACTCATGTGCTGGAGACGGTGGTTTTCTAGGGTATGTATCGGGGACGGTGGTTTCCTGTATACATGTTGAGAGACGGTGGTTCTCTCTAGGAGACAGTGGTTTCCTGAGTACTTATACTGAGACAGTGGTTCTCGTTATAGTACAGAGTGCCTATATTGGGATGGTGGTTTCCTTTATAGTGCAGGGAGACGGTGGTTCTCTCGAGGGGACGGTGGTTTCCCTAGACCATGGGTAGCACCCCTCAACTTATCGAGGGCGGATCTTGTGGAGTTAGCAGCTTCTATTGAGGAGGATCAGCGTGAGCAGTCTGGTCCGGTTATCGTGCAGCTTGCTGTTGTCCCTGCCGTTCAGCCGAGGAGTCAACAGCAGCAGCAGCACCGTAGAGGTTCTGGTTCTGGCAAAGGCGGTAAGCCTGCGCAGGGCCAGAAGAGGAGGTGGGATGATCCTTCTAGAGCGAGTTCTGGTAGCCACGGCACGCATGGTTGTTTCGGGTGCGGTAGTGCTGAGCATCGGGTGTCCTAAGGGCTCCCGGGGGGCTAAGGTTTATTTCTATTATGCTGAGCCCGGGCATTTCAGGCAATGTGTCCCCAGTTGCAGCAGCCGAGTGTAGCAGCGATTCAGCCAGCTGGAGTTCAGCCCTTGGGTCAGATTGCGGCAGTGCAGCAGGCGATTGGTCAGATTGGTCCAGCACCGCATGTGTATCCTCCGGCAGATTTTGGTCAGCAGGGTGGCGCTGGGCAGATCACAGGTAAAATGTTAGACTTAATTTCGTAATTTCTCTAGTCGTAGAATTTGTTGTCGAGGTTTTGTTGTCCTTTTCATGTAAATTGTGTAGGGACCTTGTTAGTGGGCGGCTTTGAGTCCCACATATTGTTTGATTCTGGAGCATCGAACTGCTACATTACTCCAGAGCGTGCCGAGAGCAGTGGCATCCGAAGCAGCGCTGGTGAGCGTGCAGGCATGGTCAAGGTAGCCGGAGGTGGTTTCCTGGCTACTTCGGGCCGTGCTAGGGCAGTAGATGTTCCGATCGCAGGGTATTCGATGCCGGCGGACTTGGTGATTAGTCCAGTGGCGCGGTATGATGTGATTCTTGGGATGGACTGGTTATCGTTTTACCGGGTTCATCTAGATTGTTTTAGAGGCAGAGTGAGTTTCGAGCGTTATGGTGGGAGGTTGGTGTTTCAAGGGTTGAGACCGTTTTCCAGTAGTCTTGTGATCTCGGCTATTCAGGCAGAGCAGATGTTAAAGCGAGGTTACGAGGTATTTTTGGCGACGATTGTGATGGCAGAGTCCAGTGGTGAGGTTGCTCTTCAGGATATTCGAGTCGTTCGAGATTTGGAGGATATTTTTCAGTCGTTGAAGGGGTTACCACCATCTCGGTCTGATCCTTTCACGATTGAACTGGAGCCTGGAACAGCTCCGATATCTAAGGCTCCTTACAGGATGGCTCCAGCAGAGTTAGCAGAGCTGAAGAAGCAGCTAGAGGACCTTCTGGGTAAGGGTTTTATTCGTCCGAGTGTTTCACCGTGGGGAGCCCCGGTGCTGTTTGTGAAGAAGAAGGATGGGAATTTCCGGTTGTGCATCGACTACCGGGGGCTTAACTGAGTCACTATGAAGAACATGTACCCTCTCCCGAAGATAGATGAGTTGCTAGATCAGCTGAGGGGTGCTACCTGGTTCTCCAAGATCTACTTGGCATCTAGATATCATCATATTCCGATTGACGAGGCAGATGTTCGCAAGACGGCTTTCAGGACGCGTTATGGGCATTTTGAGTTCGTGGTCATGCCTTTTCGGTTGACAAATGCGCCTACGGCATTCATGCGATTGATGAAAGACGTGTTCAAGGAATATCTGGACGTGTTCGTCATCATTTTCATCGATGATATTCTGGTATATTCTAGGAGTTCCGAGGAGCATGAGACTCATTTGCGGTTGGTTCTTGAGAAGCTTTGGGAACAGAAGCTGTATGCTAAGTTGAGTAAGTGCAGTTTCTGGCACCGAGAGATGGGTTTTCTTGGCCATATTGTTTCTACAGAGGGAGTTTCTGTGGATCCAGCTAAGATTGAGGCTATTCGAGATTGGCCTAGACTGAGCAGTGCGACCGAGATCAGGAGTTTCTTGGGTCTGGCAGGTTATTATCGGAGGTTCGTCAAGGGCTTTGTGAGTATGGCGCAGCCGATGACAAAGTTGACCGGTAAGGATGTTCCGTTTGTCAGGTTGTCGGAGTGCGAGGAGAGTTTTGGGAAGCTCAAGGAGATGTTGACTAGTACACCGGTATTGGCATTACCCGAGCCAAGGAAGCCTTATACTGTGTGAACTAATGCTTCAAGAGTTGGTCTGGGTTGCGTTTTGATGCAGGAGGGTCGAGTTATTGCTTATGCTTTGAGGCACTTGCAGGGTAGTGAGCGTAATCGGCCTACGCATGATCTAGAGTTGGGAGCAGTCATGTTCGCTCTGAAGATTTGGATGTCTTATCTCTATGGAGGGAGAGTACAGATTTTCAGGGATCACAAGAATCTGCAGCATATCTTCACTAAGCCATTGCTGAATATGAGACAAAGACACTTGGTTGAGCTGTTGGCGGATTATGATATGGAGATCACCTATCATCCGGGCAAGGCTAATCAGGTAGCAGATGCCTTGAGTCGGCGGAGGTTCGATTCAGCCCATGAGCAGGATATTGAGGATTTGGTAGGCGAGATTAGCACGTTGCGTCTTTGCGCTACTTCGGCGGAGCCGTTGGGCTTGGAGTCAGTTGATCAGAGTAGCTCAGCAGAGTGATCAGGTGTTGATTGATGCATCGCGAGCAGTTGGTTCTGAGTATGTGGTCTCTTCGAATGGGACGATTCTTGTTCGCGGTCGAGTTTGTGTACCTCGCGATGAGGGCTTGAGGCAGGAGATTTTGAGTGAGGCTCATGCGAGCAAGTTCTCGATTCATCCAGGCGCGACCAAGATGTATCGTGATCTCAAACAGTATTATCACTGGGCCGGGATGAAGAGAGATGTGGCAGCTTATGTGTCTAAGTGCAACACGTGTTCGTTGGTCAAGGCCGAGCACAAGGTTCCGAGTGGCAAGTTGCAGAGTTTACCCATTCCTGAATGGAAGTGGGATATGATTACGATGGATTTCGTGGTTGGCTTACCTATGTCGCGGACGTATGATGCTATCTGGGTGATCGTAGACCGACTGACCAAGTCAGCACACTTTTTGGCCATTAAGAAGACCGTGGAGCGGCTAAGTTGGCTACAAAGTTTGTGCGTGAGATTGTAAGGCTGCATGGAGTGCCAGCCAGTATTTTTTCTGATCGAGATCCTAGGTTCGCATCAGAGTTCTGGAGAGACTTTCAGGCAGAGATGGGCACTAAGGTGCATATGAGTACGGCTTATCATCCGCCGACTGATGGGCAGTCAGAGAGGACTATTCAGACTATGGAGGATTTGCTGAGGATGTGTGTTCTGGATTGGGGTGGTCAGTGGTTCGATCATTTGGGATTGGTGGAGTTCGCGTATAATAACAGCTTTCAGGCGAGTATCGGGATGGCTCCTTTTGAGCCTTTGTATGGGAGGCCATGTAGAACGCCTTTATGTTGGACCCAAGTGGGGGAGCGCAGTATTCTTGGAGCTACTTATGTTCAGGAGACGACAGAGAAGGTTCGTATTGTGCGTCTGAACATAAAAGAAGCCCAGGACAGACAGAGAAGTTGTGCGGATAAGCGTAGACGTGAGCTTAAATTCTCAGTGGGAGATCGCGTGTATCTCAAGATGGTTATTTTGAGGGGTCCTAATAGATCCATTGCAGAGAACAAGCTTAGTCCGAGATTTATGGGTCCGTTTCCTGTGGTGGAGCGAGTTGGACCGGTAGCTTATCGGCTAGAGTTACCTCCGATCATGAAAGCATTCCATAAGGTTTTCCATGTGTCTATGTTAAGGAAGTGCCTTCATGAGTCGGAGGAGCTAGTGCCTGAGATCCATGCGAATCTTCAGCCAGATTTGACGGTTCCAGCGGTTCCTGTGAGGATTCTTGAGAGGAGAGTCAAGGAATTGTGCCAGCAGAAGATTCCGTTGTTGCGTATCTTGTGAGATTGTGGCGGCTGCCAGGAGGAGACTTGGGAGCCAGAGGCAAAGATGAAGCTGAAGTTCAGAAAATAGTTCGCCAAGCAGATCGCCGATGAAGCTTAGTTTTCTTTGTGGTTCTAGTTTCTTTTGGTCGTGGTGCCGATGTTGTTGTTTTGATTCTTGTATTTTCGTTTCGTTGTAACGATATACGTTTTGGAGATTTATAAGATGAGTTTTCCTTATATTTCTTGTGTATCAGATTGTGTTTTCTGATGTTATGTGTGTGAGGACCAGTGCAGGTCGTGTTTTGTGGATATTCCGGTTGGGAGTATCGAGTTTAGACACGTGGGATATTCCCGTCTACGTTATCAGAAACAAAGACAGTTAGAAAAATCACACGATCCCACGAAATCAAACATCATTTCATAAAAACAGTTCACAGATTCAACACCAACGACCATGAAATCGATACGAGAATCCTTAAATCAATCCGTTATTAATTCCCTAGTAAATTCAAGCCTACGGTCGCGCACTCACCTCGGTTTTTCGACGAAAAGACAAAGAACACGAAGAACGAGGATGAAACAGCGACGAACAGTGACTGACGGCGAATCCCATTCACTGGAATCACCACGCAACATGGCTCAATGAACTCACAAACGGAAAGGATCACACGAGAGAAAATATCACGACGAACGGATCACGGAAACCACCAAAATCACTCAAAAACTCACAACTTTCACTCCCTCTTCTCTGCTGATCTTTTTCCTTCCCAATGCGGCCATCCTCTGACATTTCTGCTTAAGTACTTGAGCCCTAGGCTCCCTAAATCGGCTCGCCAAACCGGACGATCGATTTTAAATCAAACCGCAATTCCAAACATGGTGTCGATCGACACCCACCAATAGTGTCGATCGACACCCCTTACCAAAATTGACATTTTGGTTTTGGGATGTTAAAATTCTCCCCCACTAAACTGGATTCGACCTCGAATCCCGCACAACACTTCAATGCCGAACTACGCTCTGGCCCGCACCGGCCAAAAACACAAGAGATTCTCACATAATCTCAGAGACTCACGAACCAATCCTATGTTTATACGCACATTTCTTAGACATTTATTACATTGCAACTAATCCACACACTACCCATGCTCTAGGGAAACCACCGTCCCCTCGAGAGAACCACCGTCTCCCTGCACTATAGAGGAAACCACCATCCCAATATAAGCACTCTGTACTAGAACGAGAACCACCGTCTCAGTATAAGTACTCAGGAAACCACTGTCTCCTAGAGAGAACCACCGTCTCTCAACATGTATACAGGAAACCACCGTCCCCGATACATACCCTGGAAAACCACCGTCTCCAGCACATGAGTCATCCGTAATAAATTCTAAAACGCCTATAAACATCAGAGCAACCTCACGTGGTCTGAATTCGATACTCCCTACCGGAATATCCACAAAACACGACCCGCACTGGTCCTCACATACATAACATCAGAAAACACAATTTGATACACCAGAAATATAAGGAAAACTCATCTTATAAATCTCCAAACGTATATCGTTACAACGAAACAAAAATACAAGAATAAAAACAACAACATCGGCACCACGGCCAAAAGAAACTAGAACCACAAAGAAAGCTAAGCTCCATCGGCGACCTGCTTGTCGAACCATTTCGTGAACTTCAGCTTCATCTTTGCCTCTG
>OY755213.1:15294806-15608594 GCA_963576765.1 Draba incana | reverse complement strand
CGCACAATACGAACCTTCTCTGTCATCTCTTGAACATAAGTAGCTCCATGAATATTGCGCTCCCCTACTTGGGCCCAACATAAAGGCGTCCTACATGGCCTCCCATACAAAGCCTCAAAAGGAGCCATCCCGATACTCGCCTGAAAGCTGTTATTATACGCGAACTCCACCAATCCCAAGTGATCGAACCACTGACCACCCCAATCCAGAACACACATCCTCAGCAAATCCTCTATAGTCTAAATAGTCCTCTCTGACTGCCCATCAGTCGGCAGATGATAAGCCGTACTCATATGCACCTTAGTGCCCATCTCTGCCTGAAAGGCTCTCCAGAACTCTGATACGAACCTGGGATCTCGATCAGAAACAATACTGGCTGGCACTCCATGCAGCCTCACAATCTCCCGCACAAACTTTGTAGCCAATTTAGCCGCTCCACGGTCTTCTTAATGGCCAAAAAGTGTGCTGACTTGGTCAGTCGGTCTACGATCACCCAAATAGCATCATACGTCCGCGACATAGGTAAGCCAACCACGAAATCCATCGTAATCATATCCCACTTCCATTCAGGAATGGGTAAACTCTGCAACTTGCCACTCGGAACCTTGTGCTCAGCCTTGACCAACGAACACGTGTTGCACTTAGACACATAAGTTGCCACGTCTCTCTTTATACCAGCCAAGTGATAATACTGCTTGAGATCACGATATATTTTGGTCGCGCCCGGATGAATCGAGAACTTGCTCACATGAGCCTCACTCAAAATCTCCTGCCTCAAGCCCTCATCGCGAGGTACACAAACTCGACCGCGAACAAGAATCATCCCATTCGAAGAGACCACATACTCAGAACCAACTGCTTGCGACGCACCAATCAACACCTGATCACTTTGCTGAGCTACTTTGATCCTACTAAGAAGATCTGCCTGATCCACTGACTCCAAGCCCAACGGCTCCGCCGAAGTAGCGCAAAGACGCAACGTGCTAATCTCGCCTACCAAATCCTCAATATCCTGCTCACGGGCTGAATCGAACCTCCGCCGACTCAAGGCATCTGCTACCTGATTAGCCTTGCCCGGATGATAGGTGATCTCCAGATCATAATCCGCTAATAGCTCAACCCAGCTTCTCTGTCTCATATTCAGCAATGGCTGAGTGAAGATATGCTGCAGATTCTTGTGATCCGTGAAAATCTGTACTCTCCCTCCATAGAGATAAGACCTCCAAATCTTCAGAGCGAACACGACTGCTCCCAACTCTAGATCATGCGTAGGCCGATTACGCTCACTACCCTGCAACTGCCTCGAAGCATAAGCAATAACTCGACCCTCCTGCATCAAAACGCAACCCAGACCAACTCCTGAAGCATCAGTATACACAGTATAAGGCTTCCCTGGCTCGGGTAATGCCAATACCGGCGTACTAGTCAACATCTCCTTGAGCTTTCCAAATCTCTCCTCGCACTCCGACGACCAGACAAACAGAACATCCTTACCGGTCAACTTCGACATCGGCTACGCCATACTCGCAAAGCCCTTGACGAACCTCCGATAATAACCTGCCAGACCCAAGAAACTCCTGATCTCGGTCGCACTGCTCGGTCTAGGCCAATCTCGAATAGCCTCAATCTTAGTTGGATCCACAGAAACTCCCTCTGCAGAAAAAATATGGCCAAGGAAACCCATCTCTCGCTGCCAGAAACTGCACTTACTCAACTTAGCATACAGCTTCTGTTCCCGAAGCTTCTCAAAAACCAACCGCAAATGAGTCTCATGCTCCTCGGGACTCCTAGAATATACCAGAATATCATCGATGAAAATGATGACGAACACGTCCAGATACTCCTTGAACACGTCGTTCATCAATCGGATGAATGCCGCAGGCGCATTCCCAAAAGGCATGACCACGAACTCAAAATGCCCATAACGCGTCCTGAAAGCCGTCTTGCGAACATCTGCCTCGTCAATCAGAATCTGATGATATCCAGATGCTAAGTCAATCTTGGAGAACCACGTAGCACCCCTCAACTGATCCAGCAACTCACAAAAGACCAAAATGTAACACCCGTTTTTTTTTTAAATGCGGAAATTCTCATAAAATAAATCCATCAAAGTTAATAAATAACCAACAAATCAATCTAATTCCAGAGTAATAATAAAATCTAGCAACCAAACCGGGTTCACTAGAACTAGAAAAAAACATAAAACAACAACAATCCTATTCATCCTCTCCCTAAAGCCATGATCCTGTGGTCACACTTTTCCTTTTCCTTTACCTGCAACACAATTGGGAAAAACGAGTTGCTTAAGTATTTAACAAATACTTAGTGAGACGGTCTTCCCGTCTACAGGCTAAATACGAAAGTACTAACATTTCAATAACACATGATTTAAAAGACCAACACAGGAAATACACAGGTGTCATTCGACACATCGCACGGTGTCGATCGACGCTACAATTAAACTGGTGTTGATCGACACATCGCACGGTGTTGATCGACGCTTGGCTAACTATGGTGTTGAGCGATACACCACAAGGTGTCGCTCGACACTACGTTCTCAGAAACAGAGGCAGTTACAAAAATCACACGATCCCACGAAATCAAACATCATTTCATAAAACAGTTCACGGATTCAACACCAACAACCATGAAATCAATACGAGAATCCCTAAATCAATCCGTTATTAATTCCCTAGTAAATTCGAGCCTACGGTTGCACACTCACCTCGGTTTTTCGACGAAAAGACGAAGAACACGAAGAACGAGGATGCAACAGCGACTGACGGCGAATCCCCTTCACTGGAATCACCACGCAACATGGCTCAATGAACACACAAATGGAAAGGATCACACGAGAGAAAATATCGTGACGAACAGATCATGAAAACCACCGAAATCACTCGAAAACTCACAACTTTCACTCTCTCTCTTCTCTGCTGATCTTTATCCTCCCGAATGCGGCCATCCTCTGACATTTCTGCTTAAGTACTCGACCCCTAGGCTCCCTAAACCGGCTCGCTAAACCGAACGATCGATTTTAAATCAAACCGCAAATCCAAACATGGTGTCGATCGACACCCCTTACCAAAATTGACATTTTGGTTTAAGGATGTTATAATTTGGAGATTTATAAGATGTGTTTTCCTTATATTTCTGGTGTATCAAATTGTGTTTTCTGATGTTATGTGTGTGAGGACCAGTGCGGGTCGTGTTTTGTGGATATTCCGGTTGGGAGTATCGAGTTTAGACCACGTGTGGTGGCCTAGTCGCTGATGTTTATAGGCGTTTTAGAATTTATTATAGATGACTCATGTGCTGGAGACGGTGGTTTTCCAGGGTATGTATCGGGGACGGTGGTTTCCTGTATACATGTTGAGAGACGGTGGTTCTCTCTAGGAGACAGTGGTTTCCTGAGTACTTATACTGAGACGGTGGTTCTCGTTCTAGTACAGAGTGCCTATATTGGGACGGTGGTTTCCTCTATAGTGCAGGGAGACGGTGGTTCTCTCAAGGGGACGGTGGTTTCCCTAGAGCATGGGTAGTGTGTGGATGAGTTGCAATGTAATAAATGTCTAATAAAAGTGCGTATAAACATAGGATTGGTTCGTGAGTCATTGAGATTATGTGAGAATCTCTTGTGTTTTTGGCCGGTGCGGGCCAGAGCGTAGTTCGGCATTGAAGTGTTGTGCAGGATTCAAGGTCAAATCCAGTTTAGTGGGGGACAATTGTAACATCCCAAAACCAAAATGTCAATTTTGGTAAGGGGTGTCGATCGACACCATTGGTGGGTGTCGATCGACACCATGTTTGGAATTGTGGTTTGATTTAAAATCAATCGTCCGGTTTGGCGAGCCGGTTTAGGGAGCCTAGGGCTCGAGTACTTAAGCAGAAATGTCAGAGGATGGCCACATTCGGAAGGAAAAAGATCAGCAGAGAAGAGAGAGTGAAATTTGTGAGTTTTCGAGTGATTTCGGTGGTTTTCGTGATCCGTTAGTCGCGATATTTTCTCTCGTGTGATCC
The DNA here is from genome assembly GCA_963576765.1 of Draba incana. NCBI lineage: Eukaryota > Viridiplantae > Streptophyta > Magnoliopsida > Brassicales > Brassicaceae > Draba > Draba incana. The sequence continues at coordinate 15,604,574 of OY755213.1, read as the reverse complement.
TTTCCGTTTGTGAGTTCATTGAGTCGTGTTACGTGGTGATTCCAGTGAAGGGGATTCGCCGTTAGTCATTGTTCGTCGCTGTTTCATCCTCGTTCTTCGTGTTCTTCGTCTTTTCGTCAAAAAACAGAGGTGAGTGCGCGACCGTAGGCTCGAATTTACTAGGGAATTAATAACGGATTTATTTAGGGATTCTCGTATTGATTTCATGGTTGTTTGTGTTAAATCCATGAACTGTTCTTATGAAATGATGTTTGATTTCGTGGGATCGTGTTATTTTTGTAACTATCTCTGTTTCTGAGAACGTAGTGTCGAGCGACACCTTGTGGTGTATCGCTCGACACCACGGTTAGCCAAGCGTCGATCGATACCGTGCGATGTGTCGATCGACACCAGTTTAATTGTAGCGCCGATGAGATTTCGTTGCGAGGTAATAGTTGACGGCGTACTCCAGGCGAGGAGATTTCGGACGGGATAACACATTCGGTTCCATAGACAAGGGCGAAAGGAGTCTCCCTTGTTGCTCGACGGGGAGTGGTGCGGTGGAACCACAAAACTCCCTCTAGCTCGTCGGCCCAGCGACCCTTCTTTGCCTCTAAACGCTTCTTGAGGCCATCAGGAATCGTCTTGTTGATAGCTTCTACTTGACCATTGCCCTGAGGGTAGCGAGGTGTAGACTTACTAAGTCGGATATTCCATTTTTGCACAGAATGTCTCGAAACCAGTTGAATATGAATTGCGAACCGTTATCTGTAACGATCTCTTATGGTACTCTGTGACGACATATGATGTTTCTCCAGACAAAGCTTTCCACTTGGACATCCTTGATGTTAGCATAGTCTTCAGCTTCTACCCATTTTGAAAAATAGTCTGTTAGGACGAGTAGGAAACGCTTCTGCCGTGATGAGTGCAATGGTCCAACAATGTCCATGGCCCATCTCATGAATGGATAAGGCGAAGTGACAGAGGAGAGCATCGCAGTTGGTTGATGGATTTTTGGAGCGTGTCGCTGGCACTTCTCACACTTGGCTGAGAACTTCGTGCAATCGCCTACTATAGTGGGCCAATGACCATGTCTCTTGATTTTCATCGCAAGTGCTCTGCCTCCTGAATGATTGCCCCAAGACCCACTATGGACTTCTTCCATTATTCGTCTTGCTTTTTCTCCTTCCACACATGTGAGCATGGGACAAGAGAATCCCCATCTGAAAAGGTTACCATCAAGTAGAACATAACGCGCAGCTTGCTTCTATAATTTGAGGGCAGCCCATTTGCTATTGGGCAATTTGCCATCGGCAATGAATTCTCGTACCTCGCCCATCCACAATCTGTCGCACCCGTACTCTGGCTATTCAGCGTCTGCGTCTATTGGGATTGCTTCGGGGTGATGAGAGCTACTGGTGGCAGAAGTATCAGTGACGGGGTCGTTGTTGACAGGACTGTCAACATCATGCATGTCAGCGTCTGGGACTTCGGGAGCTTCTGCCATTTCTATGTCCTCATTGGTTGCTTGAGCAAGGGCGCCAGCTTGTTTTGCTGCTTGAGAACGTGTTGAGATGGCGAGTGTTACATCTTCCTGAATGCTGGGGAATTCAATGAACTCGACTGGAATGACCCGTTTTAAAGCCGGATCTTCTGGCGTAGTAGTGGTGGAGGCAAGGTTGGCTAACGCGTCGGCGTCCATATTCTCGCCTCTGGGAATCCTTGTAAGGGTGAACTCCTGGAATGAAGAAGCAAGGTTCTTCACTATCTTCAGGTAAGCCTCCATGCGATCATCCTTTGCGACGTACTCGCCGCTGAACTGACTGGTTACTAGCTGTGAATTGGAGAACACGTGAATGTGTTCGATCCGTAGCCCTTGGGCAAGCCACATGCCAGCGACGAGGGCCTCATACTCTGCTTTGTTGATGGAAGCTTTGAACCCAAATCGAAATGATTGCTCAAGGACCTCTCCGGTTGGCGACACTAATCGTATTCCAACTCCAGAACCATTTTTCTAGGATGACCCATCTACGTACAACTGCCAGATCCCGAGCTGTACCTCCTTGGAGTCTTTGTCTTCCGGGAGTTCTATGAGGAAATCCACCAGCACTTGTGACTTGTTGCATGTTCGCCCCTTATATTCGATGTCATACTCGCTGAGCTCCACAGCCCACTTGGTCAGCCTGCCAGATTGACTTGGGCTGTGTAGAACTGAGCGTAGCGGGAAAGTACTAAGGACAACAATTGAGTGAGACTGAAAGTAAGGCCTTAGCTTTCTTGACGCCATGAGGACGAACAGTGCCAGTTTTTCTAGTTGAGGGTATCTTGTCTCAGCGTCTGTGAGTGTTTTGTTCACATAAAAGATAGGCCTCTGCTCGCCTCTCTCCTCCCGCACTACGATAGCACTGACTGCTGTTTTTGAGACAGCAATGTAGAGGAAGAGAGGTCCAGTTACTGGCTTAGCAAGGATGGGTGGCGTTGCCAGATATTCCTTGAGCTGCTTGAAGGCGTCTTCACACTTTTCTGACCATTCGAACTGTTTGTTTCCTCGCAGAGTGTTGTAGAAGGGAAGACACTTATCAGTGGAGCACGAGATGAACTGATTGAGTGTGGCCACTCTCCTAGTTAATCTCTGTACTTCACGTTTATTTCTTGGTGAAGCCATCTGGATCAACGCATCGATCTGTTTTAGGTTGGCCTCAATGCCTCAGCGAGTGACTAGGTACCCAAGGAACTCGCCAGAAGTCACAGCAAATTTGCACTTCGTTGGATTCAGCTTCATGTTGTGGAGGTTCAGTTGATTGAAGCATTCTTCCAGGTGGGTGATGTGGTCTTCTTCCTTGAGTGACTTGACGAGCATATCATCGATGTAAACCTCCATAGTCTTTCCCAACTGGTCTTGGAACATCTTGTTTACCAATCTCTTATATGTTGCACCGGCGTTCTTCAGGCCAAAGGGCATCACCTTGTAACAGTAGATGCCTCGGTCTGTGATGGAAGCTGTCTTCTCACGATCCTCGGGGTGCATCAGAATCTGATTGTATCCGGAGAAAGCGTCCATGAAGCTAAGAAGCTTGTTACCTGCCGTTGCTTCCACCAAGCGATCAATGTGAGGTAAGGGGAAGCTGTCTTTTGGACAAGCTTTGTTAAGATCCATGAAGTTGACGCAAACGCGCCACTTCCCATTCTTCTTCTTAACCACGACTGGGTTGGCGAGCCAGTCGGGGTACTTGACTTTGGTTATCGACTCAATTCGCATAAGCCTTTCGACTTCGTCATTAACAGCCTTTGCCCGTTCAGGACCCAGCTTCCTTCTTTTTATTTTGACTGGTTTAAATATAGGATCAACATTGAGTTCGTGGCTAGCGACATTGATGTCAATCCCAGGCATGTCTTCAGCGGCCTAGGCAAAGGTGTTGACGTTCTTCTGGAGAAATGCCACTAGCTTTGTTTTGAGCATTTCGTCAAGGGCAGCTCCGATCTCGACGTACCTCTCTGGGTGTTGCTCGTCGATGCACACAGAGATCACGGGCTCGCAGGTAGGTCGCACTTCTTCTGCACGACCTTCTGCAATCTGTGTTACTATAAGAGGTTAGCCAGGTCTTTCACAAGATTGGAATCGGTTTTTGCTTTCTTTCGTGGCCCCTGTGAGGTTGAGTCATCCTTCTTTTCTTTGTGAGTTCCAGGGTCCGAATCCTTGTTCTCGTCACGATTGCGCAGCTTGTGCTCTGCTAAGAAACACATGCGTGAATCCCTTTGGTTGCCAAAGATTGTCTTCACGCCATTACTGGTTGGGAACTTTAAGCACAAGTGGTAGGTTGATATGGTACAGCTCGCATCTGATTGAGCTATGGTGTTCCCATGATCACGTTGTAGATGGCGGGATGATCAGACACCGTGAAGTTTACCATCTTTTTGACGTCTCCTGCTTGGACTGGCAGGCGGATCGTCCCTATTGTCATAGTTGTCTCGCCGGAGAAACCTATTATAGGCTTTGGTTGCCCTCTGATGAGTGATAGGCTTCATCTTCTCGAGCATGTCTTTAAAGATAATGTCCACCGAGCTCCCAGTGTCGATGAGGACTCGAGCAACATTGAAGTCGAAGATAGTCAGGTTGATCACCAGAAGATCGTTATCCAGATGATCAATGCCCTCGGCATCTTCCTCGTCAAAAGTGATAGGATCGCCGATACGCTTCGTCGTCGGGGAGGTAGAGATGTTGGCGCAGACTTCGGCGCATCGCTGGTAAGCCTCGATCGCAGTTATATTGCCAGCACAGTACTGCGATCCTCCCATGATCATGGAGATGGTGCCATGCGGGTTCCCACTTTCGGGGTCGTCACCACGACGCTGTCGTCTGGGATTCTCCGTCTGAACCTCGGTAGCATCTTGAACCTTTTCCTCTGGTTTGAAATCTGACAGGCTGATGTTACCTTTGAGAGTGCCCTTGGCCAGTCTAGCAGCCAGCTGTCGTCCCAACTGTTGGCACCTCGCAGTCGAATGTCTTGTTGTCTTGTGGAATTCACAATACAACTTTTTGTCGTATTCCTTTGGGTCTCTAACCCAGGTGAAACTTCCTCTCCTACGTCTGCGACAGCGGCCTCAACCTCTACCGTAGCCAGGTGATTCAATTTGGTAATTACGAGCTCCGCCTGCTCCTCCTTCAAACTGGACAAAGGCGGGATTGCCTCTCCTTGATGCAGCTGGGGTTGAAACCTGAGAAGGTTCGCTTGTCTGCTTAGCCTTTCCGCCCCTCTTAGCGCGGAGTTCTTCTTCACCTCGGGCAAAATCAGTTGCACGTCGAAGAGAGTCTTGAATCGTTGTAGGCGGGTTCATGGTGAGTTCTTGCCAAAACGGAGACGGGCATCTTACTGCTCCTCTTAAGGCTTCCAGCGCGGACGTGTTGCTGATTTCATCTACCTTTGACAGGGTATTCTTGAACCTTGTCATGAAAGACCGCAAGCTTTCGCTCTCTCCTTGCTTGTTGGTTCATAGCTCTGCATCGTAAATCTTTTGTTCAGCAAAGATGTTGTAGTGCTGTACAAACATCTCAAAAAGTTGGTGGAAGTTGTGGATCAAATTCTTCTCCAGCTTGTAGAACCACTGGAGGGCAGGCCCTTTGAGGATTTCCACAAATAGCTTGCAGTAGCCAACGTCCTTCTCGGCTTCCTTGAAATTTCATCTTCCTAGGGCTACCTCGAACTCCATTAGATGATCTGCGGGATCGGAGGTTCCTTCATAGCTTGGAAGCTTGATTCTTCCTAGATCAGAGATCTTGGCTCCCGAGATGCTTGCAGCAAAAGGGGTGTTCCGTGCTTTCTCCAGCACGTAAGCGACCCCGGGGGCCTTCCCTGTGCTCTGGTACATCTGTAGCTTGGTAGTCCTCAGGTCAGAGACGACATGATCCAACTTGGCCTTCAGCACAGCGACCTCTTCGTCTCGGGAGCCTTGTGGAGCCCTGCACTCCTGTTCCCTCATGTAAAGCTCTGCTATGGCCTCGGCTACTTCTCCATCAGCCACAGCGTCGTCAGCAGCTGTGTCGGTTCAGGCTCGCCTCCGAAGGGGTTGATCTTCGTCCGATTCTTCCACCACACGCTCAAGAGTCTCATCAGATTCCCGAAGAGGCAGTGGTGGAGGCAAATCCTCTGGGCCTTCGCGATCGGTCTGAGGTGGCAGCTCCTCGTGCCGACCCTTCGATTGGCTCGAGGCGTGTTGAAGATGAGGCGTGTTGGACGGACACGGGACCTCTTGCGCTTCTGTCTCTTGAGCGCTTGCAGCTCGCTCGTCGTAGTCTTCTGATACTTTTCTTGATCCTGTGCTTTCTTCATCAGCGTCTCAAGCATCTGCTTGATCTCCGTGATATCCGCTGGGTTGTTAGCGGCGCGAGGCGCGGTGTTCTCCACGGAGTTCTCTCTCTCCTCGTCGTTCCTTTGAGACGAGGATCCTTTGCTGCTGACGGTATTGTTGCCTGACATCTTCGTAGGTGGTGTTGCGAAAACCATAGCTCTTCTGTGTCAGAAATTCTCTAGTTTACCTTAGTCGGTGCCAAACTGCGGGAGCCTAAGCTAGCACAATTAGATTTGTAAGAGTTCGTGAAGAGGATGAGATTTCTATGGTAAGCTAGGACAATAAGAGATGAGAAAGTAGTTCTTTGTTCTTGCTTTGAGTGTGTTTGAGTACAGAGTTGTGAATGAGATTGCCAATACCCCTTAGGGTTTGTACAAGCATGTATATATAGCTTCCTAGGTCGGCTAGGTCTTTTCTTAAGTCCTCGCGGGCCTTGCTTGGTGTCAGTTACATCAATGTGGGCTTTGTGTATAGACCGGGCTTCGAGCTTCCTTCACGTTCATGGACTGAAAGCTACATCGGGCTGAAGATATCAACAGCAACTAAGGTAAGCGTGTGATCAGCCCACAGAGACCAAGCTTCTGGTCGGCCTACGGTGTCGAGGCCGTGGTCGGTCCACGGTGCCGAGGCCATGGTTGGTCCATGGTGCCGAGGCCATGGTCGGACCATGGTGCCGAGGCCGTGGTCGGCCCACGGCGTCGAGGTCGTGGTCGGCTCATGAGAGTGAAGCCGTGGTCGGCACCGTCTGGTCCCGGTCCCTTTCCGCTTTGCCTAGATTCATTCCGCTGTCACATGCTTCGCTTCGCAGGAGGACTTAGGCGCCGTTATGCCTTCCTTTCCGAGAGTCCGGAGGACCATTTCTTCAATCGACTTGTCTTTGGACGTTAATGTTGAACGGGTGAAAACCGACCCCAATAAGCGGTACCAGCCTCAGGATTGGCCGTCTTTCCTTAACATCCACATTCGTCAAGTGTACCGTCGAATTACTTCAGGTTTGTCTACATTCCGGGTAGCATCTCCTCAATCTTGTCTTGTCCATTCCTCAGTTTTCGCGTATCGTTTCCAGGTGATCCAACTCTTAGACGTCACACCTCAACGTGCGTTGCTCGTAGTGCTGATAAGGGGGAGATAGCGAAACTGAATCTCGAGCAACCTCCTCCTCCTTGTATTATTCCTACTGGTGGGTCGTGCAAGTCCGCTCCTATGGGAGCAGGATAATCTACCCCCACTAGTCACAAGGATAAGACTCCGAGTAGGCATTAGAATGGGTTAACCGGAGGAGAGACGACAAGGACTGCTATGTCGCCGCCATGTTTGCTCATAAGCATGCTCGCCAAGAGATCGAAGGTCCGAGAGAGAAGGCAAGAAGTGATGATGACGTCGAGCAAGCTGGGGGTAACGTTGCCATCGAGGACGCGTGGTGCAATGTCGAGCTGAACATCGAGGCTAAGAATGACTCCCTTGTTCCCTAAAGTTTGCGCATAGCCCTGATTCTGACAAATTTGAGTACCGCTTCAAGGGATTCAGTGGTCATATCACCCAGTACCCTGAGGAATGCGCCAAGTTTGTCAAATGCGTCCAAGGGGGGAAGAGGGGCCCGAACCATGGGTTGGACGACATGTTTGATCGGAGGGGTTTCTGCGAGGCTGCCTCGAACCTTGTGGGCGTAAGTCGGTTATGGCCATGGCTGACGTTTTTCCTTTCTTTTGCGGCGAGTGGCTTATGTCTCTTGATTGTTTCTTTGTAGACCATCTTCCATTTTAATTCGATTTGGAGGCGATTCAATATCGCCTCGCGAAGGAATATCAAGCGGGAGAAGAGATGAGAGGTGAATTATGCTTGTCTCGAGTAGCTTACGTGGGAATTCAAGTCCTTGAAGAAGGAGAACACCTCATTAAAGGCTCGGGGCGGTGTGAAACAAGAACTTGAGCAGCAGAGGAAACATGCCGAGGGGCGGGACAAGTTGGTGATAAACCTTACCAAACAGGTCGAGGATATGAAGAATGAAAGGAAATACGCGGAGGGGAGGTTTCGCAATGTTAGCGAGCGTTTCAACGGAGCCGAACATGTTAATGCTAAGCTGGTCGAGCATATCTAGTCCCAGGTGACTTGCTTGAGAACTTTGAGGAGGGAATATGGTCTGATGTGCGCTAGCTCGGCTGCCAAACGGGTTCGTACTGAACTTATAGGGAAAGCGTACTCTTCCCTCACTCGGGCCCGAAAGTATTTTGCCGAACATCGGGCATATAAGCCTCTCAACCGTCTGGCGAGTCAAGTTAAGACCCAACTCGACATGATGGCAGCACCCAGGGTCAAAATTGTTGTTGAAGAGAAAGAGGAGGTTCAGGCAAGGTTTAACGGCTATACGAGAGACATCGATGCAATGCAGATGATGGCTTTCTCCGACCGTGATTATGAGTTTAATCCCAAGCCATGCGTCTTTCCAGAGAGCTACGAAGATGATTTGGATATGTCCCCGCTCGGGGATGACTTCGGGATAAAGGACGGTTGGATCTTCAAGCCTTACCATATCGTTGAGATTGAAAACATCAAAGATGATGAGGATACTGCCCAGAAAGATGCTCAGTCTGGTCGGCTCGACCCGGATCCAGAAACTATACTCGTGGCCATCGACTCGGACGATCCAAGGTCAGTTAAGCTCATTGATCAGTTTGTTTCTAATATTATTTTGGGAGTCGCTGAGGACCTCATTGACGAAATTGCGGACATGGTCTTGAAAGAGACTATCCTTGCCGACCCGGAGACTGACGAGGCTTCGGCAAAGGACCAAGTGATAGGCGAGACCTTGCTGCCTCTCTCTGCTCTAGCCCCTTCCATTCTGATCCCGATCGAACAAGATTGAAGAAATCCTTATTTTATTCTCCTTTGTTTAGTATACGCTCAGGCCGAGTCTGGCCTTTGAACTCCTATGATTCTAATCGTAAATCCTCTCTGGACTGACTAAGCCCGGGTTAACTCTCTATCTTGTTTTGCTTGAGGAACGGATCATCGGGCTATTATAATGACATTGGGAATTTTCTTTATGCAGTTATGTTTTTTTTTAGCATAAGCATTTTAACGTAGTGTATGCGACTAAGTTTTAGAGCTTAGGCATGATGTGCCCGAGGAGGGCGTCCTCAGGTTGCTTCGTTAAAACCTGAGTTTTGGTTATGCGGCTAAGTTTTAAAGCTTAGGCATTTCGATTTGACTGGGTTCGCGCGTTGGATGGTCAGATCGGGTCGCCCGCATGTTGGAACCTGGCTTACGACTGAGATCCGTCTCGTGGTTAAGCGTGCGAGAAGTGTTTGGCTTAAGATACTTACACGTTCTTAAGAAATCGTGCAAGACGGAGTCTAGCTTTTGATAATACTCGGGGGAGTTATGGTGGACTTCCCGAGCTCGGTCTGTAGGTTATTTCGCTATTGCATCTATGAGAAACGCGTATTGTGATCTTACTCGGGTTCGGTTTTGGTGGACTTCCCGAGTTTGACCTATTGATCGAGTACTTGGCCGAAGTATCGATTTGAATGAGCTCAGAGCTTTTGGATAAAATCAAGCAGGTCGATAGACATATATAGATATGTATCTAAATATATTTTTATATTATCATAGCTGGACTTCCGAGGAAGCTGCCTACGTACCTGTTAAATAGGGATCAAGCCGAGCGTAGTTCAAATTACAAAATGAAAATAGATAAGTCGTTCGGAAACGAGCAAAAGCAGATCGTTTGGAAACGAGTAAAAGTACATGGTACTTAGTTTTTTTTTTTTGGCGAGCGGAAACGGTTTTACTTATGGGATGGCGCCGGACCTGTCGGCTTGCTCGGTTGAATTATGACACTCAGTGTGATGCCTTTCATGTCGTTCACAGCCCGAGCGCAGGTAGCAGCGTCCTTGTTTAAGGGATAGGTCAGATCGGGGCACGCTAGATCGTCATGGACCTGAATCGTGGGTTTGGTAGAATCTAGTTCTTCGGGGGAGCTGATATGGAGATTTACCGAGCGGAGCTGTCTTTCCCCTATAAATCATGTTCGGGCCATCTTCTGGTTTCCTCGGATAGTGAAGACTCCGAACAGGGTTGGGAACTTGAGACATTGATGATAGGTTGACGAGACGGCTCAGAGAGAGAATAACCATGGGGTTCCCATGATTATATTATACACGGCCGGTTTATCCTACTACCATGAACTTGATGTTCCGGGAGATTTCGCCACCGTGCACCATTAACTTTATTGAGCCAACCGTCATTGTTGTGATGTCATCGAAGCCGATTAGTGGTCTAACGCTCAGCTTTATTCAGTTGTCGGGTATATCCATTTTTCCAATGTTTCTTTGAAGATTAGGTCGACAGAGCTTCATGTATCGATCAGAAACCTAGTTACCTCGCAGTCTTCGATTTTGAGCTCGACTACGAGTGGATCATTGTGAGGCATAGCCAGATTTTTGGTATTGGCTTTTGTGAAGATGGTCGGCATGTCCACCTCGGCTCGATCGAAGCAGCCCTTGTCGGTGATTGCTTTCTTTTCGTGTTGCTTGAGGGACCTAACCGAATAAGAAGGGGGCAATCAAAATCCATAAAAAAGTATTCTTGCAAAGATTTTCAAACGATGGCATAACTGTAAAGTTGCACATCATGAAAATTCTCTTTTTGTTTTATGTTAAATTTCTCTTTATTAAAAATTGTTTTCAACTAAATATCTTATGAAACTATTTGTATAGTGGTTTTGTATAATTTGTAAAACTACTTTATGTTCTTTTTTCCAATTTAATTTTTTCGGATAATTAACAATTTTGATATTAAAAAACTTACATATTTTTATAATTGATATGTGAATAGTCTAATCGACTACTTAACACGTGTCGCGATCTCGTGAGTTATAATTTTGCGCATCTTTTTTTATATAATAAGATAATCGAAATAAATCATCAAATAGTATTGACCCGAATCTCTAATGCGAGATTCGATGCTAACAGTTAGCCTCTAGTTCTTTGAGTGAATTGATTTGCTCATAGAACTAAAATAAACAAATCATTTTCAAAATGGGATTTCATTCGACCAATGCGAATAGAGCTTGGCCATTTAGTTCTTGGAAGGTGTTTTTTTGTCGTCAACCGTGAATATTTAACCGAAGGAAACCAAATAACATCAATTTGTTCCGCCTCTTATCTCGCAATATTCTCCACCACTAAAGTAGGAGGAACATTCACCGATTTTATTTCCCTTAATAAAAAATACTCTCTCCGTTTTATTATATAAGATTTTTAAGAGATTTTTTTTAGTTTCATTTTATAAGATGTTTTACTAGTTTCTATGCAGATTTTAATGTGATTTGATACTTTTGTCCTTCTAAATTCCGTAGTCTTATATATGATTGGTTGAGTTATAATTTTAATTAATTATTAAATGAGATTTTGTTTGTATTTATTGTTTTCTTAATTCTCGCAAAATAAATCAAAAAATGTTATATAATGAAACGGAGGGAGTAGAATCTTGTTTCTCTCTCGTGCGATTATCAAGAAGACTAACTCACCATCGTTCCCCGACGCCGGCGGGCTCGAAGCTCGTCGTTGTCGTCGTCTCCTCCTCGCGCTGCGTCCGCTATCCTTCGCTATTAGTTTTGCTTCGTTTTTTTTCTCTGATTTACCACCGTTGGCTCATGGGTTCGAGATGCGAGCTCCTACGCAACTGGGTCAAGAGAAAGCCGGCGATCTCAAACTTTCCTCCCCGGATCTGACTTCGTCGTCTTCAGGGGAGAGCTTGGCCATATCTCACCTCACAGTCTCCCGTAAAGTTCCCTCGAGCGTCTCCAACAAGTTCCGCCACCGCCGTCGCCACATCGTACTTATATATGATAAGTGGTCCAATAACTTCTCCACCGCAATGGCTTACTTTCTCTGCTCTCGACTATCCTCGCTCTTCACCAGAAGCGTTGAAGCCAGAGACTCCTTCGACATATCTCTCCAATTAAACAAAGCCTCCGTATCTCCACTTGTACGGCTTCATGAATATGCGTCACGAAGTCAAATCTTCAATTACGGTACAATTCTTCACAATTGATACACAAATTTCCATGATTTTCATCGTGTATACGAAGATGGCGGCTACTCCCGACGATTCGGAAGTGATGAGTTCTGAGCTAGGAACAAATGCGAAATGGGCCATAATTTTCAGTATATGGGCTTTGGCCCACATCTCAGCTTACAAAATGGACCTCCTTTCCTCATCCAGATTTGGGCCAAACTTATATTCTATATTGGGCATGGATCAAAATCAGTTTCATGGGCTTTATTTACAAACATAGGCTCTGAAGGCTCCCTCCTATAGATGTTGGCTACGGATCTTGAGTCTTCTTACCGTTGCCGGACAACAATCTATTACCATTAAAGACGGTATTCTTTTGCCGCTTTTCAACTCTTTCATTATGGTATCTCAACATCGGTCTAAAACCCGACAATTTGATGCTTCTTCGAGCATTCGTTTTAGGGTCTCAAGTGAACTCTCTCCATAAGTTTTTTCACGACGTCGAGGAAGCCTTGCCCCCCTTAACGCGTCTATCTTTAGTTTTATTGCAATGTTTGTTTTAATTGTATTGTCGTCGAGTACATTTCCAGTTATAATCGATAGCTCTATAAGCCTTTAATTTAATAATGAGTTTGACAAAAAAAAAATAGCATAAATATATTTAAAAAAACACACACACAGAGGAAAGGACATTAATAAGAACAAATGTACCAATGTAATGAAACAGTCAATCTTGGCAATGTAATATTATCAGACGTGGCATTTTGTATTCACACACACTTAAATTATCGATCCATTGTAAATTGTAATAATTCACACACGCTTACGTTTTTATTTATCGATCCCTTGTAATAATAATACATTTCCTTGACGGGCTACGAAGACCATGACTCAGTCAGTCATCGTCTCTTTCCTTATTTCTTCTTCTCCAGACTCCAATTTCCCAGAAACTCTTAACTCTCTGCTTCAATTTTTCCGCAGATTTTTTTGCCTTTATGCTTTAACTTTCTGGGTCGCTTTCTTTTCTCGTTCAAAACCCAAGATTTCGCCTAGATGATGTCTTCTCCTAACGAAAACGATGACCTTCCAATGCTTCCATTTACAAACTCATCATCTCGTACTAGACCATTCACTTCCAGGTCTCGTAGCGTTTCAAACCCTTCTTCTTCCATCGACGGATTCGACAACTCCACTGTGGTTTTAAGTTACACGGGTCCTCTTCGCACTCAAAAGCGACCTCCTTTAGTACAAATGAGTGGTCCTCTTACCTCTACTCGTAAACCTGAGCCTCTCTTTCTTCCTCCTCCTCCTCCTCCTCCTACTGATTCTTCTTTTGCTGCTCTCGAACACAAAAACTCCGATGACGAATTCGTTTTGAAACACGCACATCTCTTGAGATCTGGACAATTAGGGATGTGTAATGATCCTTACTGTACAACTTGTCCTTCTTATTACAATCGTAAAGCTGCCCAAATCCCTTCTTCCAGAGTTTCTGCCCTTTTCGATTCCACGGTACATGTTTGGTTTTCTTACTTGAAAGTCACAAAAATTTTGTTTGGGAATCAAGAAAATGTTGCTGATACACTCTTTATCTTTCTTAGTTCCATAATGCTTTGTATGATGATGCTAAAGGTTGGGCTAGGAGATTTGCTACCTCTGTTAATAGACACTTACCTGGAATCATGAATCCTCACTCCAAATTTGTTCAAAGCTGGACTAAATTCTTTGCCCTTTCATGCTTGTTGGCTATTTTCATTGATCCACTCTTCTTCTTCCTCATATTAGTCAATAAGGTATGTTTTTTTCTCTATCTTTTGCCTCGTATGTCTTGTTTTCTTGTGTTTGAGAACCATATTTCCTTACTGCAGAACAAGAAATGCATTGTGATTGATTGGCCCATGGCTAAAGCATTTGTAGCTGTTCGGAGTGCAACGGATGTTCTATTCTCCTTGAACATTCTGCTTCAGGTGTGCTTCCTTTTGCTTCCATTTCTTATATAGAAATTTGTTGGCCTTAATGTTTCTTTTGTGATAATGTGTTGCAGTTCCGATTGGCCTATGTCGCTCCTGAGTCTACGGTAGTTGGTGCTGGCCAGTTGGTTGATCATCCAAGAAAAATTGCTCGACATTACTTCAGAGGAAAATTTTTGCTTGACTTGTTCATAGTGATGCCACTTCCACAGGTATTATAATGCTAGAGATACAATTGGTTTTTAAGTATTGATAATTGGAATGTGTTCATTTACTGCAAATTTCTCCCTTTGTTTACAGATATTGATAATATGGATCATACCAGAACACTTAGGCGCATCTGGGGCAAACTATGCAAAAAACCTTTTACGCGCCGCAGTTCTTTTTCAATACATTCCCAAATTATATAGACTTCTACCACTTCTTGCTGGACAAACACCGACCGGCTTCATATTTGAGTCAGCTTGGGCTAATTTTGTTATTAATCTTCTTACCTTCATGCTTGCTGGACATGTTGTTGGCTCTTGCTGGTATCTTTTTGGTCTCCAGGTATGGCAAAGTCTCAAAGCTTATATCATTCACTTCAATCGAATAATATATCCTTTATGTGCTTATATTACTTATATATTTCTAGTGATGATTTATACACATTCTTCTCATTCTTTGCTTCGCTTTTTCTTTTGTCTTCAGAGAGTGAATCAATGCCTTCGGAATGCTTGCGGTAATTCTGATCGTGGATGCAGAGATCTAATAGATTGTGGTAGTGGGGATAGTGATATATCGTTAGCTGCCTGGATAAATAATGCGAGTGCTAGTGCTTGTTTTCAAGAGGATGGTTTTTCTTATGGAATCTATTTGAAGGCAGTCAATCTTACCACTCATACAAGTCTATTCACAAGATACAGTTACTCTCTTTTATGGGGTTTCCAGGTAATTGGGTTTATTCAAGTTTTCGTAGCTCTGAACAACTGTCAAACAAATGTTTCTCAACTAGTTTTGCGTTGATTGGTATATCTGGAACCCTTAATTAGTGTTAATTATTTATAAATCTCAAAGCAAATCAGCACGCTTGCTGGAAACCTAGTTCCAAGTTACTTTCTTGGGGAGGTGTTCTTTACCATGGGCATTATCGGACTAGGGCTTTTGCTTTTCGCGCTTCTTATTGGTAATATGCAGAACTTCCTTCAAGCCCTCGGTCGAAGGTAAATAAGTCCATCATTGTGCAAAAGAAGATATCTCAAGACATTGGTGGATGCTTTTTAAATTACCAAATACTCATCTAAGATTATGTTTTGTCCATCTTAGGAATTTGGAAATGACGCTAAGACGGCGAGATGTGGAGCAATGGATGAGCCATAGAAGGTTGCCAGACACTATAAGAAAGTATGTGGCCTATGCCTATCAAACTTCTCGGTTGAATTTTCTTTTGAAGAATAACATATTAACATTGTCCCAGGATCTGTAATGTAACACTATAAAACTAACTGAATAGTTGATCGACATTTCAGGAGGGTGCGAGAGGCTGAGCGGTTCAACTGGGCTGCTACAAGAGGAGTTAATGAAGAATTGCTCTTTAATAATATGCCGGATGACCTCCAAAGAGATATAAGACGACATCTCTTCATATTTCTCAAGAAGGTAAGCATCAAAGTCCATTTCTTTCAGCATGGCTCTCTCTCTCTCTCTCTCTCTCCCTCTGCAGCTTCTGAATCCAACTGTATAGACTGCTGCTGAAATCGAAGTATTAGTTATGGGATAATAGATCAACTATTTGAGAGACTCTACTAAAGAAAGCATATGGATTATTGAAATGTTAAATGGTTTTGCAGGTGAGAATATTTTCTTTGATGGATGAATCAATCTTAGATTCAATCCGTGAAAGGCTGAAACAGAGGACATACATAAGGAGTAGCACAGTGTTGCACCGCGGAGGTCTAGTTGAGAAAATGGTATTCATAGTGAGGGGTGAGATGGAGAGCATTGGAGAAGACGGTTCTGTTCTTCCTTTATCCGAAGGCGACGTTTGTGGTGAAGAACTCCTCACCTGGTGCCTCGAACGGTCTTCTGTACACCCTGGTACATCTCTTAAGACTCTATATGTTCATAACTCTCTATTTTTGGGGTTAAAAGCTTGGAACTGACTATGCTTTGAAATCTTCAGATGGGACGAGGATAAGGATACCATCAAAGGGGTTGCTGAGCAATAGAAATGTCAGGTGTGTGACAAACGTGGAGGCCTTTTCGCTGTGTGTAGCAGATCTTGAAGATGTAACGAGCTTGTTTTCAAGATTCCTAAGGAGCCACCGAGTGCAAGGAGCCATAAGGTATGAGTCTCCATATTGGAGGCTAAGAGCAGCTAGGCAGATTCAAGTGGCTTGGAGATATCGAAGGAGACGGCTTCAGAGATTACACACTCCTCAGTCTAGTTACAGCATTTAGATTATATTCTACATTCTTTGATGATATAAGGTTGCTACTGTATTATAAGATCTGCTTAATGCTTCACTTGAATTCTATTTTTTGTGTACAAATATGAGTATCTGCTTGCTTTCATAAGATCTTTTTCTCCTAATTGTTAACATCTCATCCGTGGAGTATGTAGGTGAAGCTTGTACGATAAGGAATTAGCAGAATACTGTATTAAAAACTTGCATGGTTCACAGAACCTACTATTATTTTTTTATAACCCAAATAATATTATTTGGCCAACAATCTTCATTTTGTCCAATGACAATTTCTTTGTAATATTCCTCTTCAACAATGAATACGATATTGGTATCTATGTTGTTTGGCTTTATAACAGGGTTCCACAAGATAGGGTAGGTACACTGACTTTATATTTTTTCATCGATGATAAAAACTCTTTATACCCTAAAAAATACCCCTAACCTGGGTCTAAGGTTTAACCCCATGTCCGTCATTGCTAAAAATTGATTCCACGATACAACATTACCATCGGTGTCAATTTTATATGTGACCCATACATTTCGTTATCTCTAATGCATGTTTAGGTAGCAGTGCAAGTTTATTTCTCTTATAACGGATAACAACACAAGATCTTTAAAATAATCATACACGCACGAGACAGTGCCGTGCTTAGGTCCGTAGGGGCTCGGGGTGAAATTAAAAAAATTAAAAAAAGGGGAATTTTTAATATAATTCTTTTACTATATAAAGTATTTAAAACAAAAAGGTAAACGATAATCTAAAAATAAAGAAGAAGATATGAGAGTGGCGGATAAAGATCATAATATATAAAAAACTAATTGAGATTTTGATGTTTTTTCTTTGTAAATTATAAGGGTTTTTTTTGGGGTCACAACTATAAGGGTTATTTATAAACTAAAAAAAATCACAATTGATTCTTTTTTATATGTAATTATGATTATTTTCGGTTTAAGATCTAGATTTCCTTTTTGGTTTGGAACCTCAATCTTTGTTTTCAAAACCGAAATTCCAAAAAAACAAAAAATACAAAGAGGATGGGGAATCAAACCTATGCTCTATCAAAGAAAATTTGCTCACTGGAACCACTAGGCTACACCATGTTTTTTTTTTAAAATGGCTCCTATAATTATATATATTTCAGGGGCCCTAAGCAAATGTCTTTTTTTACTGATTAAGCATGGTTTTGACACAAGAATCCAAATATCTCTTTCGAAAAAATCAAAACTTAGTAAGAAACTATTGGTTACTCCATCTTTATATTCTGAAGTAAACCAATACGTATTGCCATTCATAGAGACCACATGAGATCTCAAGCATAAATCGCGATTGTCATCGAGAGCCCTCCATGAATTTGAGTTGAACTTGTAGATTTCTGGAGCACATGCATGAGTTTCTAAGCCATATGCATCTTGGATACCTAAATTTTTTGTAGTTATAGCATGAATTCTTGTATTCATCATATCCAAAAGCCAATGTATCAAATCATTCGTATACCCTTGTTGGTTTGATTCACTTTGTTTCCCATGTGCACGGGTAAGTCGCTTTTTGTGGTGCATAACAATAAACCGTTACAGTTCACCATGCCAATTACATTGAATTGATATTACTCGTTTACGCTACATTCACCTATATGTTTTTATAGATGGATTAAAGTTGTTGTGAATTCCATCAAGATTCACATTGATTAAATGGAGCCCACAGTTCTTCAATAAAACAACCAAATGGTGCCTTGCTGCTTTGTCAAAGTATTTGTTGTTGAAATTCCGATCTTTGACTACCATATTTTATTGTTTGCAAATAGATTGTAATCGTTTTTAAAGTAGTAGCCGGAATTCTAGAATGTATTTCTTCTACCAAATAGATTGTAATCGTTTTTAAAATCTCTTCTAGATTTTAAAATGGGGCTCATATTAGAAACTAGGGATTGGCTACGCGTTGCGTGGGTTTAAGAATTAACATGATACAAGATGCAATAATTTCTAGCTTATTGATTAACTGAGATTTATTGTTACCTAAATTTGATGTATCTAGTAAAATTAAATAATTATCTAGGTTAGAGGACTAAACATTTGTAGCAAATTGTTGGACATATACAATGTTATATGAAAAAGAAATAGACCGTACATAAAATTACAACATATAAAAAAACATCTTTTTGGCACAAATTCCTAACTTAATAATCTATATTCACTACGATTTCCAAAAAAAAATGTGTAAAAAAAGGCGAACGCCTTTTTTCTTGCATAAAACACATTTGTAAAAAAGTTAATGTTTTTATGAAGACACCTGCATCATCTCAACAAAGTTGTTGGATGTATCTTTATGTTTTTCGTATTAGAAACTTGTTATCGTAGTTTCCAATGATTTTAAAAAAATTAACATAATAAAATATGCAATAATTTCTACCCTAGAGAAATAAGATGTCATCTAAATTTGGTGTTTATGGTAAATAATTATATAGATTAGAAGACTAAGCATTTGTAATTAATCATTAGACATAAACAATAATCTCAACAAAGATGTCGGAATGTATCTATTTCGTTTATGAAGATAATTTGATGTTAACTGTTTACTTTAAATTAATTATCATCACACTTTTATTTTAAAGAATCAATTTATAAATCACAAAATTTAGCGGAGAAATGTCAAAACTAAAAAAAAATTAAAAGGTTTAAATAAAAAAAAGTGACACATGCCGTCCTCTCATAACTTTACTTTTGATAAACCTTAAAATATTATATAGATTTATGCTTTCAACTTTCACATGTCCTCAATCTTATATAGACCAATAAAGAGTTCAAGATTCATTTTTAGTCATGAATTATATAAGAAAAACATATTTTTGTGTTATTTAAAACTAGATAAGATAATTCACTAAAAATAAACACTAGATATGATAAGATGACACCCGTTTAGTTTATAATTTATAAACTTAAATTATCTCAATAAAATTTTGACATATATAAATACATAATTTTTATTTTGAATTATATTTCTAACTTATTAATTTTAAACAATAATAGATTTTTCACCCTTTCTTTCTGATTTGAAAGAAATCATATATATGAAAGTAGAATGGTCCATCTCCATCCTTGCGCCACGTCAGCACACCCAAAATTGACAAATGTTATTTTTATTTTATTTAATTATTTAAAATCAGGAAAAGAAAATTTGTATTTAATATAAGTAATTTAATTACAAGTTGATAATTATTCCAACATTTAACCCAAGCCGAGGAAACGTTCACTTTCCAACTTCCAATGAGTAATAACATTCGTAATTTTTTTATATTTAAATGTAAAAATAAAATCAAACCTTCTCATATTTTGTGTTAGTTTTTTTGATACATTATAGAAAAATTCTTGCAAACAAATACCAATCACATATTATGTGGATGATAAGTAAAAAATCTAGGTGGAAACTAGGATTATAAGTAATGCCCGTGAACCGAAAATGTGATTTGTCGGTTGTGTGCGGTGTGACACGCGTTGATTCACGAAGGTTTTGTGCTTTTGGACGCTGTGTCGCGCGATACAGAGGAGGGAGTGTGTCGCGCGACACAGGCCAATTTCGGTTCGAGATGTTTCGGTTTTGATCGTTTCGGTTTGGGCCGGTTTGGGGAACTTAGGGTTCAAGTATAAAAACGTTTGGCTGAGTTTTTGGCTGCGTTTTTGTGCTGTTAAGGGTCAGAAATCAGAGTGAGAGGCTAGGGTTTCGATTGGGAGAGAAGCCTTGTTGATCCTTGGGAGAGTTGAGGTGTTGAGGGCAGTTTCTGCTCGGTTTTGGAGGAGGCAAACGACAGGGGATATCAAGTTAGATTGGAGCGAAATTTGGAGGGTATGTTCTCCGTTCTTTCCTCTTGATGTGGGCGAAAACCGCTTGTGATTTGGTTGAGTATTCGCTGAGTTATCGTTGTTTTCGTGAGAGAGGTTTCTGCAGATTCGAATCTGCGATCAGTCTGCTTCGAGGGAGGATTCCCGTCGAACCAGAGAGAATCAGGAGATTATCCTTATTCCGTTGGAAAGATAGTTCTGTCTAGTTTCTAGATCAGGTTTTGGATCCTGATTCGGAGGTAAGCTCCGTTCTCTGTGTTCGTTTGATTTCAGGGAGTCGGTTCTGAAATCTCTGTTTTTCCAGTTTCGTTTAGCAAGATTGCGGGCTGGTTTGCCGTCGATCCTGTGAGAGTTAGGAGACGATCTACATACCGTTGTGTAGGTCTCTGTGTCTAGTTTTCAGAACAGTTTTCCGATTCTGTTTCGTAGTAATTGATCCGAAATCAGAGGCTTTGGATTAGGGTTCTTCATCTTTCAATCCGTTTCTAAAGTGAGTGCGTGATCGTGGTTATGGGTAATCAATGTTAGGTTATCGATTAATTAGTTGTAGCGGAATGATTATTAATTTCACGGATATTGTGTGTTAATTGTATGAAAATCGTGATGATTTTAGTAGTTTGGTTATGCGTTGATCGGAATCGAACCATGTGAGGATTAGGTCGATTTTTTTTCTCTGTAACGAGGCGTCGATCAACACCTAGAGGATGTGTCGATCGACACCACGTTTTTGTGTTCGTGATAGTTTGGCTGCGAGTGCAGTATCGAGCGACACCTAGAGGTTGTGTCGATCGACACCCTGTTGATATTGTCGTTTTGATTTGTGGTGTTTCGATCGACACCAGGGTGGTGTGTCGATCGACACCGAGTCAGTAAATGCTGGTTTTTGTATCGTTTATTCTTGTGTTTGTAATTCGAACGTAGAGAATCGTCTGTTGATTAATCTTGTGATAAATTGGAATATTATGAACTGTTGAATGAATTGTAGTAATTGGCATTTTTATCCTTATTATGTAACCGGTCGGCGGGATGACCGCCTCACTGAGTATTTGTGATAATACTCACGCAACTCTTTTATCCATGTGTTGCAAGGAAAAGTTCGAGATCGTGGAATCATGGCTGGGACGAGGGGATGATTAGATCATCCTCTCCGAGCCTTCAAAGAGATTCCACGGTATGTGATTGTCTGATCTTTATTCTGTGAATTCTAGTATCTTAGAATGTGCTTTTGGTAAGTACAGTGTGCGATGGCTAGAGTTCCAAGAGGTCGTGGAAGAGTTGGTAGCCGTAGAGGCAGAGCTGGAGGCCGTGGAGGCCGAGGTCGTGGTCGGGGTTGTGTGACTACGTCATTCGAGTGGGTGATTCAGAGTGAGTCGTCGGAGCAGCTGGCTGATTCACCAACGTATCAGGAGGATTATGTGGTATATGTCAGTGTGTCAGATAGTACTGCCGGTGCCGGAGTTAGTGCCAGAGCTACTGGTGAGGCAGGAGGCCCAGATGCAGGTATTGCTACAGGCGGAGCTCAGGATCCGGAGGATCGTTTGGCGAAGACGGTTGCGCGGATTTTGGAGCGGTTACCGGGTGCGGAACCAGTGCATGCTCCAGTAAAGACTCTGAGGGAGCAGTATCTGGCGATATCCAATGAGTTGCAGTACATGGGGCCCTTGTCCTTCTCGGGTGGAGGAGGACCAGAGGAAGCCAATGAGTGGAGATTGAGGGTGGAGCGAAGACTTCGTTCTCTCAGATGTCTTGATGAGTGCCGTGTTGATCTAGCGGTTGAGTTCTTGGAAGGCAAACATTGTGGACTTGGGGAGAATTCTTGGGTGAGTTTAATGCCAAGTATTTTCCTCAAGAAGCGGTGGATCAGTTGGAGTTGCTGTTCCAGAGTCTGGTTCAGGGCAACCGATTCGTGCGTGAGTACGATGCTGAGTTCAGCAAGCTAGTAGTCTATGCGAGTAGTGGCATGGATGAGGAGCGGGCCCAGATGGGCAAGTTCGTGGCAGGACTTCGGATTGGGCTGAAGAAGCCCGGTAGTGCTTCCAGGTATGCCTCGAGGGCGGAGTTGGTTGAGGCACTTGCTGCAATTGAGGACCTTGGCGAGCAGGTCTAAGATTGAGCAGAGTTCTTTCTATTTGGTTTTGTTTCAACTTCTGAGTTTGGTTTTTGACTATGGTGTTTTGGATTTTTTGTTAGTATTTTCGTCGGTGTTGAACGTTATTCATTTTGAAAATTTATAAGAGGATGTTCCTTATTTATTTTCATATGACTTATAAGACTTGTGGTTCTTATATTGTGGTTATATGACTGTGCATCGTGTTGAACGGTGTGAGCTTTACTGCTCTTAGCGGTTCCAGTTACGATTGTTTCGCATGTTGATGCTTTTGTGTTGTTGTATTTTTGTTGTGTTGTAACGATTATACGCTTTGAGATTAATAAGATGGAGTGTTCCTTATTTATCTCTTTGTTGTTATAAGATGAGTTTTCTTATATGTGTTACGTGGTGATATTCTGGGATTAGGGAGTATCGAGTTGGCCACGCGAGGTAGTTTAGTCGATAGATGTTTATAGACGTTTCAGAATTTATTACTCTAGGGGTTGCGGCTCCGAATAGCTCATTCATTATATCTGGAGATGATTAGTTCTTCAGCGAGGATGATTAGTTCCTCAGAGGAGATGATTAGTTCTCCTGTATACTCTTTGGGATGATTAGTTTCCATTGCGAGTATCAAGGGATGATTAGTTCTCTCGAGGGGATGATTAGTTCCCCTGTGTACCCGGAGCTCAAGGGATGCGTCTTGTGAGTGGAAGGGACACGAGACACCGATAGCTCAAGGGATGCGTCCTGCGAGTGGGAGTGGTGTGGAATGAGTTAAGAGTAATAGATGTCTAGAAACGGGCGTATAAACATGAGACTGAACTGGAGCCTCGGAGATTGAGTGTTATGATCTCGGATATTTTGACCGGTTCGGGTCAGGTTACGGGTGTTGTTTGTGGTCTTGAGTAGACACTTGTGTGAGACTCGGGTAGTGGTTCTAGGTGAGGCTGACCGGGAGGTATCAAGATTTCTTTGGCCCATGATGGGCAGATTATGAGAATCGAGTAGAGATCTCGAGCAGGGTAGACCGGATAGGTCAAGAGTATAGTCTACGATAGACGGTTCGAGAGGCTCGAGTGGTGAGCCGAAGTAGCGCTGGTCAGGCTAGGCCAGAGGTTGAACTTGATAGCAGAGAGAGAGTGGAAGAACTCTCAGTGGACATTGGTGTATCAGAATTATGGGAAGTGACTCGGGCTTGGGTTACGTAAAAATTAGAGGTGAGCCTCTAAGAATGAGAAAAGAGCTTGTGTGTTGTTGATCAAGTGTTGGTTTTCGACAGATCACTGGGTGGGCATTTAACCTAGAGGGGTTATTTGAGTTAGCCAGGACATCAGTGGAGTTTGTGAGGCTGAAAAGCGGTGTATCACATGAGTACTTTGATGTCTTGGTGGTTTTGGGGTTTTGACGATGTCCTAGTGTGTTTGGGAGGTCCTGAGGATCAGGCACGTAGCGGAGATTGGTTCTGGAAAGGTTTCTGGAACAAAGGTGTGTGTTTTGTTTTTGAGCAAGAGAAAATTATGGCAGTGGGAGGTGATTTCTTTTTCCCTGGTCACGTATTGCTGCAATTGAAGTTTCAGAGTTTTGATCTAAGTTAGTAAGCGGTCTAGCACGTCGTTGTCTATGCTACTTTTGTTGAAGTCCCTGCGTGGGGCAGCTAATCAGGTAGATCATCTGGGTAAACCTGTTTATGGCTCTCGAGAGGGATCAGGTATGATGAATGCACCGCGGCAGTTGGTTATGTGTGTCAAGTCTCTTTGAAGGGGACGTTCAGGTTGATAGGCGAGTATGTGTGCCGAGGAAGGTGTACGTTGAGGCGTCAGGAGTGATTTTGGACCCTGTAAGACAATTCTAATCTCCATGTTTTAGCATTGGTATTTATTTTTCATTTGGTTCTGATGACCGGGTTAATGGGTGTAACGGCTTGGTTGTGTATGTTCACATTTGAGTGGCGCACAATCGATCGATCCAATTCCGGGCCTACAGCTGGTAGTGCATGTTCTTGTTTGATTGTTGCGCGATCAATTGGTCAGGCCTGGTCAGGATTAGGAAACGTTGCATTATGTATATTCCGGGTTAGGAACTATGCGTTTTTAAGCTGTTTAGAGTAGGTGTGAAGTTGAAGTTTCAGTTTGGGCCTTGTGCCGATGTTGTTGTTTGATTATTGTATTTTCGTTCGTGTAACGAGTATACATTTGAAGACTTATGAGATGGATTGCCTCATATTTCTGTGTTATCGGCTTGAGTTACCTCTGATTTGTGAGGGCATTTCATGAGGCGTTTTGAGTTCATGGTTGAGGAAGGGCATGCATGATTCGGAGGAGTCGGCGGCTAAGATTCTTGTGGATCAGAAGCCTGATTTATCGGTTCTGGCTTTTCCTGTAAGGATTCTCTAGAGGAGTATCAAGGTTTTGCATCGGAAGAAGATTCAGTTGTTGTGGATTTTGTGGGATTGTGGTGATTGCCAGGAGGAGACTTGGGAGCCAGAGGCAAAGATGAAGCTGAAGTTCAGGGAGTGGTTTGACAAGCAGGTCGCCATTAAGCTTAGCTTTCTTTGTGGTCCTAGTTTCGGTTTGGCTCGTGTGCCAGTGTTGTTTTGTGTCGAGCTTGTGTTTTCGTTCGTCGTAACGATTGACATCTTGGGAATTAATAAGATGGAGTTTCCTTATTTATTTCCTGTGTCTAATAAGATGTGATTTCTTATTATTATGGATATTCGGGTTAGGAATATCGTACCTTAGTCCATGTGAGGTAGTTCTAGCCAATGGATGCTTGAGATGTTTAAAGGTCGATTACTTTGAGGATGTTGGTCCCGAATAGCTCAGTCGAGAGCGATTGCTTTGTGATCTTTCGCGGAGGTGCAAGTCCTCCAGGGTAGAGCGATTGCTTTGTGATCTTTCGCGGGAGTGCGAGTTCCCCAGTTTTGCGCGATCGTTTTGTGTTCTTTCGTGGGGGTGTGTTTCCCCCAGATATCGTTGACTCGAAGGATGCGTCCTAAGAGTGTGAGTGTTATGTTATGAGCTAAAAGTAATCAATGTCTGATAACGTGGGTGAGCATAGGACTAGATATGGACCTCGGAGATCGTGTTTGGATCTCGGAGATCGGGTATGGATCTCGGAGTGTGTTTGACCAGGCAGGGTCAGTGTGATGGTCTTAGGGGGCAGTTGTATTGTGATTCGAGGACGAATCCCGAGTAGTGGGGGAGAATTGTAACGCCCGTGAACCGAAAATGTGATTTGTCGGTTGTGTGCGGTGTGACACGTGTTGATTCACGAAGGTTTTGTGCTTTTGGACGTTGTGTCGCGCGACACAGAGGGAGTGTGTCGCGCGACATAGGCCAATTTCGGTTCGAGATGTTTCGGTTTTGATCGTTTCGGTTTGGGCCGGTTTGGGGAACTTAGGGTTCAAGTATAAAAACGTTTGGCTGGGTTTTTGGCTGCGTTTTTGTGCTGTTAAGGGTCAGAAATCAGAGTGAGAGGCTAGGGTTTCGATTGGGAGAGAAGCCTTGTTGATCCTTGGGAGAGTTGAGGTGTTGAGCTCGGTTTCGAGGCCAGTTTCTGCTCGGTTTTGGAGGAGGCAAACGACAGGGGAGATCAAGTCGGATTGGAGCGAAATTTGGAGAGTAAGTTCTCCGTTCTTTCCTCTTGATGTGGGCGAAAACCTCTTGTGATTTGGTTGAGTATTCGCTGAGTTATCATTGTTTTCGTGAGAGAGGTTTCTGCAGATTCGAATCTGCGATCAGTCTGCTTCGAGGGAGGATTCCCGTCGAACCAGAGAGAATCAGGAGATGATCCTTGTTCCGTTGGAAAGATAGTTCTGTCTAGTTTCTAGATCAGGTTTCGGATCCTGATTCGGAGGTAAGCTCTGTTCTCTGTGTTCGTTTGATTTCAGGGAGTCGGTTCTGAAATCTCTGTTTTTCCAGTTTCGTTTAGCAAGATTGCGGGCTGGTTTGCCGTCGATCATGTGAGAGTTAGGAGACGATCTACATACCGTTGTGTAGGTCTCTGTGTCTAGTTTTCAGAACATTTTTCCGATTCTGTTTCGTAGTAATTGATCCGAAATCAGAGGCTTTGGATTAGGGTTCTTCATCTTTCAATCCGTTTCTAAAGTGAGTGCGTGATCGTGGTTATGGGTAATCAATGTTAGGTTATCGATTAATTAGTTGTAGCGGAATGATTATTAATTTCACGGATGTTGTGTGTTAATTGTATGAAAATCGTGATGATTGTAGTAGTTTGGTTATGCGTTGATCGGAATCGAACCATGTGAGGATTAGGTCGATTTTTTGTCTCTGTAACGAGGCGTCGATCGACACCTAGAGGATGTGTCGATCGACACCACGTTTTTGTGTTTGTGATAGTTTGGCTGCGAGTGCAGTATCGAGCGACACCTAGAGGTTGTGTCGATCGACACCCTGTTGATATTGTCGTTTTGATTTGTGGTGTTTCGATCGACACCAGGGTGGTGTGTCGATCGACACCGAGTCAGTAAATGCTGGTTTTTGTATCGTTTATTCTTGTGTTTGTAATTCGAACGTAGAGAATCGTCTGTTGATTAATCTTGTGATAAATTGGAATATTATGAACTGTTGAATGAATTGTAGTAATTGGCATTTTTATCCTTATTATGTAACCGGTAGGCGGGATGACTGCCTCACTGAGTATTTGTGATAATACTCACGCAACTCTTTTATCCATGTGTTGCAAGGAAAAGTTCGAGATCGTGGAATCATGGCTGGGACGAGGGGATGATTAGGATCTCTAAACTATGTGTCGTGGTGTTGTGTTATTAGGACCTGGTTAGGTTGCTAGAATGGTTAGTTTGAATATGGAATTCTGGAATAATTGATTTAATATTTTATTGGAATTTTATTTGGTTTATATTGGTTATGTTTCCGCGTGTCTTTCACCATGAATTAGTCGTTGAGGATTAAATGATTATGGGATCATTTAATTCGGACTAATTATTTATTAAAAAAAAAAAAATGCGGGTGTTACATTATAGCTCATAGTTATGTTTATAAGATTTTTATTTTTTCCCATAATTAAGAAAAAATGTTATAAATTGAAGGGTCTTCATAATATGATGAGGTAGAATCGGATGATAACAAACATGGAATTTTTCGTTTTTTTTTTTTTTTTAATTGGTTTAAGTCATTTTATCCCTCTTCGAATATGTTTGTTGTGAACAAAGCCCTTGGTAGTTTAATCACGTATGTGTTTGCTTCTTTGTTTGTAAGAATTAAGAGCCGAATGATTTCAAGCTTCATGATAAATGAGAAACATGAAAACAAGAAAACCATGGTGAGTGTTCAAATTAGTTAATGTGGTTAGATCCAAACAACAATAGAAAGTATTGAAATTAGTTTATGAGTTATTAAAGTGAAAAGAAAAATCAAAAGACTATTTTTTTTTATAAGACTATGAAAAAATCTAAAATGTAAATTACCGTTTTTATAAACAAACTACTTAACAATATAATCGTAAATATGAACATACACACATTTAAAAAATATATACAATTATCTTTCATATAGAAAGAAAAAATGTCTCAATAGAAATCTTTGTTACCATTTCTACGTGGAATAATGACTATATTAATACATAGATTATTAACATCAATTTTTATTTGTTTTCATCTAGTATCATATACTCCTTCCGTTTCAAAATAGTTGTCATTCTAGGTTGTTTCACACATATTAACAAAACATATTAAAAATTTTATTATACCCTTAAAAATGAAGTTGACCTTTAGTATTCTTCATAAGATTTGAGGTTAAATTTGGTATTAAAGCCAAAATTTACATTGGAAACTGAAAACGATAACTAATTTGAAACAAAAATTAATCCTACAACAACAACTATTTTGAAACGGAGGGAGTATTAATTAAACAATCGATTCGAAACTACAAATAGCCACAAGCCGACATATTACAAGATATCCCCGGAATCTAAACCGACAGCTAAAATATATCTCCGGGATCTAAGCCAGCGGATTAAAAGATACCCCCGGTAACTAAACTGTAGGGGAAAAAACACATATTCCCTAGAAACAAAGCCCTCATAGGGAATCGATAAAACAAAAGAAAGAGGAAGGGGATGATAGAAAAGACCAAGATACCTAGCCACTAAAACTGAATTATTGAAACATAATTCACTCACGAAATCCCCAAATAACATGAAAATAGTTGACAGCTTACATGAAACATTTGTTTGTGCTCTCTGTAATGTTTCCGTCCCTTTTATTTAAGACAAAATAGTTGTGTGTATTACAACTATTATGAGAAAATTGACATAGGAGAATAAAAAGAGAAAGATTTTTGGTATGGACATTACCAATTAAATAATTCAAGTAAAAAGAAAGGTTTTGAAAAATAGTTACAAGAACAAGGCTAATTAAATAAATCAAGAAGTCTTGGTGACTAATGACTCAACACAAACTGTCAAAGTATTGAAGATCTAGAGGACTTAAATAAAATCTGTTAAAGGTTTGAAGATCTAGAGGACTTAGATAAAATCTGCGACATTTTGGTCGAGCGTAAGAGATGAGTTTACCACATCAAAGGGAGATGGTTCAAGATTATAAGGTCGATGCATCTATCAACATTCTTCTCCGCAAAATTGTGAAAGTTTGTTTTTTGCTATTGCCTATAGCAATTTCCACATATCTTTAATAATTCAGGTTTCAAAATATTCAAATTTTAAATAAATCAAATATTTAATCTTAATTATAGAGTTAGATGTATGCCTACGTCGACTATCGACAATGGAAGAAAAAGAGATATATATTTTCTAATGGCTGTGTACGTTAGTGGTCCATTTAATATTACGTAGTTAAGAGCAAATTGATGTTTCCTATTAAAATGTGTTGATTTTTTTTAAGTACGAGTTATTGTTGTAGAAGCTTACTTGATTCCGTGGTTGACCAATTGATTTATTTATGAGATAGATTACTGAATTCAAAATTTACATGATATTTCTATAGAAAAAAGCATAGCTGGGCGTTTCTATAGATTACATGAGATTTCATGAGATTTATATAGAAATCGACATGAGATTACATGAGTTATTGTTATATACGCTAGAAAAAATTTACATGAGATTCTTGTAGAAAACAATTACATGAGTTATTGTTACGCTAGCTAGCGTAATACAAGTAGAGCTGGGCATTTTGGTCTTGCATTTCAAGAGTAAAAGTGAAACTCTCCATCCTGAACGTAGTGCCAGTAGAACCGTTTGTCATGTATCATATAGATTAATATAATTGTTCTCATAATTTGTAATAGTAAAAAGTAAGAGGTTAAAAAAAAAGAAAGGTTAAAAAAGTAAGAGTCAACATGTATATATATATATATATTTTTTTTTTTAACATCACTCTGTATAAAACTCGTTATTTAGATTATTATTAATGAGCATGATCTTATATTTAAATTGAGATTAAAATCGTTTGTGATGTCATGATTTGTGTTACTTCATCTATCACTCATTGCAAGGAAGAGTTTTACAACAAGACCAACCAATCACATATACAAAATATAAATATTTATGTAACATGCTAATAACGCGATCAAAATCGAACCCTTTTTCTACAACGAAGGAAGCGCAAGGAGCTTGCAAGTAACGTTTGTCAAGAATCTCCAAAAAAGATAAAGCGAAAGATGAAAACAACAAAAAGAAAGGAAGAAGAGAGAAAAAAAGAAAGAAAGAGACAGATATTAGATATAATAACTATACAAGTAAAGCAAAATATATATAAATTAATCAATGTAGTGACCATAAAGTTTAGGTGTATATATATAAGTTGGAGAAAGAGAAGATAAATGAGGTGTATTCTTAAGAACCCGATCTTGTAATTGTCTGTTCAGAGTTATTATATATGGCTCCGGTCGGATTACCTCCAGGCTTCAGATTTCATCCAACGGACGAAGAACTCGTAAACTATTATCTGAAAAGGAAGATCAATGGTCAAGAAATCGAGCTTGATATAATCCCAGAGGTCGATCTCTACAAATGTGAGCCGTGGGATCTCTCAGGTACATTACGTTACATTTTTCTTAATTTTTATAAACCAAGAAGTTTATGGCTTTTGGTTCATAATCTTATTTTTAATTGTTATGATCGTTAAACAAAAATGTAGAGAAGTCGTTTCTACCGAGTAGAGATCCGGAGTGGTATTTTTTTGGGCCACGTGACCGGAAGTATCCGAACGGGTTTAGGACGAACCGAGCAACAAGAGGTGGATACTGGAAATCGACTGGGAAAGATCGGAGAGTGACGAGTCAAAGCAGAGCGATAGGGATGAAGAAGACTTTGGTTTACTATAGAGGAAGAGCTCCTCAAGGGATACGTACGGATTGGGTTATGCATGAGTATCGTCTCGATGATAATGATTGTGACGATCCCTCTTCGCTCCAGGTAATTGCTCAATATTTCATTACACGATCTATTTCCAAAAACAAAAGAAGTAAAATAGGTACATATATACAACGAAAGGAGAATTACGTGAAGATGCATGGCTAATTCCTATTACTAAAGATAAATAAAAAGGAAATCAATTTTTTAGGATATGAAAATATATGAGTGGATATAATTCCCTTATATTTTGAGATGATTTCTTGATTTCTTTTCGTATGTATATTAGGGTTTAACATAAATTAAGCCTTAATTATTCGATTCTGCTGGAAGCTGACAAAAGCTTAGGGTTTTGTTTTTGTCTTTACTGCGACGAAGACAAAAGCCATATCTACTTTGATTACAGTTGCAAAATTCTAACTCATATTCATATAGGACAAATACAAACTCATATCCATTATACTTTAATTTATCACATTCATAAACTTTAATTACTAGATTAGTTGACGAAAATGTACTTCATCTCGGCAGGCTACAAAATATAAACATTTCAACGTTAAAAAATTATTCTAAAAATGAAATTGTTTGGTGCAGGACTCGTATGCATTATGTCGGGTGTTCAAGAAGAATGGAATATGCTCGGAGTTGGAAACAGAACAGCAATTACAAACGGGACAATGTAGCATCACGACGGCTTCAATGGAGATCAATTCGAATAATAATTTTAACAATAATAGTATTGAATACGAGACAATGTCGCCGGAAATTGGAGTATCCTCCGGCTGTGTAGAAGACGTCGTCGACGATAAAGACGATTCTTGGATGCAGTTTATCACAGATGACGCATGGGACACGTCATCTACAGCTATGGGACATGGTCAAGGGGTTTATTGATCTAAAGAACAAATGAGTATTGGGTGCAAAAAAGAGAAGAAAATATAATTATTGGGCAAATAACGTAAAGACTTGGGTACACTTTTGTTGTACTTATATATAAATCGTTGAAATAAACCTACAGTTTGTAGGGGTAAGTACTATGGAAATTGAACTAATTTTTTTTTCTTTCTAATTGTGGGAATGTGTGGGAAAATCACGATATTTGATTGGATTTTTTTTTTTACTTTTGTTTTTTTTTTTTTTTGGATGGATTGATGATTTTATTATCCATTTGATTTGACGGCTCTATGGAGATCACTGGTACCTTTGTTCTTTTTCCTTCACATTGGTGTAAACCAGATCAAATTAATGGATGGGGAAATTTGGCTTTATATTTTATTTGATTATTTTAATGTTTCCATTATAGAGTGTACATAATTGCGTAAGGACCAAGTTACATTTAGCTTTTAGGTCAAATATTTATTGTCAGTGAAATTTTGCAGCTGACCACGAGACCAGTATATAGATCATAATATATCACAATCATTATGGATTTGTAACAGGCATTTAATCTTCCTGACTGTATTTTACAATAATACTGCAAAAAAAAACCTTTAATCATAGATTTTTTTGGATGGTTCTATTAAACAATAAGACAGAAGAAGGAAAAAGGGGAAAGTGAAGTGTTGATGAAGTGTAAATCTAAGATTCTGATCTCACTCTCTTCCAAAAAATTAAAAGATCGATCCCTTGCCTTGTGAACAAGGAGATTGGTATTTCTTTTTTCTCACGCATCTGTACTAATTACGATCATCTCTCTTTATTCTTTATATACTTTAATTTGTCAATTCTCAATTACCACAATCAACACATAACTATATTATATAGACATCTCATTTCTGCAACAAAACCATAACATGAGCTCAGCTTCGGCTTTGCCAACCCGCCAAACATAGTAGCTTTTTCGACCTGCCTCAGCTACAAAAAATGTGGCTATTAATTGTTATACAAAAATTAAAATATTATCTTGAAATGTAAAACATATATAGTTAGATGAAAACGAATAATGTAGAAATTCTAAAGCACAATTTTCCTCTCTCTATAAAATTGTGTACCAAACTCACATAGTTGAGTTATCTAACCATCTGTAATATGATAGACAAACCTCTCAAGCTTTCTTGTGTCAATTTTTTTTTTAATGATATACTTTAGTCGAACACATGATAATAAACTAAATATATATGTCTATATTGTTTTTTTTCTTTTTCAAATGTATGTGGCTTCCTAGTTCTTCATTTTATTGTGGCCTTGGTAGTTTTCTTTTTTGCAAGCCATGAAGCACGGCTCTGGCACACACACGTACATAGGTTAGCTGTTACTGACATATCTTCCACGGTGAACCTTGTTTTGGTGGGGTTTTATACTACTAGCAAATTGTTTTTTGAGACTGAACAAATTCATCTCATAAACTCAAAATTCCGTCTCCAGTAGGTATTTTCTTCTGACTACCAATTTATCATTTTCGCAGTACGGCCCTGTATGTCAGATTGTCAGTTTTGTTTATGTGTTGTTACACATGAACATGAATCGAAAACATGTTTATGGGAAAATGAATTTGAGGTTCACGATTTTTTTTCGGCACATTTTAGTACTTGCATTTTTAAACTATTACATTGGGATTTAATTTTCTATCCAAGAGATTTAAAATTATACTTTTTGATATATATCTTTAAGGATTAGGTTCTGAAATTTTTTACTGTTTCTACTCACCTTGGTATTAGTTATCAAGACATGTAAGGTTTATCAATATTAACATTTTAATGGAGTATATTAAAACTAATTTAATTTACATTTACGGAGACAAACTGGTTATATGAAACACATACTTACCCGGTCGGTGAATAACGTATTTTGTGTGTGTTTGTTTCTCAAAAAACCATTTTAATATATTATCATCATGCTATTTATCAAAGTTAATGATAAAATGTCAACATTAATAATGAGAAAACTAAATCAGCATTAACATTACGAATTATTTTAAATAAAAATAATTAATCTCAAATCAAAAGATAAAACGACGTTCTATATTTTATGCGTTGTCGATTTTAAACTAAAATCAATTAAGTTACACAACACACACAATACGTTATTCACCGACCGGGTAAGTATATGTTTCATATAACCAATTTGTCTCCGTAAATGTAAATTAAATTAGTTTTATTTTTATTTTAGTTAATCATTTTTATTTATTTCTTTGCTCATTGCTAGGATGTTAAGTTGGGTTACTTCGGTTTGGTTCGTGTAATTTAGTATAGAAATTTCTATACCTATTTGAATTATTGTATAATTTAATTCATGATATATTGGTGAATCGGTTTCGTTTATGCATTTTTTTTAATTCCTAAGTGAAAGACATTTATTTGTATATAACATATCAAATATTTGAATATATATATGTAAAAATATATATATATATATATATATATATATATATATACATGGGCGGTTCCACATGATGAAAAGGGGGCACGTGCCCTAGTTAAATTTCAACAATTTTTTTAAAAATGTAATTATGTGAAGGGATGGTAGTTTAGTGATTAAATTGCTCTAGTGCCCCCACTAATTCCACGTCCAAATCCCATAATGCACCCACAATTTATATATTTTTTACTTTTTGCCTATCATAAATTTTGCATTAATTAATCGAGTCATATTTCCATTTTTTTGATTTTCTTAATTAGCTTCTTTATTTGCAATTGTGTATGTATTTAGTACACTTTATTTTTCAAATGCTTTTCCATTTACTAAATCTTTACATCCTTCCAAAATAATCCTCTGCCTTTTATAATTAAAGTAGATCTCTAATTTTTTTTTAAGCCACAATTTATGTTTTTCTACATCATAATTTTTTTTCAAGACTAAATATCTATAGAATAAAATTTAAGAAAACAAGATGTTTTACAATGTTTTTCAATAAAATTCAAACGTATTATTAGCATATATAAAATATAACACAATCAATTCTATATTTTTTGATGAAAAAAAGAATATTATTATGACTTTTTATATTTATTTTTTATCATGTTTATTAAAAATATAATGCCCCCACTAAATTTAGGTCCTAGATCCGCCCATGTATATATATATATATAAGCAAATTTTGAATCATGTTTGCATATTGTCCTAGTTACCAATTATACCATAAAATGTAAAGAATGTCCAAATTTATTTAATTCTCTGATGCATATATTAAAATATATGAACAATCAGAAATTAAAGTAAACTCATTCACCATAATAGGGAATTGTGTCAAGGCAAGTCATTCAGGAGTTTGCTGCATTTTAGATGTAATAAAAACTTCACCAAATTATACTATTAAACAAGAGAACAGAGCAAGGAAAAAGGGAAAAGTGAAGCGTTGGTGAATTGAATTCCTACGATTCTGATTTAACTCTCTTTCTACAAAAATCTGAGATTGTTTCCTTTTTCAACATCTGGGATACTTACGATGATCTCTTTTCTCGTCTTCTACAAGTAGAGTTTTAAATAACCAGAACAGAAACATAACTATATACACATCTCATCCTTGCAAAAGAAGAATCTCGTAGATATCTGTCCTAATGTTCAGTTCCTTGTCCCGCATCACCTCTTGTAGATCTGACATCTCTTTCGCCGTCAGGACTGAGCTCAGCTTCCCAAACCCATCCAGCCATAGTTTTTTCGACCTGCCACGACGTTTTGTTAAGAAATGGTTCTCGACAATATGAGAAATCTGGAGAAATAACTTTTAGATTGGTTATATGTTCTTACCATGGGCAGGCATTTATAGCTCGGAAGTAAATCCTTCTGGCTGCTAAAGGATTGTGTGCGATGTCGATTTCATATGCAATGTAACAACGCCATAAAATAACCGAGTTGCTTAGTGTATCTTGTGCCAATGCCCTTTCAAACAATCCACGAATTCTGTGTAGGGAGCCTCCTCTACTCAACTCATACGAAAGTGCAAATAGCCAAACGATGGTAGATGGATTTCTGCATGATTAACATATTAAATTAGTTAAGAATCGATATGTCGATATACATGTAACCCTGGTTCTAGGAGCAAGACCAGAAGCATGTAACTGTTAGTCTTAACCATTAAAGCTAAATTCTCTTGGGATGGACGGTTTATTATTATGAAGTTTGTGAAGAAGCTTACTTGCGGGAGTAGTCATCGAAAATCATCCTCAGTCTATGGGATGTCATACGGTGATTACAGATGTCCACCAAAGCTCGATAAAGCTCCGGATTGAGAGGATACAGTTGCAGTCCCTCTGATATGGGCTTCCATAGTTTTGACAAAGTTAGATCGTCTTGATGCCTCTGAAGCATTCTCACGTAATAAATGAACAAGCGTTCAAGTTGATGACTTTGACTTTTTCTTCCTGGAAATTCACAATAGCCAAACCAAATCTTAGTTAGGGATACAAATCCAGATAAATAGTGCATGCATGATCCTCGTCTACAGAAGAAATTCATATGTATAAAGGAACACACATTTCTGATGTAGTCATACTAGTATGGAAATTAGTAAGAGATTCAAGATCATAGAAATAACCTGGAAGAACAGAACTGAACATGTGCTCTAAGATCTCAGAAGCACCAGGAAGGTCATTCGTTAACTCCTCAAACAGAGCTGCCGAACAAACAAGTGCTACTGATTGATCATCTGTGACACCATGAGACCATGTTGATTGAATCTTCTTAAGCTTTTCTCTGAACCCTTGGCGCGCTCTAAGGATTTGCATGCTTGAAGGCTGGGAACTATAAGGAATATAAGGTACACCACTTCCCAGATAGCATAAAATGTGCATAGCACGAGATGATGATTCAGTTTCCCGACCGCCGCCGTTACTATTGGCTACTTCTGATTCTGCATACCATAAATATAGCAAAGGTGCATTATACTGTAATTCCTGCAATCATAGATGAAATCAACTTAGCATGGCCTTTTCAATTTCAAAAAAAAAAAAGTCAACCAATCACGAAAATTGGGCTGATGTATTTCCGCACAACACAAGTGCACGAAAGATACAGTGATCCTATTCTATCCAATAGGCCAAAATTTCATGTACATTACCCAGAACAGAGTGTT
This sequence comes from Draba incana, assembly GCA_963576765.1. Lineage (NCBI taxonomy): Eukaryota > Viridiplantae > Streptophyta > Magnoliopsida > Brassicales > Brassicaceae > Draba > Draba incana. The sequence continues at coordinate 15,568,025 of OY755213.1, read as the reverse complement.
CTATGTCAATTATAAACTACTATGATCAGTCCTTGAGAAATTATCTTGTGCCAGGTTGAGTGGCAAGGCATCAGTTTTTGGGACCGGCAAGCAAAGATTTGAATCAGCAATACACACAAAACCAGAGTAACTGATTTAGAAGTTTCTTTAAAGTTCAAACATAAGTGGAAACATGGTAACTTTGTCTCATATGCTAACAACATAGCCAAAAGATCTGAATCTAACCTTAGGGAGGCCACATATAGAAGTCAGTGCCATGTCGAAGACTCGTCTTGCATGTTTCATATTTCCAGAAGCAGCTTCTCGCTGTGCATAAACTCCACAAAGTAATAGATCCTATTAACAAAGAAGGGATCAGTTCATGTAAACTGAATAGAAGAGCAGACCACACCAACAAATTGGAACAGGGCTTACCTGCCGGTCACTTTTCAGGAGACGTTTGGCCAAAGCTTGGCATGGGGTGGTTGCTACCACACATGTTTTCATACTTGTTACAAATAGCTCTTCTGCAACAAGCGCAGCTTCTTCCAGAATGTAATTTCGTGGAAAAACATTCAGACAAAGCAAGATGGCATTTCGGAGAAACTTCATCATCTCGGTCCGCATAGATATGTCACTGCTACCATCTAAAAGAGATTCCAAGCTGAAACCATTGGCACTATCTGACTTCGACAAACAGTCATGAATACTTCTCAAACTTTCTAGTGTAGAATCTGACAATGTTTCAAGGCTAATTATTTTCTCACTCCACCACAAATTATTGCTGGAGGTCCATGGGGAGACATGTGCAGTGAAGAAATCAATGAACTGGTATACCAGTGATAACCGGGCCTCGTTTGAACGTAATGAAAATAGAAATCCATTTATATCTTCATATAGTACAAGACTGGAGAGTTGCTCTTCATCTTCTCTCTCGCCCATTTCATCAACACTGGAGAATTCACCTATTATAGGATGAAGCATGGTTAATACATGCACGCTACTAAAAATTTAGATAAAATTGCAAGTCAATCCCACCAAACATATCTACAGAGACTGAACTTAATTTACTTACTATAAATGGGATTCAAGCTTACTAATGGCTCACAAATGACAGTGAGCGACTGATCTCACTTGAACAAACACTCACCCAATAGTCATACAGAAATAATGATAGTAAAGGAAGAGATAGATACCAGCTTTCCGAGTAGGCATCCACTGATTGTGATCTCGAGAGACCTCTTCTTCAAACCATTTAACCCAAGTTGAAGTATCTTTGACCTCATCACTGGCCACAGTATTGACATCAATGCCTAATAGCTTTAGCATAGCTTCAGTATCATCTTCAGGCTTGCTATTCTTGTCTTCCATTTCCTCATCCAGATCCTCTGGATCAACATCACCCTCTCCAATGTTAGCTGAAGCAATACTATCTTCTTTTCTGCCTGACAGTTCAGTCCAACCTGTCCAACCACCTGCATCATTGTCAACAGAGGATTCCTCTTTCAACATTTTCTGCCTGTTTTCCTCCTCTTTCTCCAACCACAACGACCATCCAAAAGCCCCTTCTTCTCCAACTCTAGCACCATTACTGCTCCAAAAGTGCTCAAACAGTCTTAGTTTACTCTGTTCAGATAGCAACAAAGATGGAGAAAAGATGCTAAATTCTATTTCAGCTTGCAATAACGCTGTGGCCAGCTCCTGATAACCAGCCTGCCACTCAAACCTGCAGAGGCTAACTAGCATATCGACTAGAACAAGTTCCTGCTGGATAACATCAGAATCTAATGGTTCAGATGTTGTATCCCCCTGCATAATCCAATAAATAGAATCAGTCCTTATAATGTCGAACTGCTAAGAATAAAATTGTCAATAATCTCAGCGACTAAAGATAGAGAGGAAACACCATATATAAAAAAACTAAAATTTGGGAAATGTAACAGATGGACTCTAAATGACTTGCAATAGTAAACACACAAGTAAGAATTGAAGTGATTCATCAACACTTAGTATCATATAATAAGAACCTGCCTATGTCGCTTGCTGCAAGCAGAAGAAAGAGCCTGGACCGCATAAGAATACATCTTTCTCACTTCTGATACTTTGAATCTAGAGAACTCCCCTTGAACAACATTTAGAAACTCCCTCCATAACTTGTAGCTTGCGGAATTCTGCATAAGCGCCTTTTCCCACCTACTGATTAGTACATCTGCACTGTCTCTGCTTCGGTATGCCCTGAGAAGTGCAAGCAACAGTTCTTCGCTATCAGGGTTCAGTTCAAAAGCCTTCTCCAGTATACTAATCTTCTTCTCTAACATCTGCAGGCGAACTCCTTTCTGAGTTTGCATACTTGAAACCTTGTCTTGAAAACCAGCAAATGCCAGCCACGCCTTTTGATCATGTGGTCGTTCCCTCGTTATTCTGTTAAACTCTCGCGTTTTATTCAACACTTCATCCTCCCATGATGCTCCCATCATTGATTCCTTTGGTAAAACATCTTCCTCCTCACTTTCTTGAACAGTTTCAGCTTCCCCTAATGGAATGAAATCATCAAAAAACGAATCAACAACCTCTTTTGAGGCAGACAAATGGATACGCCGAAAATTCTTGTTCCTTTCCATGGCTGCATGTTTTGCATACCAGTATCTGTTATCAGACTTTGCTCTCCCGTCCAAAGAATCAACATCAATCTCTGTGTCAAGAACTGAACTACGCCGATTCCGCTGATAAAACCTCAGAGAACCTGACCCAGGACCTCTCTGAGAGTTATCAAGTTTATAACGAGGAACATTCATCCTGCATTACGGAATAAGGAAGCTACACTCTTAAAACCCCTTGCACAGAATAAGGAATCAAACTAGCCAAAACTAAGCATGTGTGAAAATTAAATTAGTACCTGTAAATGGAACCATAGGCCAGATTATCTGGATCAGGACGAGTATCCACGTAATAATCCTTCGCAGGCTTCGAATAGTATTCATCAGAAACCCTAACTGATGATTCCCTCTTCCGCTTCTTCTTTTTATCCCTCTTTACCTTGTCGCCATCAGACTCCAAGGACCCTTCTTCCTCTTCAATCAAATTGTAAACCCTAGTTTGATTAGCTTCACCATTATTCCCATCAGCGTCTTCTTCTTCATCTTCTTCGCCAGCCTCGACCTCGGGAGCCGTCGAAGCGGCGGCGTTGATTGCGGAGAGATCCGTGGTGAAGCTGGCGTTGCGAAGCCATTGAGGAGCACTTGAAAAAGCTGAAACAGAGGTCGTCGAAGTAGGGAAGATTGGGAACAAGCCTTCAATATTCGCTACTCCGTCGCCGTCCTCTGGTGTCTGAGACATTAAATCCACCGGGAATTGAAAAATGCCGATTGACTTGTTTTTTTCCGCTGATATATAAATTCTGAAAAGGCGCCTGTATAGGCCTAATTATTGGGCCGGGGGCCATATATTACCAATAAGTCATCTGGACTAGGAGCTGGTAAATTACCCGAACCCGACATCCGAACCCAAACCCAATTCGATCGGTTATGGATATGACAAAATAACCAATTGGTTTTCATCTTCCAATTATTTTGGTTACGGTTCGATTCGGATTTTTAAACCGAAATCTGAAATCGGATCCGAAGAAAATCTATGTGTTTATTGTGACCTTTCCTTAGCCTTTCTTCAGTTTAGGCAAATACAATCAGAGAGAATTTCGGTGTGATTTGAGTGAATATTCAATAGAATCATTCAAATTCCTTAATCGATCTGAAATTAGTTGCAAAAACCTAAGCAAAAATCCGAATGACTTTGGCACAATATGTCCTTGTGGCTGCCCATTAATCAAAACCTGGTAAGAAACAGATTTAACACAGAACATTAGCCATGATGTCCATGTTGGTCTGAACCCTAATTTGAGTAACACCGCTTCTAAGAAGTCCCATTCAATCTTGTCATAAGCTTTGCTCATATCTTTTTTCACTGCCATGAACTTCGTCCTACAAGAGGCATTAGTTCGGAGTCCATGAAACATTTCCTGAGCAATAAGGATATTATCCGTGATTAGCCTCCCAGCTACAAATGCCGATTTTGTTTCCGAAATAACCATAGGTAGTAATTTCTTTAACCGTAAGCACAAAATTTTGAGATAATCTTATAGCCTACATTACATAAAATAATTGGCATGAATTCACCCATTCTCTTTGGTTTGTCTATCTTTGGAATGAAACAAATGTTTCTCTGATTTAGGCGAGTATCAAAACCACCTGTCCTAAAAAAACTCTAAGAGCATGAGGAACATCTGAGTTATGTATTGGAAAAGCTTAGAGAGCAGAAGCTGTTTGCCAAGTTGAGTAAGTGTAACTTCTGGCAGCGAGAGATAGGATTTCTCGGTTATATTGTAGCTGCAAAAGGAGTATCTGTAGATACGGCTAAGATTGAGGCTATCAGAGATTAGCCTAGACCGAGTAACGCCACCGAGATCAGGAGTTTTCTTGGTTTGGCAGGATATTATAGGAGGAGTTTTCTTGGTTTGGCAGGATATTATAGGAGGTTCGTCAAGGGATTTGCGAGTATTGCACAATCGATGACGAAGTTGACTAGAAAGGATGTTCTGTTTGTTTGGTCCCAGGAGTGCGAGGATAGTTTTATGAAGCTGAAAGAGATGTTAATGAGTACACCTGTATTGGCGTCGCCCGAGCCGGGTAAGCCTTATGCAGTGTACACCGATGCGTCGGGGATTAGTTTGGGTTGTGTGTTGATGCAGAAAGGTAGAGTAATTGCTTATGCGTCGAGACAGTTAAGAGGTGTTGAGCATAATTATCCTACCCATGACCTTGAGTTAGGAGCGGTGGTTTTGGCTTTAAAGATTTGGAGATCTTATCTGTATGGCGGGAAATTGCAGATTTTTACGGATCACAAGAATCTGCAACATATTTTTACTCAGCCGTTATTAAACGTAAGGCAAAGGCATTGGGTAGAATTGTTGGCGGATTATGATTTGGATATTGTGTACCATCCGGGTAAGACTAACCTGGTGGCAGATGCCTTGAGTTGACGGAGCATGGACGTAGCTCGAGAGCAAGACGTGGAGGCATTAGTGAAGAAGATTAGCACTCTGCGTTTATGTGCTATTTCGCAGGAGCCTTTGGGTTTAGAGGCAGCGGATCAGGCAGACCTTCTAAGTAGGATTCGAGTAGCTCAGGAAAGTGATCAGGGTTTAATCGATGCGTCGAAGGCAGTGGGTTCTGAGTATCAGGTCTCTGCAAATGGGACGATTCTGGTGCGTGGGCGTGTTTGCGTGCCTAAGGATGAGTCGAGGCAGGAGATTATGAGTGAGGCTCATATGAGCAAGCCGTCGATTCATCCGGGAGCGACTAAGATGTATCGTGATCTCAAACGGTACTATAACTGGGTCGGGATGAAGAGAGATGAGCTGATTGGGTCGCAAAGTGCGATACGTGTCAGTTAGTAAAGGCTAAGCATCGGGTCCCGAGTGGTATGTTGCAGAGTTTACCAATCCCTAAGTGGAAGTGTGATATGAGCACGATGGATTTTGTAGTGGGATTACCTAACTCGCAGACATTTGATGCTATTTGGGTGACTGTGGATCATCTGATCAAGTCAGCATATTTTCTGGCCATTAAGAAGACCGATGGAGCAGCGGTTTTGGCTAAGAAATATGTGAAAGAGATTGTGAGGCTGCATGGAGTGCCAGCCAGTATTGTGGGTCAGACAGGGATCATAAATTTGCGTCTGAGTTTTGGAGAGCATTTCAGGATGAGATGGGCACTAAAGTGCACTTGAGTGCAGCTTATCATCCTCAGACCGATGGACAGTCTGAGAGGACGATTCAGACATTGGAGATTTACTGAGGATGTGTGTTCTCGATTGGGGTGGTCATTGGGTAGATCACTTGTGCTTGCTGAGTTCGCGTATAACAACAATTTTCAAGCGAGTATCGGGATGGCTGCGTAGGAGGCTTTGTATGAGAGGCCGTATAGGACACCTTTATGTTAGATCCAGGTGGGGGAGAGAAGCATATTTGGTGCGAGTTTTGTTCAGGAAACATCCGAAAAGACCCGTGTCTTGAAAGTGAACATGAAAGAAGCTCAGGATCGGCAAAGGAGTTATGTTGATAAAAGGAGAAAGGAGTTGGAGTTCGCGGTTGGAGATAGAGTATATCTCAAGATGACCATGTTGCGAGGTCCTAACAGATCCATTTCGGAGAATAAGCTAAGTCCATGATTTATGGGTCTGTTCCTGGTAGTGGAACGAGTTGGACCGGTAGCGTACCGATTAGAGTTACCACCGATTATAAAGGCTTTTCATAAGGTGTTTCATGTATCAATGTTGAGGAAGTGTCTGCACGCTTCAGAGGAGTTGGTGGCTAGGATCCCGGAGGATCTACAACCGAATTTGTCTGTGGCGGCAAGACCTGTGAGGATTCTTGAGCGAAGAGTCAAGGTGTTGCGCCGAAAGAGAGTATCATTGCTAAGAGTTGTGTGGGATTGTAGCGGTACAGAGGAGGAAACGTGGGAACCCGAGGCAAAGATGAAGTCGAATTTCAGCAAGTGGTTTGATAAGCAGATTGTGGTTTAAGCTTGTTTCTATCCTTGCGGTTCCAGTTTCAGAGTTGACTTAGTGCGGTTGTGGTTGTGGTTGTAGATATATGTAGTTTTCGTTTTGTTGTAATGATTATACATTTATGGAAATTTATAAGATGGATTTTCTTATATTTTGCTATTTAATAAGTTGGGTAATGCTTATTAATCTTGATATTCCGGGATAGGGGATGTCACGTTATGGACCATATGAGGTAGCTCTAGTTGATAGGTACTTAGGGACGTTCAGGAACTAAAATACTCTAGGGGCTGCGGTTCCGAATAACTCATTTACTAAGGGAGATGTGAGTTCCCAGAATAAGTAGCGAGGGAGGCAAGTTCTTTCGCGGGGATGTAAGTTCCCCAGATTGGTACGTTTTTCTGATACTTCATAGGATGCGTTTTGTGAATGTCAGGATATGAAATGTGTTAGGAGTAATTAATGTTCGAAAAACGTAAGTAAGTACGATACTAGATGGGGGCCTCAGAGATCGGGAGAAACAAATTCGTATTTGTTCGACCAAGTTGAAATGGCGATTTCTCTGGAGGGATGAGTATTTTTTCAGTGTAAGTTAGGGAAAGGATGTATTCCTAAGAGCAAGGAAATGGTGGATGTCGAATCTAGGGTTGACATTACGTTGGAACTTTGGTTCAGATGACCTGGTAATGGATTTAGTGTCTTTGGTTGTGCATGTTCTTGTTTGATTGTTGCGCGATCAATCGGACACGATGTTCCTAGGTACATCTGGTGGGGTTTTGGATGGAAGTGTTAACTTTAGTGAGATGGTAGTGTTGACCAGAATTAGGGTCAGAATTTTTGCCTATGGCAGACGCTTAGTGAGATTCGAGTGATGGTCTCACATGCGGTTGATCAGGATGCATCAATAGTATGGTCTGAGATAGACGACGGATGTCTTAGAGACCAGTACGATAGGATTCGAGGACGAATCCAGTACGGTGGGTCGGTTTTGTGACAAATTATTGTTCGATTTGTACTGGTTTGTGAATGAATCATTTTTATAAAGACCCAGTCGTGTTGCAGAGAGTAGGAAGAGTATTTGGGAGTCAAAAATCGTGAGTTTAAAGGTGAAATCGTTCGATTTTAAGAGTGTTTTTGAGTGTTCTTAGTGTTCTTGGTGTGTAGAGCTTTGAGAGGGTGTTTGGGAGTGTCTGATCAGTGGTTCTTTGGTGTTTTTGATCAGGGCAGAACATATAGGACCGTGGGTATCTCTGTTCGTCGTGATACTCATCTGTTCCATACGAATTCGATCCGTTTCTAAGCTAAGGTGAGTGCGTGACCGTAGGCTCATTAGAACCAACATCGGGTTTGAGCAATCGATTTTAGTGTGTTCCGAGATGGAATTGTGTTGTTGTTTGTGTTTCTGTATTTAGTGGTTGTTCTAGTGTGCCGTGGTGTGAATTTTTGGTGCAGATAGTGGTGGAGGCGATGCGAGAATGAGACCCGAGGGTCGCTGCTCGTTCTTCTGCCTCTGCAATCTCGGTGTCGATCGACACCCATGGGGAGTGTCGATCGACACCCATGGGGAGTGTCGATCGACACCACTGTCGGTCAAGTGTTCAATGGTTTGTGGTCTGATCGTGCGTGTGATTGAGTGTTCTTCGCGAGTGTTTCGTGATGAAAATTCGAGGTGTCGATCGACACCCATGGGGAGTGTCGATCGACACCACCTTAAATTATTGATTGTATTGTTTAATTGAAATCATTGAACGTGTGGTTTGTTTAAATAAGCGTAGAAATTGTAGATTTAAAATTGTTAATCAATTGAGGTGTCGATCGACACCCTAGGGGTAGTGTCGATCGACACCAAGCCAATTTCTCCGTTAAACATTTTTATCGTATTGTGGTGCCTGCGTGTGGGTTAAAAATGTACATAGCCTGTAGGTGGGTTGACCGCCTCACTAAGTATTTATGATAATACTTACGCAACTCTTTGTGCCATGTGTTGCATGTAAAAAGAAAGCGTGATCGCGGAATCTGGGCGTAAGAAGAGGATGAGTAGGGTCGTTTTGTGTGTGTATATGTTCTAGTAAAACGTGTCGTATAGGTTGCTAGATATGTTTAATTATTAAATAATTGTGGTTTTATTGTTTAATAATTAAGTTGTGTGCTAAAAATATTTAACTATTAAATAATTGTGGATTTATTGTTTAATAATTAAATTGTGTGTTTTTCCGCTGTTTGATGTCGTGATTGAATTAAATATTAAGGAATTAGTATTTTATGAGATTATTAATTCGGTTAAAAAAAAAAGGGTCTGGTTATTTCAGGAGTTGTCTGTAAAACTGAGAATCCAAAAAAAGAAGAAAAAGGGTATTCATCCGTGAATGAAAAGTGAAAACGATTCTTACCTACTAGAGGATGGAAAAAAGTTGTGAGTCAAACTGAAAATAAGGAGATTTGATGGGCGATCGAACTTCTAAACTTTTTCTAAAACTTTTAAACTTTGTAAACGACTCATTCGCTATGTTCTAAAACTTTTAAACTTTTTTATGGCGATATCTAACCGAATTTTAAACGCAAAGGAAAGGAGATTTGATGATTGGAAATTCCGAGTATAGTCGTAACTGTTGACGAACGTTAACAAAGAAGAAATCTGGAATTTAGTTCAATCAAGATTACGAATTGATAGTTCCAAGCATGTATCGAATCCAACTACGAGTATCAAATATTGACGAAGTACTAATACAACTTTTTGGAAGTTGTATCCGCCTTAACCATGAACTCGATTCTGGCCGTGAAATCACTCATGGATTTGTGAATTCGAACTGGTATAGCCTTGGATCAGTTCGGGTGTGGAAATTACCAAGACGTCATTTTAACAATAGTCAACTAAACAGAGAAGCATAATTGTCGGCTAAATATCAAGTTGATTCAAGTAAGAAAAAAAATAGTGTATTTTTATAGAAATCGAAATTATGTAATGAACTCAAACTTAATAAGAATATCTCTCTTATTAATATCTTTAGGAAAATCACTCAAAACCTAAAGCTCTCAAACACAATCTCTCTATCTCTCAAAACTCATAAGTTATGCCGCATGATATATTAGTATTTTGGTCTCTTTTACGTATTATTTCTTTAGTCTTTTTGGTTCTTTTTAGTTCCGTTTGTGTCTTTTCAGGTTCTAGGAGGCTTTCAAGCATGGTTTGGAGTCATTGGGGGTCATTGGAGAAAAAAGGGACGAATCTGGAGAAAAGATGGCGTTTTTCATAACCGAGCACCTGCTCGGTTTGGAGCGAGCACCTGCTCGCTCGAAGACTCAAAGAAGCCGAAGCTCTCTGGAAACCGGACCGGTCGATCCAACCATAGGACCGACCGGTCCACACCCGAAAACCCGAATCCAAGAGTCTCTGGAATCCAAATCGACCGATCTGTCACCAGATCGACCGATCCACTGACCAGATCGACCGATCCAGTCCCCAGATCCGATTTTAACATGATTTTTAGTATAAATAAGTCAGAGCCGCCTCTGACAAAAACATTCTGAAACATTCTGAAACAGTTCCTTTTACTCTTTTACCCAGACACGTTACTTTTATATTTCTTTGGAGACTTTATCAATTGTTCTACTCTTTGGTTTGCAATTTGGAGGATCATTCCACAACTTTGTTTTGAGAAGAATTCTAAACCCTATCTCTTTTAATATCATTATCATGAATTCTCCTTGCATCTTTGTTGTGTTTGATTCTATCATGCTTGAGTAGTCCATTAGCTAGATTAGGAGATTTCAATGGTGATTTAGGATTGATTAGTGATTGAGCCAAATAGGATAGATTATCATATGTCTTCATCAATTGGGAATCGTATTGCTTAGTCTAGCGTGGCCGCCTAGTCTATGATTTCAAGTTTAACTTATTCACGATAGTGCTCTAGGTTGCTAGATAAACCATTGATGAGCAATCGATGTGTAACCAACGACAGTTGATTGTTACCATCGATTGTGAACAAATTGGACCAATTCATTAATGCTTGTCTGCATCATTACTAAATCCAAACGACAGTTTAGGCATTTAGGTTGCTAGACAAAGATATTGATACATCACGACAGTGGGGCAATATTACTTTTATGTTTGAGTTCTAGACCGCGCTTAAATTGAATCCTGAATAGTTGCTCAGTCCTTAGTTCGAAATCACCGGCGAATGACCTTGATCTAGTGCTTGTTTTATTGCATTTTATACCGTCTAATTATTTGTTGTTGCTTGTTCCGAATTTCACCAACTCATATTTTATCTTAGCTTTAAATTGAAATCTCATAATTTCAAAGTGTAACCTTGGTCTCTGTGGATTCGATACCCTTTATACTATTGCGATTGTCTGTGCACTTGCAGTTTTATTTGGGTTAAAACTTTTACACATCAAGTTTTTGGCGCCATTGCCGCGGACCAATTGCGTTACCTTTGAGATTTGATTTTATTCATAGTCTAAGAATTTTTTGCTAATTTTGTTTTTTTTTTATTTGTTTTAGCCACGGCTGATCAGGAAGAGATGAACACTCAGTTACAGCTGTTGAGGGATCAGATTGTGGTGTTGTAAAGAAATCAACCACGAGCTCTACTAGTACAGCCGGGTATAGGGGATTCGGATAATCCCCATGCATTTTATCGGAACCGATCGGCTATTGTTTCTCCAACAATTCAGAGGCAAGATTATGAGATCAAGCCTCAGATGATATCATTGGTGGAACAACACTTGTTCCATGGATTACCAGCTGAGATACCGATGGATCACATCGAGAACTTCAAAGAAATCTGCAGCACTACGAGGTCTAATGGGGTACCAAGCGAGTTCTTGAAATGCAAGTTGTTCCCGTTCTCACTCTCGGACAAGGCTCTTAGATGGTTAAAGTCATTGCCCGCTGGTTCTTTGAAGACATGGTATGAGGTTAGAGCCGCATTCTTAGACCATTTCTATACCAAGTCCAAGACAGCATCTTTGAGGAACAAGATCTCATCTTTTCAACAACATTCTGGTGAAGCTTTCTGCGAAGCTTGGGAAAGATTGAAGGAGTATCGTAGGGAGTGTCCTCATCATGGTTTCAAGTATGAACAGATTTTGGGGATTTTCTATGATGGAGTTGAATGGGATTATCGGAATGCCCTAAATGCTGCGGGTAATGGAAACTTTATGACCAAGACTAAAGATGGTGCTTTTGAGCTGATTGAGAACCTTGCTTCGAGCTCTAGCAACATGGCTCCTGAGTATGATAGGTCCAGAAAGGTCAATAGTGTGGATACTCGGAAGATAGATGAGCTGACGGCGAAGGTAAACCTGCTTCTACGCGAGAGCCAAAGATCGGTAAGGTTTGTGGAAAAAAATGGGGTTGCTCCTATTTCTCATGAGTTTGAAGATTATGAAGTTGCTAAAGTACAAGAGGTTAACTTTGTGAGTGGTCAAGGATACCAAAACCATGGGTTCAACCCCAATTATCAGAGCCCACACAGTCAAGGATTTCAGAAGTTTTACTCCAGCAACACTCAAGGGAATCAGTTCATCCCTAACCAGAATTAATATCGTTTCCAAGGAGGGAACCAACAACAATTCGTTGCACCACAACAAGCTACTTCCGCGCCTACATCTCAGGATGAGTTGAAGAGTCTCATGCAGCAACTGATGGTTAACCAGCAGAAAGCATCCACTGAGATTAGTGCCAAGGTAGATCACATGTACGATGATCTGAATGCGAAGTACGAGGCTGTTACCGCGCATGTGAAGAGATTGGATACTCAAGTAGCTCAAACTGCCGAAGCTATTAAGAGACCAGCTGGATCTCTTCCAGGACATGGTGAGGCTAATCCTAGGAAGCAATATCAGGTAAATGCTATTGAGTTGAGGAGTGGACAGTTGTTGGTACCGCCTACGATCACAAACTTCCACGTGAGGGCTAAGGAGAAGACTACCGAGCACCAGGCTCAAGAGAGTGATTTTTCTGAGAAGGATACGCTAAAGGAGATTGGTTCAAGCTCAGGGACACCTCGGGATTCTGTCCAAGTCGATGCTGCGAAAAAAATTTCCGAGCACCTACTTCCTACTACCGAGCACCTGCTCGCACAGGGTGCTTCCACGAAAATTTCTGAAACTTCGCCTGAGCGAGTTTATGTGTAAGGCCCGTGAACCAAAAATGTGATTTTTGTTGGGTGTTAATCGACATTGAGGGTGTGTGTCGATCGACGCTCGGTTGTCTTCTCTCGGATTTTTGGCAGGGAGTGCCGTGTCGATCGACACAGGTTGTGTCTGTCGATCGACACGGGTTAAAAATCAGACTCGGTTTGATTTGGTTCATTTTGGTTAATGGGCCGGTTTTGGAACTTAGGGTTCCGTATATATAGTGGGAAACACTCGGTTCTTAGGGTTTTTGGCCTCTTTTTAGAGAGAAAAGATAGTTGAGAGGATTGGAGAAGGTGGAAGGAAATTCTTGTAGATTTGCCCTTGATTCTCGGTCCTATAGCGTGTGTGTGGTCGTGGGAGAGCTCTTGGGAGGTTGATTTGTGCGGGAATCGGAGTTGGAGCTTCGTGTTCTTCGTAGTTCATCCTCTTTTTCTTCAGATCTAAGGTGAGTTCGCGACCATAGGCTCTTGAATGATGGAATAGATGTTATATGTTGTTTGTCGTGTGTTTTGGTGGTTTTGGTGGTTGCAAATCGCAGGTGATTGTTCGGATCGGGGAGATTTGGCCATGAGAGGATAGACCAATCTCCGTGGGCAGTAGGTTCCCTGTCGATCGACAAGATTGCTTCCTGTCGATCGACACGGGGTTGTGTGGGCCGTCGATCGACGGAGGTGGTTCCTGTCGATCGACCCTGGGCTTGCTGTCCCGGTTTTTCTGTTTTCGTGTTTGCTTGTTCGATGCATTGTTTGATAGCCCTGGTATATCATGTATTTCTTTATTCAAGTAATTAGCCTGTAGATGGGACGACCGTCTCACTAAGTATTTGTTAAATACTTACGCAACTTGTTTTTCCCAATTGTGTTGCAGGTAAAGAAAAGGTTTGATCGCGGAATCAGGGCCAGAGGAGGGGATGATAGGGTTTTTGTTGGGTATAGTCTAATCTAGTGACCCCGGTGTTAGGATGCTAGACTTATTTTGTGTATTCCCGGATTTAGTATTGTCGCTACTATCTGGATGTTTGTATGGGTTTTTGTGTGGTTGTTGTGTGAATGATTATCGTTGAATACTATTATGAAGTTAAAAAAAAAAAAAAACTTGTGCGTCACATTTTGGTATCAGAGCCCTTACGGTTCTAGGGCTAGTGGTGATTGTGATGAGCTGAGACTATGTGTGTTAATTGATTTTTGTGTGTGTCTAATCAATTCTAGTCTTAGTATCATCCTCTCCGGCCTTCAAAGAGATTCCGCGGTAAGTTGTTGTGATTAATTGTGACTTCTAGGGTACTTATCTGCTGATTGTGTTGCAGTGAGATAGATACCCGAGCTAGGGGTCGGGGTAGAGCCGTAGCCCGTAGGGGCAGAGCGGTAGCCCGTGGGGGCAGAGCAATGGCCTGTGGGGGCAGAGTGGGTGGCCGTGGAGGCCGGGGTCGTGGTCGTGGACTAGTTGCGGAGTCGGCAGAGAGCGCGGCGCAGAGTGTATCTCAGAGTGGAACAACCGCGTCAGAGTCCCAGTCGCTTAGTGCCAGTGTGTTGGCTGGTGCTGGTAGAGGTGGGGGAGTTCCAGTAGGCCCTGGAGGGGGTGCTGCTGTAGCTCCAGGTCGTGATGACCAGGTTGTGGGATTGGTGAGTCAGTTGTTGGCACGTTTTCCGCCTGTGGCTCCTGAGCAGGCTCCGGGTGTACCTCCAGAGGGCGGTTTGCAGCAGGGGGCTGTGGTGGCCGAGGGGCACGTGCCATCTTACCTAGAGGTTATGGGGCATATGCAGAGGATCGGTATGCCGTCGTTTGAGGGCTGTGTGGGTCCTGCGGAGGCGGATGAGTGGCGCTTGAGAACGGAGCGTATCTTCAGAACGATTCGCTGTCCTGCGGAGTATCAGGTAGAGTTGGCCATTCACTATCTTTGTGGTGATGCGCATCTGTGGTGGCAAGCTATCGAGGCTCGGAGAGCGGTGTGGACCTGGGGGGAATTCTTAGCCGAGTTCAATGCTAAGTATTTTCCTCAGGAGGCTCGAGATCGTCTTCAGTTGAGTTTTATGTTGCTGCAGCAGGGAGGCCGTTCAGTGCGCGAGTATGATGCATTCGGGCTGTGATATTGAGGATGAGAGGACTCTTATGCAGAGGTTTTTAAATGGACTTTGGTTGAGTATCCGATCTCAGTGTAGAGGTGCCAGTTATGCCTCGAGGGCAGAGTTAGTAGAGCTTGCGGCAGCGATTGAGGAGGATCAGCGCGAGCAGGCTGGTTCTTTAGTGGTTCCGCGTGTGGTTGCTCTTGTTGCTCAGCCAAAGGGCCAGCAGCAGCAGCGTGGTTCTGGTTCCGGCAAGGGCGGTCAGCCTGCGCAGGGCCAGAAGAGGAGACGGGATGATCCTTCTAGGGCGGGTTCTGGTAGCCTCGGGCCGCAGGGTTGTTTCGGGTGCGGTAGTTCCAAGCACCGGGTGGCGAACTATCCTAAGGTCTCCCGGGAGGCTAAGGTTTGCTTCCACTGTCGCGAGCCGGGGCATATCAGGTCGAGGTGTCCCAGGTTGCAGCAGCCAGGTGTGGCGGCGATTCAGTCAGTTGAGGTGCAGCCTTTGAGTCAGGTTGTGGCAGTGCAGCAGCCGTTAGGCCAGATTGGACTTGCACCGTGCGTGTATCCTTCGGCAGAGTCCGGTCAGAGCAGTGGAGCCGGGCAGATCACAGGTAAAATTCTAGACTCAAACTTCGTGGAATTCTTAGAGGTAGAATTTTCATTGTTGTTGTGGTTTGTGTTCTGTTATTTTATTTGTGATCGAGTCTCAGGGTTCCCAACGCATGTGGTGTGTGTAGGGACCTTGTTAGTGGGCGGCTTTGAGTCCCACGTGATGTTTGATTCCGGAGCATCGCACTGCTATATTACCCCGGAGTGTGCCGAGCGTAGTGGCATCCGGAGTAGCGCGGGTGAGGGCGCAGGCATGGTCAAAGTGGCTGGAGGTGGATTCCTGGCTACTTCGGGCCGTGCTAGGGCAGTGGATGTTCGGATAGCTGGGCATTCGATGCCAGCGGACTTGGTGATTAGTCCAGTGGCGCTGTATGACGTGATCCTAGGGATGGACTGGTTATCGTTCTACCGGGTTCATCTGGATTGCTTCAGGGGCAGAGTGAGCTTCGAGCGGGATGGCGGCAGGTTGTCATTTCAAGGTTTGAGGCCGGCTTCTGGTAGTTTCGTGATCTCGGCTATTCAGGCTGAGCGGATGATAGAGCGGGGTTGCGAGGCATATCTGGCGACGATTGTTATGTCGGAGTCCGGTGGTGAGGTTGCTTTGGAGGATATCCGGGTTGTTTGGGAGTTCGAGGATGTTTTTCGGTCATTGGAGGGATTGCCACCATCTCGGTCCGATCCTTTCACGATTGAGCTTGAGCCTGGGACAGCTCCGATATCTAAGGCTCCTTACAGGATGGCTCCAGCAGAGTTAGCAGAGCTGAAGAAGCAGTTGGAGGACCTTTTGGGTAAGGGTTTTATTCGGCCGAGTCTGTCACCGTGGGGAGCGCCGGTTTTCTTCGTGAGGAAGAAGGATGGGAGTTCCGGTTGTGCATCGATTACCGGGGGGCTTAACCGAGTCACGGTGAAGAACAGGTACCCTCTCCCGAGGATTGATGAGTTGTTGGATCAGTTGAGGGGTGCGACCTGGTTCTCCAAGATAGACTTGGCTTCAGGATATCATCAGATTCCGATTGCTGAGGCAGTTGTTCGCAAGACGGCTTTCAAGACGCGTTATGGGCATTTTGAGTTTGTAGTGATGCCTTTTGGTTTGACGAATGCGCCAGCGGCCTTCATGAGATTGATGAACGACGTGTTCAAGGAGTTCTTGGACGTGTTCGTTATCATTTTTATCGATGACATCCTGGTTTATTCGAGGAGTTTCGAGGAGTACGAGGTGCATTTGTGTTTGGTTCTAGGGAGGCTTCGGGAGCAGAAGCTGTATGCTAAGTTGAGCAAGTGCCGGTTCTGGCAGCGAGAGATGGGTTTCCTTGGTCACATTGTGTCTGCAGAAGAAGTTTATGTGGATCCGGCTAAGATTGAGGCTATTCGAGATTGGCCTAGACCGAGTAGTGCGACCGAGATCAGGAGTTTCTTGGGTTTGGTAGGTTATTATCGGAGATTTGTCAAGGGCTTTGCGAGTATGGCGCAGCCGATGACGAAGCTGACCGATAAGGATGTTCCGTTTGTCTGGTCGCCGGAGTGCGAGGAGAGTTTTGCGAGACTCAAGGAGATGTTGACTAGTACGCCGGTGTTGGCATTACCCGAGCTGGGGAAGCCTTATACCGTGTATACTGATGCTTGGGAATTGGTCTGGGTTGCGTTTTGATGCAGGAGGGTCGAGTCATCGCGTATGCTTCGAGGCAGTTGCAGGGTAGTGAGCGTAATCGGCCTACGCATGATCTAGAGCTGGGAGCAGTAGTGTTCGCTCTAAAGATCTAGAGGTCTTATCTATATGGGGGAGAGTGCAGATATATACGGATCACAAAAATCTGCAGCACATCTTTACTCAGCCGTTGCTGAATATGAGGCAGAGGCGCTGGGTCGAGTTGCTGGCAGATTATGATATGGAGATCATTTATCATCCGGGAAGGCTAATCAGGTGGCTGATGCTTTGAGTCAGCGGAGATCCGATTCAGCCCGCGAGCGGGATATCGAGGCTTTGGTAGGCGAGATTAGCACGTTGCGTCTTTGTGCCTTTTCGGAGGAGCTGTTGGGCTTGGAGGCAGTTGATCGGGCAGATCTTCTTAGTAGGATCAGAGTGGCTCAGCAGAGTGATCAGATGTTGTTAGATTCGTCACGAGCAGTGGGGTCTGAGCATGTTGTCTCTCCGAATGGGACGATTCTGGTTCATGGTCGAGTGTGTGTACCTCGTGATGAGGGGTTGAGGCAGGAGATTCTGAGTAAGGCTCATGCGAGCAAGTTCTCGATTCATCCGGGTGCGACCAAGATGTACCGTGATCTCAAGCAGTATTATCACTGGGTCGGGATGAAGAGAGACGTGGCAGCTTATGTGTCTAAGTGCAACACGTGTTTGTTGGTCAAGGCCGAGCACAAGGTTCCGAGTGGCAAGCTGCAGAGTTTACCCATTTCGGAGTGGAAGTGGGATATGATATGGATTTCATGGTCGGGTTACCTACGTCGTAGACGTATGATGCTGTTTGGGTGATCGTGGACCGATTGACCAAGTCAGCACACTTTTTGGCTATTAAGAAGACCGATGGAGCGGCTAAGTTGGCTAAGAAGTTTGTGCAGGAGATTGTGAGGCTGCATGGAGCGCCAGCCAGTATCGTTTCCGATCGAGACCCCAGGTTTGCATCAGAGTTTTGGAGAGCCTTTCAGGCAGAGATGGGCACTAAGGTGCATTTGAGTACAGCTTATCATCCGCAGACTGATGGGCAGTCAGAGAGGACTATTCAGACTATGGAGGATTTGCTGAGGATGTGTTTTTTGGATTGGGGTGGTTAGTGGGCTGATCATTTGAGCTTAGTGGAGTTCGCGTATAATAACAGCTTTCAGGCGAGTATCGGGATGACTCCTTTTGAGGCTCTGTATGGGAGGCCATGTAGGACGCCTTTATGCTGGACCCAAGTGGGGGAGCACAGCATTCATGGGGCTACTTATGTTCAGGAGACGACAGAGAAGGTTCGTATTATGCGTTTGAACATGAAGGAAGCCCAGGATAGACAGAAGAGTTATGCGGATAAGCGTAGACGTGAGCTTGAGTTCTCAGTGGATCGCGTGTATCTCAAGATGGCTATGTTGAGGGGTCCTAACAGATCTATAGCAGAGAACAAGCTTAGTCCGAGGTTTATGGGTCCGTTCCGGGTGGTGGAGTGTGTTGGACCAGTGGCTTATCGGTTAGAGTTACCACCGATCATGAAGGCATTTCATATGGTTTTCCATGTGTCGATGTTGAGGAAGTGCCTACATGAGTCGGAGGAGCTGGTGCCAGAGATCCCTGCGGATCTTCAGCCTGATATGACGGTTCCGGCGGTTCCTGTGAGAATCCTTGAGAGGAGGATCAAGGAATTGCGTCGGAAGAAGATACCGTTGTTGCGTATCCTATGGGTTTGTGGCGGTTGCCAGGAGGAGACTTGGGAGCCGGAGGCAAAGATGAAGCTGAAGTTCAAGAAATGGTTCGACGAGCAGGTCGCCATTTGAGCTTAGTTTTTCTTGTGGTTCCAATTTCGTGTAGGCCTTGTGCCAGTAGCGTTGTTGGTTCATGTATTTTTTGTTTCGTTGTAACGATATACATTTTCTTTGGAGATTTATGAGATGTGTTTTCTTATATTTCTGAGTTATCAGATCGTGTTTCTGATATATCGATTGTGTTGGCCAGTGAGGTCGTGTTTTGTGGATATTCCGGTGGGAGTATCGAGTATAGACCATGTGAGGTGACCTAGTCGCTGATGTTTATAGGCATTTTTGGATTTTTATTACGATTGACTCATGTGCTGGAGACGATGGTTTCCAGGGTATGTATCGGAGACGGTGGTTTCATGTATTCATACCAAGAGACGGTGGTCTCACAGGAGACGGTGGTTTCCTGGGTATTATATCGAGACGGTGGTCTCCGTTATAGTACCGAGTGCCTATATTGGCACGGTGGTTCCTCTATGGTGCGGGGAGACGGTGGTTTCCCAAGGGGACGGTGGTTCCCTAGAGTGTGTGATGAGTTAAACGTAATAAATGTCTAAGGAACGTGCGTATAAACATAGGATTAGTTCATGGGTCTCTGGGATTGTGTGAGAATCTCTTGTGGTATGGGCCGGCGCGGGCCAGGGAGTAGTCCTGTGTGGACGTACCTTTGTGGGATTCGAGGTCGAATCCATATTAGTGGGGGAGAATTGTAACGCCCGTGAACCAAAAATGTGATTAAAATGTGATTTTTAACCCATGTCGATCGACACTGAGGGTGTGTGTCGATCGACGCTCGGTTGTCTTCTCTCGAATTTTGGGCAGGGAGTGCCGTTTCGATCGACACTGGTTGTGTCTGTCGATCGACACAGGTTAAAAATCAGACTTGGGTTTTGATTTGGTTCATTTTGGTTAATGGGCCGGTTTAGGAACTTAGGGTTCCATATATATAGTGGGAAGCACTCGGTTCTTTGGGTTTTTGGCCTTTTTTTAGAGAGAAAAGAGAGTTGAGTTGATTGGAGAAGGTGGAAGGAAATTCTTGTAGATTTGCCCTTGATTCTCGGTCCTATAGCGTGTGTGTGGTCGTTGGAGAGCTCTTGGGAGGTTGATTTGTGCGGGAATCGGAGTCGGAGCTTCGTGTTCTTCGTAGTTCATCTTCTTTTTCTTCAGATCTAAGGTGAGTTCGCGACCATAGGCTCTTGAATGATGGAATAGATGTTATATGTTGTTTGTCGTGTGTTTTGGTGGGTTTGGTGGTTGTAAATCGCAGGTGATTGTTCGGATCGGGGAGATTTGGCCATGAGAGGATAGGCCAATCTCCGTGGGGAGTAGGTTCCCTGTCGATCGACAGGATTGCTTCATGTCGATCGACACGGGGTTGTGTGGGCCGTCGATCGACGGAGGTGGTTCCTGTCGATCGACACTGGGCTTGCTGTCCCGGTTTTTCTGTTTTCGTGTTTGCTTGTTCGGTGCATTGTTTGATAGCCCTTGTATTTCATGTATGTCTTTATTCAAGTAATTAGCCTGTAGATGGGACGACCGTCTCACTAAGTATTTGTTAAATACTTACGCAACTCGTTTTTCCCAATTGTGTTGCAGGTAAAGAAAAGGTTTGATCGCGGAATCAGGGCCAGAGGAGGGGATGATAGGGTTTTTGTTGTGTATAGTCTAATCTAGTGAACCCGGTGTTAGGATGCTAGACTTATTTTATGTATTCCCGGATTTAGTATTGACGCTACTATCTGGATGTTTGTATGGCTTTTTGTGTGGTTGTTGTGTGAATGATTATCGTTGAATACTATTATGAAGTTAAAAAAAAAAAAAAAAAACTTGTGCGTCACATTATGTACCAAGGGTTCTTGGTTCATGGTTCTTGGAGTAAGCTGAAAACTCCAAAGCTTGAGTTGAAGACCCTCCCAGCATGGCTCAGATGGTTATTCAGGTTCCGAAAGATTAAAGACAAGAAATGGCCCGGTCCGTTCACAATCAAGAAGGTGAGACCACATGAGGACATAGTGTTGCTAGACACTAAAGGAGGTGAGTTTGACCCTCCTTGAGCCTAGATGGTCTACAAAGTCGAGCTAACGACTTAAAACAAGCACTTGGTGGGAGGCAACCCACCGGTACGTTTTCTAACCTTTTTCAATTTGATTTCTTTTTCTACTAACTTTGGTTTTAAGTTTTGAGTTTTCAGCTCTAAAAAAAAAAAAAGGAAGGGATCCGCCCAGAAGCCCAGACCGGTCGGTCCGCAGGACAGACCGGTCGATCCATCGATTTCAACAGACTAGAAGGAGTCCCTGGAAATGGGACCGGTCGGTCCAGTATTGGGACCGGTCGGTCTCCAGCCTAGCCCCCTAGTCGAACACCTGCTCGACGACGACGACGCGGAGGCTTCTACCCGGTGATATCTTTTCTAACCCCTCTACCATCATTGTTTTATCCATTTTTTTTATTTTGTTTTTATTTCTTGCTTTGTGTCGCCAATCTCTTGAACTTTTTCACACCGGAGACGGTGTGATTTAAGTCCGGGGGAGTGGTTACTTCTGTTTTATTTTCGGTTTTATTGAGTCCGTTTTTGAATTTTTATTGAGTCTTAGGAATTGTGATCTTGATCTGTTGGAATTATGATTGGATTAGGGATTACTTGCATGACTTGTTTGGCTAAAGCTCTGTATGGGAAAGGTTATGGGTGGATAAATTTTTCCCCAAAGCCCATATTCATCGGGAATTAGGTGGATCCAATATCGTCTCAAGTCATTATTTGGTTAATCTTGACTTTTAATTTCTTTTTCAAGGGTTTGATGTTCATTAGGCAAGACTTTTTCGAACCATAACAAGACACCGCAACTCTCCACCACGTAAGCTCTTTCCTCTCTAACTCTCCTCTCCTTTATCAAAGCAACATGTCCAGGTGGCCCAAGGGACTATGCGAATAAGCCCGTGTATCTTTTGGGACTCGCGGAAGGCATGTTGTAAGGGAAACTAAAAGATTCGAAGTGAACCAGGGGATGATGCGTAAACCCGTATCTCCTTTGCGACCTCATGAGAATCGTCCCATAAAAAAAAAAAAAAAAAAAAAAAAAATCATTATCAATCATTTAACCATTTTAAGAGAGGATTTGAGTTGAGATAAAGAGTATACAGGAGAGGGTCTTGGTTAGGAGAAGTCGGCACCCCTTGAAACGATCCCCCTTGGGTAAGATCACTGTACTTCATTTTCATTAATCGTATTTAAGAGATGATATTGTGGATACCGACGTTTTGATGAGTTATGGGTGATTAAGTTTAGGTTATGAACCCCATGGTCGACTACGGTACATGTTCTAAGGCCTGATGACGAAAGTATGAAGTCTGAAATCTTTCAACAAGCGAGTGAATTCCATCCGCGTTTTCAAACCTTTCTCCTTTACTTATTTCTGAGTTTGTTTAAGGACAAACAAAGATCTAAGTCCGGGGGAATTGATATATTAGTATTTTGGTCTCTTTTACGTATTATTTCTTTAGTCTTTTTGGTTCTTTTTAGTTCCGTTTGTGTCTTTTCAGGTTCTAGGAGGCTTTCAAGCATGGTTTGGAGTCATTGGGGATCATTGGAGCAAAAAGGGACGAATCTGGAGAAAAGATGGCGTTTTTCATAACCAAGCACCTGCTCGGTTTGGAGCGACCACCTGCTCGCTCGAAGACTCAAAGAAGCCGAAGCTCTCTGGAAACCGGACCGGTCGATCCAACCATAGGACCGACCGGTCCACACCCAAAAATCCGAATCAAGAGTCTCTGGAATCCAAATCGACCGATCCACTGACCAGATCGACCGATCCAGTCTCCAGACCCGATTTTAACCTGATTTTTAGTATAAATAAGTCAGAGCCGCCTCTGACAAAAACATTCTGAAACATTCTGAAACAGTTCCTTTTTCTCTTTTACCCAGACACGTTACTTTTAGATTTCTTTGGAGACTTTATCAATTGTTCTACTCTTTGGTTTGCAATTTGGAGGATCATTCCACAACTTTGTTTTGAGAAGAATTCTAAACCCTATCTCTTTTAATATCATTATCATGAATTCTCCTTGCATCTTTGTTGTTTTTGATTCTATCATGCTTGAGTAGTCCATTAGCTAGATTAGGGGATTTCAATGGTGATTTAGGATTGATTAGTGATTGAGCCAAATAGGATAGATTATCATATGTCTTCATCAATTGGGAATCGTATTGCTTAGTCTAGCGTGGCCGCCTAGTCTATGATTTCAAGTTTAACTTATTCACGATAGTGCTCTAGGTTGCTAGATAAACCATTGATGAGCAATCGGTGTGTAACCAACGACAGTTGATTGTTACCATCGATTGTGAACAAATTGAACCAATTCATTAATGCTTGTCTGCATCATTACTAAATCTAAACGACAGTTTAGGCATTTAGGTTGCTAGACAAAGATATTGATACATCACGACAGTGGGGCAATATTACTTTTATGTTTGAGTTCTAGACCGCGCTTAAATTGAATCCTGAATAGTTGCTCAGTCCTTAGTTCGAAATCACCGGCGAATGACCTTGATCTAGTGCTTGTTTTATTGCATTTTATACCGTCTAATTATTTGCTGTTGCGTGTTCCGAATTTCACCAACTCATATTTTATCTTAGCTTTAAATTGAAATCTCATAATTTCAAAGTGTAACCTTGGTCTCTGTGGATTCGATACCCTTTATACTACTGCGATTGTCTGTGCACTTGCAGTTTTATTTGGGTTAAAACTTTTACACATCACCGCAACTTTGGCATCTCCTTATATAGATAAAAGTCTATACAAATTTTCTATTCTCTAAATAGGACAATTTCCTTTTCTTAACTCTCTTAACCTATTGAGATAACTCCTAAATTTGTTTCCTATTCCTAATCTCTTTAGGATTGCTTGTTTATTCAAGCTTACTCCAACAATCTCCCCCTTAAACTTGAAATCACTGTTTCTATTATTTCTTCGTTTCATATCTTCCTTCTTCAGAGTCACTCTCACTTCCTTGAGATTCACTATCACTATCATAAGATCTCCTTCGTCTACGCTTACTCTTCGATTTCTTACTTTTCCTCTTTCTCAATCTCAACCCATCAGATTCAGATTCCAATTCCGATTTCCCTTTCAATTCATCTTCTTCAACAACTGAACTAATAAAACTCCAATATACTCTTCCTTAAGACTTTTGGATTGATTACTCTTGTTGCTTCTTTCATTGCTCAAAAATTTTCGAACTCTTCAAAAATGATGCTATTGACCACTGGCTCTGGCTCTTTCTTTGCTTGTTCTTTAACAAGGGAAAGAACAATCTCCACCTTTGACCAAAACAAAAACCGACAAAACTTTCTTTTTCCTCTCTCTCAGTTTCGTGGATCTTCTTCTCCGGCGTTCTTCTCCGTCACAGATTCCGATTACCACCGTGACACCATAAATCAGATTTCTATCGCGACTAGAAACACACCACAAACCTTCTCCATTAGATCCCAACGCCGTAAAATCTATGTATCCTTATCTTCTGCGATGTCTGAATCTCTCAAGCTCTTCGATTTCAGCTTTTCCACAAGAGAATCTGCTTTTCTGCAACTCCTCTCTCTTGTGCGATTACCAATCGACCTGGTTCTCAATATGTTCTTTTCGCAGAGCTCTTTGCAATAACCTTTTTGAACTTCAACCGTAGCTCTCTTTACCTTGTTTCTCCTTGCTCAAAAGAGATCAGAAACATGAACCAAAACCACCTTGTTTTCAACTTGTGATTCTTCCGTAGGTGACACTTAGAACCGTAATGCCTCTTCCTTGAGCTTCTCTACTTATATTCTTCATTTAAGACTATATCCTGAAGAACTAATCTTGTCTTCTCTTAAATCTTTTCTACAGCTGCTTCACCTCAAACTAACATCTTCTTGTCTCGCATTCACACTCCCAGGTATCTTTAACTCCTTATTTTTCAAATTGCCATTGTCAAATTAACCAATAACCCAAAACTAACTTGTTTCGTATCCTGTCTGCGAGAATGAGACCTTGACAATGGAGTTACCTGGAGTGTCTATCTCCTTCAGATGATGTCGTGGAGATCACATCACAGAAACTTCAAGCCAGGTAAAGCTCTTGTTCTTGAATCTGGTTCATCTTCACCGCCTTCCTTCTTCTCAACAGCCATGTTCTTCTCAACAAGTGTTATGGATTCTTTAGTTATTGGCTCTGCAGATTCAGTTCCAATCTCACTTTCTTTATTAGAAACAAAAACTGAATCAGCTGCGAATAATTTCTCTTTAAATCCAAAACCAGTTTGATTCTTATCGGTTTGTTTAATCCTCAAAGGATGATCCGACTGGTTTGTGCTTTTATTAAGCATCCTCAAGCTTTTGTGTGTTTCTTTAAGTTGGACTCTAGTTTTGGGAACTGCATTACAACAAGATCCTTCCTTTTGTTTTGGGGAATGTGATCTTCCGTAAAGATCTACTTTCTTCATCCAAACTTGATTTCTCCAACCGTTCCAGGTGAATTTCCTTTACCTCCATAGTTTATCTATTCTTTCTCGAAACCTATAACAATGAGCTTTGATGTGTCCATACTTACCACAGTAAAAGCAACCACGTTTCCTCTGATGTGTTCCGTTTTGACTGCTTTTCATCTGATAATCTCTGTTTTCTGAAATACAACACTCATCTTGAAGGTTTCCACCACTGACAAATGTGGTTTTATCTTGAAAAGTAAAACCTTGATACCCTAACCCACTGTATGTCTTCTCAGATCTCCCAACTGTTAGAATTTTATCAAGTTCTTTTGTTCCTGAGTTCAACATTCGAACTTGTCTGAGTCTTTCACTGAGTTCAGACTTAAGTAACAGTGAATTGTTCTTCTCTTTAGTAACTTCTGCTTCCAACTTCTCGATTAAAGTTTTAAGACTTGCCTTTTCTCTAATTAATGTTGCATTCTCCTTAGTAACCTTGATCAGAGTGTCACAAATTTCTTTGTATTCAGGTTTCAACTCATCTTCACTTTTATTATCTGCTGACTCATGTTCACATTCTTCCTTCAATGTAGGATTTTGTTCAGATTTTAAGGAAACATCTTCTTCTTCACGACCATCACTCTCATCAACGAAAGTTACAAAGTTACTCATGTTTTCTTCATCACTTCCTTCATTCTCTTGTGCTTCTTGTAATTTGAGCAATCGATCTGGGCAATTTGAGGCAAAGTGACCTACTTTGTCACATCGATAACATATTACTCTTGAAGTATCTCTTCCTTCATTAAATCGTCTGCGACCTCTCTCCCTATTATAGAAGTTTCCTCCACAACTTCTGCCTCTATATTCTCCATTGAAGTCACGAGTTGTGTGTGCTGATTGGAATTCCATATTTGTATATATTAGCTTGCTTTGATCCTTTTGAACTTCTTCTTCCTCGGAGATACGCTCTTCATAGGACTTTAGACGCCTTATGATGTCCTCAAAACTTGTATTCTTAAGATCTAGCACTTGCTCAAGTGAAGCCACAATGTGTATGTACTTCTTACGAGGGAGACTCTTAAGAAATTTCTTAACAAGTTTAGATTCTTCGATATCTTCTCCTAGGGCAGCTGATTTTGAAGAGATCTCTAATAACTTGCCGACGAAGTCATCAATTTTCTCAGTATCCTTCATCTTCAATCGATCAAATTCTGCCATCAATTGCCTTGCTTTTATGGCCTCCCACACTTTCTTTGCCGTATCTAATTCACCGACTTGTTGAATAAGTGAATCAGGGATCGCTTGAATCAACAAGGCTGTGGCCATGTTGTTCTTCTCACTATCGTTTGTTGGTGTTTCAATAATCTCCCAAACCTTATGTACCTTGAGTAGGGTTATCATTCTCATGGCCCATACCGTGTAATTGGCTGGATTTAGCATCAGACACTTGATCGAGGAAGATCCTCCTTCCTTTGATTTCACCATCGATGTATTCGATGTCTCTGTAAGGTCGCTCATGATATCTCACACACAAGCGATGCCTCTCCTACACGATTCTTCTTTCTTTCTCTTTTGTATTGCTCACAAAAGAAAATCCCTCCGGTCTCTCACGATCTTGAACCGCTCTGATACCAAATATAGAAATCAAAATTGTGTAATGAACTCAAACTTAATAAGAATATCTCAATTATTAATATCTTTAGGAAAATCACTCAAAACCTAAAGCTCTCAAACACAATCTCTCTATCTCTCAAAACTCATAAGTTATGCCATAACTTTGGCATCTCCTTATATAGATAAAAGTCTATACAAATTTCCTATTCTCTAAATAGGACCATTTCCTTTTCTTAACTCTCTTAACATATTTAGATAACTCCTAAATATGTTTCCTATTCCTAATCTCTTTAGGATTGCTTGTTTATTCAAGCTTACTCCAACAATTTTTCCATAGAATAAAATTCGCTAAAAAAAACTTCATAAGCTATCGATCGTAAATGAGATGTTCAATCTCTCTTTCTCACACGTGTGATTTTTGGTCATAAAACCATGGACAAGGCAAGACGAAAATCTTGTCCGATCAGAACTAGTTCATTTTGCGTGAAACGAAGGATAGCCATTGATGGAGCTTCAGATCCTGGAAATGTTTTGATTTGCTTCTAATGTAACCCAACAAATAAAAGTCCAACCAAGATAGAAGAGCTAGTACTCTCAAATGAAAGAGTTGGTGTGCAAAACAAAAAGAAAAACCTCGTGCTCTCAAAATTGCAGAAAATAGATACAGATCATGATGTCAAATGAGAACGATCTACACAAAAATTTTGTCACAAAATTCTAGGATAATGATTCACAACGTTTTGGTAACAAATAACAACGGTGAACACGGGGTAGAGATTTCAAATTCTTGAAGAGGTGGCAAAGAAAGTTGGCTTGATTAAATCAAAGCTATAAATCAAAGTTGGTGAAGTCTCAAAAAGCCAAGTTTAGCAATGAGATCAATTGATTAATAATTTGAAATAATTCTCTTGATAGAGAGACGATTGTTCAAAGGCCGAAGGAAAAACATCAAAACAAAGATACCAAGTTTTAATCCGAAAAGGGTCATTGGTGGGAAACGTAACATCCACAACAAAATTTTAAAAGCGATACTTATAGGGGTTAGCACAAGAAAAACAAGATACAAAAAATATGGTGCGAGAGAAGAACATGATGGATTCAAAACAGAGATATTAGAACGATGTTTTAAAGGCTTTAATAAAACCGATAAAGGTTTGTTTTTCAGGCTAGTGTAGTCCATGAAGCACTTCATCAATGAAAGAACCATTCGTCCAGTAACTGAAATTCTAGAAGGATAGTGGAAAATTATCCATGTTGTCGTCACTTTCGTAGATCTCAGATCAAGATTCGAGAAGAGCGTCGTAGAGACTGAGAAAGCTAAAAAGGTTTCCTGGCGATCTCAACATCAACCAATAAGTTGAACAAATATGTCGCCAAATCTTTGACAATTTTCATGAAAAAACCTCGTGAAAGGTGATGGCTCCGACGCCATCAAAGACATGCTTGCAGAGAAATTTCTCGCAAGCAAACATCACTATCACGAATATCGGGTATATATAAGCCAGATAAGAAGGTACCCACTACTAGTGATTCATATATTGGAAAGGCTTAAATTTACTTATTTAGTGTAAAGACATTCTTCAAAGTTCTATGAAGAAACCATGAGAACAAAGTTTGTTAGATATTTGAATACTAATAAAATGTGAATTTAAATCATTAGAGATCAATTTTATCCTATATTTTCATCATAATCCATATTATGCGGATCAAAAACTATATATAAGCGAAATTCAAATCATATTTTTAATAACTAACAAAAATCATACTTTTCTATTGTTATCAAATCATTTGTTTTTTTAGTTTATCAATAATCTTTTTGTTGTTTTAATTGTATTCTCATTGTGTATATGTTTTTTTGTTACCTATCTCCTCTTGACATCCCATATTTTTGTTTAATTAGCTTATAGGTAGTAAATTAGAGTAAATATAGTGGGTTGTTAAAATATAAAATTATTAAAATTTGAGTAAAAAGAAGAAAGAGAGTGTTTTTGTGGGGTGTATTGAAATATAAAATTAATAAAATTTGAGTAAAGAGAGGAGATAATGGGTGTGAGTAAATATAAAAGGAATAGAGAGTTGTTAAAGTGTTATTTTTAGAACTTTTGGAGAGTAAATATAAAAGGAAGAGAGAGTGTTTAAATATAAAATTAATAAAAGTTGAGTAAAAGGATGGAAGAGAAGGTATAAAGTTGAGTAAAAGGAAGAGAGAGTGTGTGTTTTAATAATTTTATATTTTATATTTACTCCTATTTACCGTGTATAAACATGCCCTAAGACTATTAGAAATTTTCGTTTCTTTTGTATAAATCACCTCTGTATAATCCCATGTCAATATACAATATCAGTTCCTTACATCCTTCACCAAAGTCAAGAAGAGGTAAAATCTTTCACTTAAAAATCTTTCCAAGTAAGATTAGATTGCGATGGTCTGGACCGTTCAAAATTGAAGAGGTAAAACCCTATGCTGTTGTGGTTCTTTGGAATCGTAATGGGAGCGACTTCACCAATAATGAACAACATCTCAATCCATACCTTGCTGATATATGAGTTGTCATAAGGGAAAAAAATTCCCGTAGATGATCCATCCCACGTCTAAAGGAAAAGAGGTCCAACTAAAAGACTTATAATAAACGCTTTATGGGAGACAATGCCTATTTGTGTTAAAAATACAAAGTGTAACATCCCAAAACCAAAAATTCAGTTTTTGGTAAGGCTGTCGATCGACACCATGGGAGGGTGTCGATCGACACCAAGTTCTGCGCTTCGGGTCGGTTTAGTTTTTAATCGCGGTTTTCGGCGGTTAAGGCTATTTAAGCACCTAGGGTTACGTGCTTTTCTGGGGCCGTCGTGATTAGGGAGAGAAGAAGAGAAAAATAGTGAGAGAGAAGAGAGAATCCGATCGTTCTTGAGGATTGTTGCAAAGAAATCCTCGAGACATCGTTTTTTGAGTGTTTAGGATCCGTGGGATCGTTGTTCTTCGTTGTTTCTCGAAGAATTCCGTGGGACCAGTGAGTTTCTAGGCCATGAGGCTCTGTTTGTGTTGTGCTCGAGTCTAAACCGAATCCAATCACCGTTTCTAGGCTAAGGTGAGTTGTGACCGCGGTTTCTAGGCAATGAGGATGATTTTTGATGTGTTATGTGGATGATTTGGATGTGTTCTCGTGTGATGATTATGTTTGTGTTATCTGTGGATTGTTTTCGTTGTATTGTCATGTTTTACTGTGCAGGTTTACAACTCGTGTGATCCGGAATCGAGTCTCGAGAGGAGAGAAGATTCGGTTCTGCGTTACAGTGAGGGGTGTCGATCGACACCAGGTTTGGTTGTGTGTCGATCGACACCAGACTTTTGTTAGTGTCGCTCGACGCCTTAGTGGTGTCGCTCGACACTGAGGTCTGATTTACCCGAATTGTGTTGATTCTTGATGTTGAGTTATGTTATGTGTTGAGCTGGTTAATATTGGTATTTGTAATGGTCATCTGAGCCTGCTTGTTACGCCGGTAGGTGGGATGAGCAACTCACTAAGTATTTATGAAATACTTACGCAACTCTTATTACCATGTGTTGCAGGTACAAGAATTGTGTGATCGCGGAATCATGGCAGAGGAAGAGGATGATTAGGGATTGTGAATTGTGATTAGGTTGTTAGAATGAATTGGAATATGGAATTGAATTGTGTAGATTAGGGATTGTGAATTGTGATTAGGTTGTTAGAATGAATTGGAATATGGAATTGAATTGTGTTGATGTTGTTAGGTTGTTAGTTTATAATTCGTGAGTTGGTTATGGAATTGTGATTATTGTGTTCTAGAATTGTTATGTTTGGTTATTTAATAAATGGTTTTTTCTTGAGAACTTCCGCGTAGTAACTGATAGGAAAATAGTCGTTGAGGATTAATATTTATGGGAATATTAATCTGGACTATTTAATTAAATGTTTTAAAAAAAAAAATGCGGGTGTTACATTTTGGTATCAGAGCCCTTACGGTTCTAGGGCTGGTGGTAATTTTGGATGAACTGAGACTATGCGTTTAATTGATTATGTGTGCTTAGTCGATTGTAGTCTTAGAATCATCCTCTTCAAGCCTTTAAAGAGATTTCGCGGTAAGTTATTATTTGTGTTTTGTTGGTGATTTCTAGTGTGCTTATCAGCTGCTCTGTGGAAGTACAGCGAGATGGCTCCATGCGCTAGAGGTCGTGGTAGAGTCGGTGTCCGTGGTGGCAGAGTTGGCGGTAGTGGAGGCCGTGGTCTTGGTCGTGTTCTTGTGATTGAGTCGTCTAGTGGCGTGGCTGCGAGTGCTACGCAGGTGTCAGAGACTCCTATGCTTTCTGTGGGATCCAGGAGCGAGGCCAGTGCTAGTGCTGATGTGAGTGATGTGGGCGCCTGGAGAGGTGCCGCGTTGGCTGGTGGTGGAGTGGGCCCAGGTGTGGGTGCTGCTACGGCTCAGGATCGATGGGATCGCATGGAGGGTATTCTGGCGCAGTTGTTGGAGCGATTTCCGGCGGCAGTTCCGGTTCAGGCTCCAGTGGTGCCTTCAGGGGCAGAGGTGCAGCCGAGGGCTGTGATGGCTGAGGTGCGTCCGACTTATCTGGAGTTGATGGGTCAGATGTGGCATATGAGTACTGTTTTCTTTGCGGGCAGTGTTGGGCCTAAGGAGGCAGATGAGTGGCGTATGCACATGGAGCGTAACTTCCATTCGGTTCGATGTCCGGAGGATTATCAGGTTGAGATAGCGGTTCATTATCTGAGTGGGGATGTGCATCTTTAGTGGAAAGCGATTGAGGCCAGGAGGCCTAGTGCAGTATGGACCTGGGGAGAGTTTGTGGCTGAGTTTAACGCCAAGTACTTTCCTCAGGAGGCTTTAGACCGTCTCGGGACGAGGTTTGTGGAGCTGGTTCAGGGTGATCGTACTGTGCGAGAGTATGATGCAGAGTTCAGTAGGTTGCTTGTCTATGCGGATCGAGGCATGGAGGACGAGCGGACGCAGGTTCAGAGGTTCCTGAGGGGACTTCGTGCAGATTTGAGGATTCGCTGTCGAGTAGCGGAGTACGCCTCTAGGGCGAGGTTGGTAGAGATGGTTGCATGCATTGAGGAAGACCTGAGAGGTCAGTCAGCTGTAGCAGTTCCCGAGGCAGTTGTTCCTACAGTTCAGCCGAGGAGGCAGCAGCAGCAGGGTGGTCACGGTTCTGGATCTAGCTCTGGTGCTGGCCAAGGCGGTAAGCCTATGCAGGGTCAGAAGAGGAGATGTGATGATGCATCTAGGACGAGTTCAAGGAGTCACGGCAGTCATGGGTGTTTCGGATGCAGGAGTTCTGAGCATCGCGTAGCGAACTGTCCCAAGTTTTCCGAAGAGGCTAGGGTTTGCTTCCATTGCCGAGAGCTGAGGCATATTAGGCCGATGTGTCCCAAGCTGCAGCCGTTGGCGCTTGCAGTGGTTCACCCGATAGCGGCGCAGCCGTTAGCTCAAGTAGCGCTAGAACAGCCGCTAGGTCAGTTTGGAGGAGCGCAGCGTGGGCATGAGTAGTCGAGGAGCAGGTCGAGGTTTTCGCTGGTGTTTGTTTCTTTTCAGTTTGTTTCCAGTTTTTCTGAGTTTCGAGCTTTGGTGTTGTGGTTTCTGGATTATTGTATTTCCGGTTGTGTTGAACGATTTACATTTTGGAAATTTATAAGATGGTGATCCTTATTTATTTTCGTATTATTTTTGTGGGATTCGAGGTCGAATCCATATTAGTGGGGGAGAATTGTAACGCCCGTGAACCAAAAATGTGATTAAAATGTGATTTTTAACCCATGTCGATCGACACTGAGGGTGTGTGTCGATCGACACTGAGGGTGTGTGTCGATCGAAGCTCGGTTGTCTTCTCTCGAATTTTGGGCAGGGAGTGCCGTGTCGATCGACACAGGTTGTGTCTGTCGATCGACACAGGTTAAAAAT
Source organism: Draba incana (assembly GCA_963576765.1). Lineage (NCBI taxonomy): Eukaryota > Viridiplantae > Streptophyta > Magnoliopsida > Brassicales > Brassicaceae > Draba > Draba incana. Next base: position 15,535,202 of record OY755213.1, on the reverse strand, counting down.
CAGACTTGGGTTTTGATTTGGTTCATTTTGGTTAATGGGCCGGTTTAGGAACTTAGGGTTCCGTATATATAGTGGGAAACACTCGGTTTTTAGGGTTTTTGGCCTCTTTTTAGAGAGAAAAGAGAGTTGAGAGGATTGGAGAAGGTGAAAGGAAATTCTTGTAGATTTGCCCTTGATTCTCGGTCCTATAGCGTGTGTGTGGTCGTTGGAGAGCTCTTGGGAGGTTGATTTGTGCGAGAATCGGAGTCGGAGCTTCGTGTTCTTCGTAGTTCATCTTCTTTTTCTTCAGATCTAAGGTGAGTTCGCGACCATAGGCTCTTTAATGATGGAATAGATGTTATATGTTGTTTGTCGTGTGTTTTGGTGGGTTTGGTGGTTGTAAATCGCAGGTGATTGTTCGGATCGGGGAGATTTGGCCATGAGAGGATAGGCCAATCTCCGTGGGCAGTAGGTTCCCTGTCGATCGACAGGATTGCTTCATGTCGATCGACACGGGGTTGTGTGGGCCGTCGATCGACGGAGGTGGTTCCTGTCGATCGACACTGGGCTTGCTATCCCGGTTTTTCTATTTTCGTGTTTGCTTGTTCGGTGCATTGTTTGATAGCCCTGGTATTTCATGTATGTCTTTATTCAAGTAATTAGCCTGTAGATGGGACGACCGTCACACTAAGTATTTGTTAAATACTTACGCAACTCGTTTTTCCCAATTGTGTTGCAGGTAAAGAAAAGGTTTGATCGCGGAATCAGGGCCAGAGGAGGGAGAGAAGAAGATAAAAATAGTGAGAGAGAAGAGAGAATCCGATCGTTCTTGAGGATTGTTGCAAAGAAATCCTCGAGACATTGTTTTTTGAGTGTTTAGGATCCGTGGGATCGTTGTTCTTCGTTGTTTCTCGAAGAATTCCGTGGGGCCAGTGAGTTTCTAGGCCGTGAGGCTCTGTTTGTGTTGTGCTCGAGTCTAAACCGAATCCAATCACCGTTTCTAGGCTAAGGTGAGTTGTGACCGCGGTTTCTAGGCAATGAGGATGATTTTTGATGTGTTATGTGGATGATTTGGATGTGTTCTCGTGTGATGATTATGTTTGTGTTATCTGTGGATTGTTTTCGTTGTATTGTCATGTTTTACTGTGCAGGTTTACAACTCGTGTGATCCGGAATCGAGTCTCGAGAGGAGAGAAGATTCGGTTCTGCGTTACAGTGAGGGGTGTCGATCGACACCAGGTTTGGTTGTGTGTCGATCGACACCGGACTTTTGTTAGTGTCGCTCGACGCCTTAGTGGTGTCGCTCGACACTGAGGTCTGATTTACCCGAATTGTGTTGATTCTTGATGTTGAGTTATGTTATGTATTGAGCTGGTTAGTATTGGTATTTGTAATGGTCATCTGAGCCTGCTTGTTACGCCGGTAGGTGGGATGAGCAACTCACTAAGTATTTATGAAATACTTACGCAACTCTTATTACCATGTGTTGCAGGTACAAGAATTGTGTGATCGCGGAATCATGGCAGAGGAAGAGGATGATTAGGGATTGTGAATTGTGATTAGGTTGTTAGAATGAATTGGAATATGGAATTGAATTGTGTAGATTAGGGATTGTGAATTGTGATTAGGTTGTTAGAATGAATTGGAATATGGAATTGAATTGTGTTGATGTTGTTAGGTTGTTAGTTTATAATTCGTGAGTTGGTTATGGAATTGTGATTGTTGTGTTCTAGAATTGTTATGTTTGGTTATTTAATAAATGGTTTTTTCTTGAGAACTTCCGCGTAGTAACTGATAGGAAAATAGTCGTTGAAGATTAATATTTATGGGAATATTAATCTGGACTATTTAATTAAATGTTTTAAAAAAAAAAATGCGGGTGTTACATTTTGGTATCAGAACCCTTACGGTTCTAGGGCTGGTGGTAATTTTGGATGAACTGAGACTATGCGTTTAATTGATTATGTGTGCTTAGTCGATTGTAGTCTTAGAATCATCCTCTTCAAGCCTTTAAAGAGATTCCGCGGTAAGTTATTATTTGTGTTTTGTTGGTGATTTCTAGTGTGCTTATCAGCTGCTCTGTGGAAGTACAGCGAGATGGCTCCAGGCGCTAGAGGTCGTGGTAGAGTCGGTGTCCGTGGTGGCAGAGTTGGCGGTAGTGGAGGCTGTGGTCTTGGTCGTGTTCTTGTGATTGAGTCGTCTAGTGGCGTGGCTGCGAGTGCTACGCAGGTGTCAGAGACTCCTACGCTTTCTGTGGGATCCAGGAGCGAGGCCAGTGCTAGTGCTGATGTGAGTGATGTGGGCGCCTGGAGAGGTGCCGCGTTGGCTGGTGGTGGAGTGGGCCCAGGTGTGGGTGCTGCTCCGGCTCAGGATCGATGGGATCGCATGGAGGGTATTCTGGCGCAGTTGTTGGAGCGATTTCCGGCGGCAGTTCCGGTTCAGGCTCCAGTGGTGCCTTCAGGGGCAGAGGTGCAGCCGAGGGCTGTGATGGCTGAGGTGCGTCCGACTTATCTGGAGTTGATGGGTCAGATGCGGCATATGAGTACTGTTTTCTTTGCGGGCAGTGTTGGGCCTAAGGAGGCAGATGAGTGGCGTATGCACATGGAGCGTAACTTCCGTGCGGTTCGATGTCCGGAGGATTATCAGGTTGAGATAGGGGTTCATTATCTGAGTGGGGATGCGCATCTTTAGTGGAGAGCGATTGAGGCCAGGAGGCCTGGTGCAGTATGGACCTGGGGAGAGTTTGTGGCTGAGTTTAACGCCAAGTACTTTCCTCAAGAGGCTTTAGACCGTCTCGGGACGAGGTTTGTGGAGCTGGTTCAGGGTGATCGTACTGTGCGAGAATATGATGCAGAGTTCAGTAGTTTGCTTGTCTATGCGGATCGAGGCATGGAGGACGAGCGGACGCAGGTTCAGAGGTTCCTGAGGGGACTTCGTGCAGATTTGAGGATTCGCTGTCGAGTAGCGGAGTACGCCTCTAGGGCGAGGCTGGTAGAGATGGTTGCATGCATTGAGGAAGACCTGAGAGGTCAGTCAGCTGTAGCAGTTCCTGAGGCAGTTGTTCCTACAGTTCAGCCGAGGAGGCAGCAGCAGCAGGGTGGTCACGGTTCTGGATCTAGCTCTGGTGCTGGCCAAGGCGGTAAGCCTATGTAGGGTCAGAAGAGGAGATGTGATGATGCATCTAGGACGAGTTCAAGGAGTCACGGCAGTCATGGGTGTTTCGGATGCAGGAGTTCTGAGCATCGCGTAGCGAACTGTCCCAAGTTTTCCGAAGAGGCTAGGGTTTGCTTCCATTGCCGAGAGCCGGGGCATATTAGGCCTATGTGTCCCAAGCTGCAGCCGTTGGCGCTTGCAGTGGTTCACCCGATAGCGGTGCAGCCGTTAGCTCAAGTAGCGCCGGAACAGCCGCTAGGTCAGTTTGGAGGAGCGCAGCGTGGGCATGAGTAGTCGAGGAGCAGGTCGAGGTTTTCGCTGGTGTTTGTTTCTTTTCAGTTTGTTTCCAGTTTTTCTGAGTTTCGAGCTTTGGTGTTGTGGTTTCTGGATTATTGTATTTCCGGTTGTGTTGAACGATTTACATTTTGGAAATTTATAAGATGGTGATCCTTATTTATTTTCGTATGATTTTGAGGCGTGTGGTTCGTATATGTGTTTTATATGTTTTGAGCAATGTCGGTTGTGTTTCAAGGATATTTTAGTAAGTGAATATCGAGGCTATACCACGTGAGGCGGCTCTAATCAAGAAGAGAGGCGTGTTCTCCTGTATACTTATTGGGAAGTGAGTTCCCAGAATAAGTAGCAAGGGATGTGAGATCTCTTGCGGGGAGGTGAGCTCCCCAGATACCGTTGGCTCGAGGGATGCGTCCCGAGAGTGCGAGCGGTATGTTGTCTTGTGTGGATTAGACGGAGCCTCTGAGATCATGGGAGGGTTTCTTGTGGTATTGGCCAGATCAGGTCAGGATTTTAGTCTATGATTGGACGGATATGAGGGTCGGGGAATTATCTCAGGTAGTGCGGACTAAGTAGGTCCAGTGAATGGTCTGTGATAGACGGTTCGGATGGCTTGAGTTGTTAGCCAAGTATCGCTGGTCAGCCTAGGCCTTGGATTGAGTCCTGGTATCGGAGGTAGCATTGTGAAATTCAAATCGTGACTGACGGGCGATTGTACATGTTCTTGTTTGATTGTTGTACAATCGACCGTCAAGCCTATCTGGACTAAAGATGTTGCATAAAAAGGTTCCGGGCAAATCTAGGCAAGGGATGGGCAATTAGAGTTGTGGTTATACTTTTCGGTTTGTCAAACGTGGTTGGGGATGCACGAGGTTATATCAGTGTGATCAAGGAATTCCAAGAAGGGTTCGTTATCATACTCAGCGTTTATATCTTGGAATGTTGAGGAATTCTGGGGAGCATGAAGTTCATTGCATTGGTTTAAGAGAAGTTCGGAAATAGCAGTTGTATGCGGAGTTGAGCAGTATTGTTATGAGGAGCGTCGGTTTTGGTTGCAAGACGACAGAGAGGACTATCTGGAGGTCTTAAGGTTTGTCATGGATGGCAGTCCAGTATTTGGAGGAAGTATTTGGTTGATTGGACATGGCGTGTTGAGCAAGCCAATTCTTGGTTTACGGTTGATCGTACATGTTCTTGTTTGATTGTTGTGCGATCAATCCATTAGACCTAGTCTGGGTTAGGAGGAGCGTCAAGGTCATGCGTGTTCGTCGCAGGCTAGGTCGAAGCTAGCTAAGAAGGTTGTTTTCTTAAAAGTTCGTCGCATGAGTATTTTAAGCGGTTTGTGAGGCTCATGAGAGGAATTTGAGTCGTGAGTGGTTTGAGGCAGTCGGTTAAGCTTCAGGTCTCTTCGAACGGGACATGCCAGGTTAAGCAGGTGCACCGGCCGATGGTTTGGTGCGCTGAGGCGTCGGGAGTGGTTTTGGATCCTTGTGGGGCAGTTCAGGGATCGATGTTCAATACCCAGTATTTATTGCTCTAGGGACTGCGGTCCCGAATAACTCATGTGTTGGGAGGAGAGGTGAGCTCTCCTGTGTGTTGTTTTGGGATGTTAGATTCCAGTTATCGTTGACTCGAAGGATGCGTCCCGAGAGTGCAAGCGGTATGTGTTCTGATGGGCCATGGGATGCGTCCTATGGGTGTCAGATGTAGACTGAGTTAAGAGCAATAGATATCTGGGGCATGCGAGGAGTTTGGTTTGGGTTGGTTTGGTGCCTTGAAGTGGAGGTGTGGATCTTCAGGGGAGTCTGTTGAGTTGCCTAGTGTTCGGCAGAAGTAGAGTTGTTTTGCTATATTAGGTTTTTGCTTGTTGCGTGTGTTATCAAGGAAAGTATTCTTAGTTTCAAATGCTTGTTCACGTATGTGTTGACTACTCTAAGGAAGTATTTTCCTATATAGAGCCAGAGCTTGAGGGAGACGTCCTGAGAGTGTAATGATGACAGTAAATATGAGTAATCAATATCTGACCGTGGCATGGGAATGGAACGGGATACGGACCTCGATGATTTTCTTGTGCGTTCGGTTTCAACGACCAGGATATCGGGTGTAGTGTCTTGGTCGTGCATGTTCTTGTTTGATTGTTGCACGATCGATCGATCCAATTCTGGGTCTACAGCTGGTTGTACATGTTCTTGTTTGATTGTTGTGCGATCAATTGGGCAGACCTATGCAGGATTGGTAAACATTGCATTTTGGTATTTCGGGCTAGGAGCCTTGCGCGTTCTTGTAGGTTCTTATTGTTGATGGGGGTAGGCGTTTTAGAGTTTATTACGGATAACTCATGATCTGGAGACGGTGGTTTTTCAGAGTTGTATCGGGGACGGTGGTTCCTGTATACATATGGAGAGACAGTGGTACTCTCCAGGAGACGGTGGTTTTCCTGTGTACGGATATTGGGACGGTGGTTTCCTTTATAGTACGGAGAGCCTATATTGGGACGGTGGTTTCCTCTATAGTGCTGAGAGACGGTAGTTCTCTCAGTGGGACGGTGTTTCCTTAAGGTAGGTGTGTGTGGATGAGTTAAAACGTAATAAATGTCTGCAAACGTGCGTATAAGCTTGGGCTTAGTTGTGGCCTTTTGAGATTAAGTGAGAATCCTTGTCGGTTTGGGCTGGTGCGGCCAGAGTGTGGAGGCTTGTGTCTTAGGATTCGAGGTCGAATCCAGTTTAGTGGGCGAGAATTGTAACATCCCAAAACCAAAAATTCAGTTTTTGGTAAGGGTGTCGATCGACACCATGGGAGGGTGTCGATCGACACCAAGTTCTGCGTTTCGGGTCGGTTTAGTTTTTAATCACGGTTTTTGGCAGTTAAGGCTATTTAAGCACCTAGGGTTGCATGATTTTCTGGGGCCGTCGTGATTAGGGAGAGAAGAAGAGAAAAATAGTGAGAGAGAAGAGAGAATCCGATCGTTCTTGAGGATTGTTGCAAGGAAATCCTCGAGACATCGTTTTTTTTAGTGTTTAGGATCCGTAGGATCGTTGTTCTTCGTTGTTTCTCGAAGAATTCTGTGGGACCAGTGAGTTTCTAGGCCGTGAGGCTCTGTTCGTGTTGTGCTCGAGTCTAAACCGAATCCAATCACCGTTTCTAGGCTAAGGTGAGTTGTGACCGCGGTTTCTAGGCAATGAGGATGATTTTTGATGTGTTATGTGGATGATTTGGATGTGTTCTCGTGTGATGATTATGTTTGTGTTATCTGTGGATTGTTTTCGTTGTATTGTCGTGTTTTACTGTGCAGGTTTGAAACTCGTGTGATCCGGAATCGAGTCTCGAGAGGAGAGAAGATTTGGTTCTGCGTTACAGTGAGGGGTGTCGCTCGACACCAGGAGGGTGTCGCTCGACACCTTAGTGGTGTCGCTCAACGCCTTAGTGGTGTCGCTCGACACTGAGGTTTGATTTACCCGAATTGTGTTGATTCTTGATGTTGAGTTATGTTATGTGTTGAGCTGGTTAATATTGGTGTTTGTAATGGTCATCTGAGCCTGCTTGTTACGCCGGTAGGCGGGATGAGCAACTCACTAAGTATTTATGAAATACTTACGCAACTCTTATTACCATGTGTTGCAGGTACAAGAATTGTGTGATCGCGGAATCATGGCAGAGGAAGATGATGATTAGGGATTGTGAATTGTGATTAGATTGTTAGAATGAATTGGAATATGGAATTGAATTGTGTTGATGTTGTTAGGTTGTTAGTTTATAATTCGTGAGTTGGTTATGGAATTGTGATTGTTGTGTTCTGGAATTGTTATATTTGGTTATTTAATAAATGGTTTTTTCTTGAGAACTTCCGCGTAGTAACTGATAGGAAAATAGTCGTTGAGGATTAATATTTATGGGAATATTAATCTGGACTATTTAATTAAATGTTTAAAAAAAAAATGCGGGTGTTACATAAAGGTTGGATTTAAAAGATAAAGTAAAACCCACAGATTTACAAGAATTTCTAAATCCTATAAGAATTACAAATCAAATAACAAATATTTCTAAATCCTACAAGATTTACAATTAAACCATCTAATCTATGCAAACCAATAACACCCCTTATAAAAATAGTCATCGTGAAATGTAATAACATTTCATTTATCAACACAATAAGAATGGAGTTTATCTCATATGCATGCGGTTCTTAACCCAACATAACCAAAACATATATTGAAAATATTTCATATTTGATATAACCACAAAAAGATATGATCATATATTTTATTTTCTCTATTTATTTGATATAATTAATAATGAAGTGTAAGAGTAATTCATCTTTTCGAAATATATCAAGCTATTCCTTTAAAAAATGTATAAGCCAAAATAAAAATTAAAGTTTACATAATATATGTTTGGTATTATTTAACACTACGACTCAAACGCCCACGAAATCGCGGGGGCAAAGAACCGCCCGACTACATTTGAAAAACAATTGCCAAGACAATTAAATATATTATTTATTTTCAACACATGTGAACATAAATCCATAGTCATCTCTAATATATTTTAAATCATGGCTATTATCAATTCTTAAGTTGAGATAACTCAAATCAAGACTATAAAATAATTAATATACTTCTGAAAACTATGTAATAATATAGAAATCAAACATATTAGCATATGAAATCAGACAAAAGGTAGATTTTTATCTAATCTAGGAATGACCTTCCAAGCTGGAATTTACGGGATATGGGGAGAGAGGAATGAAAAGAAGCAAAACCTTCTTCTCACACGCAAGATAAAGAATCATCTCACCTCTCTCTTAAATCCAAATGAAGAAACTACAGACATTTATGATACATTGCCTTTTTAACGCATATCTAACCCATTTTTGTGTTCTTATCGACTCATTTGAGTATTTATCTATTCAAAGTGTGTGGTTTAGACTATTTAGTCCCTTATTGAGTAATTTTAGGTCTTAAGATGTTTTTGGAAAAAACAAGTCATTTTGTGATCAAAGAAAAGCATGAAAGAGGTGGTTGGAGTTTGTGGGACGTTGAAAGGTTTCTTGATGTTAGATCAAGCTTAAAGTTGGATGCAAGATGTTCAATTGAGTTAGCTATTATTTGGTGGTTATTTGAAGTCGATCGGATAAGTGGAGCTAAAGTTATATTAATTCTAGAGAAGGCTTATTTTGCTCGAAACTGCCATCGGGCAGTCACATCAGGCATACACCCCCGATTGGAAGAACAAGTCTCCAACACCCAAAATCCCCATGTATTGAAATCTGCCGGAAACTGCTATCAGGCAGTCCCATCGGACATACACCCCGATCCCTGCATTATTAAACCATTTGTTGTGCACTTTCAATAGTTATATAAAGTGAAAATCTGTGATATCAAGTTTTTGACAAACTCCAAAGATGGTATTCATCTTGCTTATTTCCACTGACATGAGATTGTGATATCAAGTTTTTGACAAACTCCAAAGATGGTATTCATCTTGCTTATTTCCACTGACATGAGATTTAAACTCATGCTACGTTTTATCATAACTGTTTTTGCAAAGAGAATTAAAGTGACCAACGTTGTATATGTAATATTTTTATTTATGTTTGGTGATCAATAAATTTCACATTTCAAAAACAAAAAATCAGATTTAAACAAACAAGTCAAAATTATTAGCTTATAATCATAAAAGCGACTAATAACCATAAATGGTTTTTTCGAAAATATGAGACCTATCACTAATAATGATATAACATTTTTTCTGAAAAAACGCAGTTCTAGCTTTAAAATATGCATTGTCTAAAGAATTTCGGAATTCTTTACATTTACCAAAAAAATTTGAAATAATAAAATAATTAAAATTTAATCCAAAGCTTAAAATTTGCATGGTCATAAGAATCCCGATTTTTTTACACAAATCAAGAATTTGAGGAACTTCTGTAAAAAGAATATATATTTTTAATAATAAGTTCTAAAGAAACATACGATGTTCTGATCATTATCATGCTTCAAAAGATTTTTTAAATTGATAGCCATAAATGAACTAAATGCTCAACTAAAGAAATATATAGAATATTTTTTCCGAAAAGTTACGACTCATAAGATTTCACCCAAAAAGACATAATTTAACAAAATTACCATAAAGGGCTTTGGAAAAATATGACTACAAAATATTTTCAAGAATACACGACTCTACAAATTCCAAAGGAACCAACTTTTCAAAATATTTTCGAAAATACACGATCCTACGAATTCCAAAAGACACAAATTTTCAAAATAATCCTAAATCGATTTTTTCTAAAAGACGCAACTTAACAAAAAAATTTAAAAAATACGCGAACCCAAATTTTATAAAAAATAGTTGATGTCAAAGAACACAACTCTTCGATTTTTTTTTTTGAGGATTTAAATCATACGACGTTTTGTATTATTATGATGCTTTAAATAATTTTAAAATTTAAAGCCATATACAAACCAAACGTTAAACGAAATAAATTTATAGATGATTTTTATTTTGAAAAGTCACGACTTACCATCCAAAAAGATACAACTCTACAAAATAACCATTATGTAGTTATCTTCAAAGAGACAGGATCTTTCAAAATTTGAAAGGGCACAACCTTCAAAATAACAATGATGCGGTTTCAAAAAAAAGATAATATGAATATATTTGAGAATACACGATCTTACAAATTCTAAAGAACACAATTTTTTAAAATAACTGTTAAGTAATTCTTTTTTGGAAAAGATGCTACTCTACTAAATCTTTTTGAAAATACACGATTCTACGAATTTCATAGGACATAACCTTTGAAACTAACTACTAAATAGTTTTTTTAACGAAAATTTACATTTCTAAGAATAACAATAAAACGGTTTTCCTGACGAGACAATGATAATGAAAAGCATAACTTTTTAAAACAACTACTAAACCGTTATTTTTACGAAAAATCTTAACCCAAACGAAAAGATAAAACCCTTAAAAACAACCATTATATATAACCAAAAAAACCTATAATATATATTAATTTGTTTGGAGTTGCTATTATATATAAATATGATGTTAAGAAAACTTAAACTTATGTATCATGTATGCATGGGTTAAGATAAGACCTATATGACTATTCGTTCTAACGAGTGCTTCACTAGCAATTTATCTCAATATGTCGGTTAAATACAAGACCAATAAGAAATCATAACTACTAATAAAACATATTAAAATACTATACGAATTGAACAGTTGAATTTAAACTCAAAGATAAGCATTCTAAAAAGTGAAAGCACGTCCGTCACATGGGAAAGAACCTAACATAAGGACGAAAAATTCAGCAAACAAAAATAGACTTAACATCTAATATTTAAGCTTTGGTTTGCAGTCAATGCCAAAGTTTAGAATGAAAAACTCCTCCGAAATATGTAACAAAAGATAACAGAGAAAAAAAGAGGAATAAAAAAGTTAAAACACTTGTGTCACTTTCTTCATCAAATTGAACCATCAAGAAGTTCGTGAACGTATAGAACTCGAAACTCCAAGGCTAGTTTAGTCTTGGAAAACCCTATTGAAGCATTCAATAAAACTTTATTCAGTACTGATTTGCTAGAAGCATTATGAATTATTAATCAGGTAATTTACCTTATAGCATATCAGATATTGGTTCTTCAACTAACCTTGATCGTCATGTTTCGCTTATTTCTTCGAAAGCATCTTAATTATACTCCATTGATTTCTCTTCGTTGCCTCATCAATGGGTAGATGTCCCCAGCTAGAGAGACAAAGAAGTAAAAATACATTAATAATGGAAGCATAGAATATTCAAGCTTTCATAATCTAAAATTCATATAAATTATACCTGTCTTTCAAGCTATAATCTGCATTAGCTGATAAAAGCACACGAGCTGCAGCATCTCTACCTTTTGCAGCTGCAATGTGTAGAGGCGTTTGGCCACCATCATCTTTTGCATTTGGGTTCATTCCATAATACAACAGTCTCTTCAGTAAAGCCAAATCATTTTCCGAGACGACTTTGCATAGATATTCACCTTCGTCATCAATTCCAAGTAATGCGCCAGATTGAGCTAGAACGAAAGCAACATCATCATGACCATTCTTAATGGCTTTAAGCAAAGGAGTAGTCCCATTAAAATCTGGTAATTGGACAAATTTTTAGTGTCGATCAGATTATACTCATAAAAAATTGCAAAGTATAGAGAATTTTAGTCACTTACCTTTGCTGTTGATGTCTGTTGTATTACCAATGAGGAAAGTTGCTATCTCTTTGTTCCCCTTGGTAGCTGCTACATGCTACAAAGAAATGAATATAATATATCAATCCATATAATAAAATATTAGATATGGGGACTTGAGCAAACTATAACTCTTGTTTATACTTACCAACGATGATATGTTGCTATAATCCATTGAATTGACATCAACTCCTGATTCAACCAAGGTTTTTACCTTCAACAAGTTTCCATCATAAACTGCATGATTTAACAACGATGCATTCTTGATCTCATTTCTTTGAATTCTGATACCAAACTCGGAAATTTTTAGGCTCTCAACAAAAGCGGGGTCTGTATCCTGTGAAACAATAGAGAAATTCATATAAGTATCAACTGAGATGGTGAACACTAAATTAAGAGATGATTTAGCCTTGTTAGATAAGCCAAGGAATTGTAAACACAAACACTAAAGTTAGAGATGATTTACCTTCGTTAAATTTCCCATCATTGTAGCTGCATCTTGATCGTACATCTCTAAGGCTTCCACGAAATAAGGTTTACGCATGCGCAGAATCTTACTCTTATCACGAGCTTGAATGGTACTAGGAAGAGCAACATTTAGGAGAAGTGATTCCAATCCTAAAATTCTGGTAGGTAATATACGTTCACGTACAACTCCTCCTCGCACTTGTTCCTGCGAAAGATAACTAGCGTTATATTATTTACTGCACTATCCTCAAACAAATTTTGAAGATCAAATTGTATTAATATACATGTATATAAGTACGTACATAAACATATTTAACCAAGGAAAATAGTCATAGTACAAAAGAAAAACTTTACCAGATTGCCCGAAAATAAGATGTAAACTTGATCCACAACGCTTCCTTCTTCTAATACCGTGTATCCCGGGGCGTAAAAATCCTCACGGCCTTCACTAGCCTGACGAGACGGATATCAACCAAACTCTATTAACTAAGTTCAAATTATTTATACAGAGTGATTGTAACAAGACAAGAATTCTCCTTTTTTAAAACTTGTAAAAGACTTTATGAACTTACCAAATACTTGATGAATTCTGGTGAGCATCCACAGAAAAGAGAAACACCCTTGATAATGCTTTCATAGAAATCTTGAGTTATCTGCAAATTGAAAAAATCAGGAGACGCTATAGAATTAAAAATTTCCATAAACTATGCAAAAACAGTCTTTTAAAGAGAGATAAAACAATACCTTGGCTCGGATAGAAGTTGGAACATCTTCAAGGAATTTGTTGTCGCACTCGTACTCTTCCTCATATTTAATAATCATATGATCTCTGACCTCTTTAGTCAATTCCTCGTTGACGTTGGCCTTTTTCAATTGTTTTTCCACAAAATCCATTTTCTCTCTGATTACTTGAGCCCTTGACTTTCTCCCAAAAAGATTAGTCAAGTTAACACCAACATAAGTCCACACAATCACACTCGAGATGATTAAACCGGCCACAACAACCATCTCCTTTACATTGACTGCATGGATGTCTCCATACCCTATATAAAAATCATTTGTATTTGTAAAATCTTACAAAAGAGTTTAAATTAGTAAATATAATCTTAAGTAAAAATCCATATCAAAGAAGACTTACCAACAGTGGAGAGTGTTACGGTGGCAAAGTACACCGAGGTAACATAATTCTCAAAAAATCCCAATTGTGTGAAGTTTTTGTCACTAATTAGAATTTGTGACATCCACGTTTGGTTTGCGTTGGAGGTGGCGGCGAGAAGATACAATATGCAACCCGTAGCGTGGATGCAATAGATTTGGATTGCTAATAACTTCAGAAAATTCATGCAAGTGTACTCTAATAGTTTCTCAAGTCTCTCGAAGAGCTCTTTAACCCTAAAAGCTCTGACAATTTTAAGCAACTCCAAATATTTCCACTACAAACATTAGTAAATAAAGTCAGACAATTTTTTGCTCAAAATTGTATCTAAGGTATTTGATATACTAAACTCAAACACGTATTGAAAAGAGGAAATTTGTAAAAATATTACAAAATTTTTATGTAATTTGAAAACTAGCCCATGTTTTCAAAACTTTGTAAACTAACCTTTTTTGCAATTGAGATTATCAATATTTTAAATAAATCAAATATATCAAGTATTTTTAAATCAAGTTGGTTATGGGGTAATTATTTCTATTATACAAACATTAGTATCTCAAAAATATCTCATTTAACGTGATCAATTAAAAGAGAAAATATATATATATATATATATAAAATAGAAAATCCAAACAAATTTACACATGTGAAAAGATTAAAAATGGTGAACTCCATAAAATTTGTGGTTTGTGTTACAGTATAATGTTTAGTTTATTTGATTCAGCCTCTCATGAATATTTGATTATAGGATAATTAAGCTGCTAGTTTTTTTTATATACCAATATTTTTATATTTTGCACAATAATAATTGATTGGAAAATTTACTTTTATGTTTTAGTATAAAAATTGTTCTTGTGTTATTTGTAGGCCATGAGAAGGAGTTATAGCCTAGGATCCCAAAAATAATGAAAATATCATAAAATGTGAAACGTTAGCTAACATATAGTTAATGTGGTGGTGGAACTCATGCACAATCATAGAAGACATGAGTGATGAGTCCATGGTGATTTTGACAAATGAATCAGTTATTCTTCTACAGGCAATTGATGTAATGTTTGTTGATGGTAAAATGTGTACATTTCTACTTGAACTTGAGGTATAACACTATTATAGATTGCTCTAACAAATTTGTAGAGACTTGATTAAACATTAATTTTATGTCTTTATTATATTTCAATCTATTGCAGCCATTTGAAGCAATGATAAAAACGAAACAATTGTGCTAGTTTGAGGGTCAATTAGAGTAGCAATGGCCGATAGTTTATCCAATCTATTTCAAAATATATCATTTCTATTTATAAATTCTATAATTTTATGAAGAAACTATTTTCTTATTAATTAAAATTTTAGGATTATTAAACCAAATCTCCCTATTGAAAATCAGAAGCGTGTTTAATTGAAAATATACCTGGCCAATCCAATACCATGGGATCAAAGCTAGACTTTCCAAAAGGTTCCTAGGATTACGCATGATGATCCGATAACAACACAACAGAAAAACAAAGATATTCACTACAAAATCAAAATAGGAATTTTGAATCACAGCAAAATAATTATTAAATTGGAGAGAAGACATACCATACAAAAGAAAGTATGCCCATATCATGATTGTCACTAAAGACATATTTCCACTTACGTACAATGTCAGCGAAGAAGACTAGTTCAAAAACTATCACCAAAAAGATGCAAAACCAGTTTAAGTAGCCATTGACTTTGAAGGCACACTCTAGCGGAACCATGACCGAAGAGTAAGCCGCATACCCATCAAGGAGATAGGACAGGAACAACATCCATCTAGAAGAAAACTTGAATATTATAATCGTATCATCATAGTTAAATATAATATATCACAAGCATAGTTGATGAATATTATTACCTATTGTCTTCGGTTCTTATCCCATTAGGTTTAGCAGTGTTGTTTGTACCTCTGCTTTTTTTCTTCTTTCTGTTTTTTCTGCTACTCTTATGCTCCTCTTCTTCTTCTTCGATTTTGTCCATGTCCAAGTGTGTGTCCTGACCAGTAAGAAGGCTATCATCTGTTGCAAGAACGTCGAAGCTGCCAGTACCTCGACCAAGTCCTCCTCGGCCAGTGCGGCCACCACTACGCCCATCCCCAGAGTTGTCTCCAGCATTTAAACGGAGATCCGCGGGGTCTGAATGCCAACGGTGACGTAAATTGGCCATCGTCTGTGAACCATGGAACAAAAACCGTCAAATAGAAACAAGAGACGCTTAACCATGTAAAATATTAAATAGTAGAAATTTTCCGTTGTTACTAAATGTTATGCTCAGCAAATTATTAATTAGTTTAAACTTGGAGACGGGAGGTGAATCTGTTAATTTATTTCTGGACAAAACAATTCATAAAAACCAAATAAACATAACTCTGAATCCCTAAATCTTACAACTAAGTTAAAACATTTGGTTACTCAATTCTAATCAAATTTAGTCGATTTAGATAACTCATGATTAATTGAATCACAACTGAGAAAAATGGAACGGAAATTAGAATTAAATATTTATTGTAAAGAATATTGACTTTTCTTAGTCAAAATTATATTATCCAATTCTCTTCTGTCCAAAGGTTTCAAGAAAAAACTCTATATATATCACATCTAACATCTCTCCTCTTTTTGGCCATTTATCCGAAGGATATACTAATTTTTCAAAATAGAGTTGTATTCTTTTATGTAAAAACTCAGTGTGTAAGACAGTACTTTCGAATCACATGCATGTTTAAATGGATACAAGCTCTTAGAAATGCCGAAAACGGAACGAAATCCGCAGACCAAATTATTAATTCTATATTTTATTAAAATTTATATCCATATACATATTAAATAGCTCTGTGACAAAATATATATTATTTTTCTAAATTATTCTTTATTCACGACTTAAAATTATTTTTTTAAGCTAAAACGAATTTAAATTAAAGGGAAACCCGAAAATTAATGAACCCATCTCATCATTGCATCAACCCAAACCGAATGAAAACATTTTAATTTGGTCTCAGTTTTATAAAACCGTAAGATCCAGCTGAAACCAAACCAGCAACAGATTTTTCCAATTATATTTCAAGCATATTGTAAACAAAGTTCCTTAAATAAATAATGCCCATTCCAACTAAGGAAAAAATACAAACATAAAAGACTTTACAAATGAAATTCATAGGCCGTAGCTAAGGAAAGATGGTAAACAATAAATATTTCGGTTTTAATTGTACCATGCAATGACTCGATCAACAGCTTTGACTGAACCTTTCGCGGAAATTGGACTGTTATGCCTCTCGTGTCGAGCAACACCATAAGCTTGTCGATCTATACTTGAATTTTTGTCCTGTCAAGCGACACTGCTCCCCTCGTCGATCGATACCTTATGTTCCTTCGTGTCGAGCGACACGACTCCTGCGTCGCTCGACATTGGTTCTGCAGTTTCGAAAATTGCGTCAAATTCATCAAAATAATTCTCTTCTTCACCTGCTGCATGCTCCATTGTAGACATTTTCTCTGGTCCAGTCTTTAATCTGATCATATTGGAGTGATGTTTCTTCACTGATTCAGTGGTTTGAGCCACTTGAGTATCCAGCTTCTTCATATGAATGTTTAAAGACCCGATCTTTCCATTAAAGTTCTTGTAGACAGAATCCAGCTTCCCATTTAAATCCACAGTCAACTTCTGCTGTCCTTCCATAATTCGCTTAAGCAAGGACTTCATTTTACTCTCTACAGTCAAAGGTGGAGGTTTTTAATAAGACGATGAGCCATAGTCTCTTGTGTAGTTGCTGCTCTGAAACGACTTCTGATAAGATGAACCGTACCCCTACTAATTGCCATATCTCTGAAATCCAGATCCATTGACATAGTTCACATCCTCATGCTCGAATATCGCAACTTCCTTGGCAAACTGAGTTGTCTTCTTCCCAGCTAGAAGATCGTGCATTGAGTCGAGCTTCTTTGTAACCTCTGCAAGCTGATTACCACTGATATTCTTCCCCAACTGGCTCCTCTCAAAATCAACGTTCTTCGCAATGTTGTTGTTGGCCAGATTCTCTATAAGTTGGGTGGCAGTCCCAGGAGAATTGGTGTTGAAGTTTCCGTTACTCGCAGCATCCAGTGTGGTAGCATAGATCGTGGAAATTCCTCTGTAGAAGATGTCAAGCAGTTGAACATCGGTGAACCTGTGATGAGGACAGTCCCTCTGATAACCCTTGAACCTCTGCCACGCAGCCTTGAATGCCTCGAAGTCTCCTTGCTTGAATGTAGCTATCTTAAACCTTAGATCTTCCGATCTGGCATCGTCAAAGAAATGAGTTAGGAAGGCATTCCTAGTATCTTCCCATGTAGTGAGCGATCCCGGTGGAAGCATCCTAAGCCAGTTCTTAGCTTCCTCTTAAAGAGATAGGGGAAAACCTTGCAGTATAAATAGTCCACAGACACCTCCATTGGCGTTAATAGTCCTGGGCATACGGGTATTAGGTTCGGGTCCTAACGGGTACATGTTCCAACGGGTATACATATTTTAGACCCATTTAGGTACCTGTAATGTTTCGGGTCGGGTACAGGTTCGGGTCCTAACGGTACATGTTCAGGTTCAGGTTCAGGTTCCACCTTATTGAACCTGTAAATACCCGAATTTTTACAGGTTCCTTTCGGGTAGAGATTCGGGTACAGGTTCTGCATTGTATTTTGACCCAAAATTGTAAAAGAACCTGAACTTAAACCTGTAAATTGAGCTGAATAATGCATTTGCAACACAAAAAACAACAATGTTTAAGTCTTCAAAGATTGTGTTTGACCGAAAACCAACAATCATACAATTACACTATTAGAATCAGTTTTGTATCAAATAGTTTTGTATCAAATATAGAGAAAATATTGTGAAACAAATAGAGAAATTACACAATCAGACTTGAATCAGACAATTACACAATTATACAATCCAATCATAATCGAATCAAATTCAAAGCAATTAGACAATCATATGTGATTCTAATTCAAAGCAATTAGACAATCGAATCCAATATAAAAAACTTAAGAGAACAAATTCTCTCATATTGTAATTTAAACATGCAAATTGAACTAAAAATGCATTTCTAACACAAAAACAATCATAATAACAATAGTTCATTTGCAACTCACCGGCGAAGGAGACGACGGCCAAGCCACGCATGGAGAAAACGACCAGAGATGGAGAGACAAAGTCAATCCATGCCAGGGAAGAAACACTTTAGCGACTCCTTGTTTTCATGGCGTGGGAGAGAATTAGGGCTCCTCTATTATATTGATAGTGACTAAAGACTAGACAAATTACAAAGGACTAAAGACTAGACATATTGAAATAAAGGATTAAAGACATAATACAAGAACCTGTACAGGTTCCTCTTCGGGTACAGGTTCTTACCTGGACCTTAACCTGTACCCACGGGTATTACAAAAACATACCCAACAAGTTACACCTCTAACATCGGTACGGGTCCAGGTTCGGGTCGAGGTTTTGGTATACAGGTTCATGTTAATATGCCCAGAACTAGGCTTTAATGCTAGACGCAATATCCTCGAATCTTTCTAAGTGGTCCATCGGGTGCTCATGAGGAAGTCCACAATACGGGTTCTAACACATAAAGAAGAATAGGCGGGCTTCAGCTCGAAGTCATTCCTCTGAAACTCTGGAGGACGAATCGCAGATCGATTTGAGTAGAACTGCTCAGGTCTATTGAAATCAGCAAGTATGCGATTCTGGGCAGGGTGTCGAGCGACACCATCATCGTCTCAATCGACACCACTATTTCCATCATGTCGAGCGACAGCTAAAGCTTGTCGAGCGACACGTCTTTCTTTCACGCGTCGAGCAATCTCCTCCTTGTGTCGCTCGACATGTTCTTGTTCTGCACGAGCCAATCGTTCTTCATCTCCGCGTCAGGCGATCTCGTCATCTTGTCGCTCGACAGGCTCCTCGACGATCAAGTTTTCATCGTCATCGATCCTCTGTCCATCCTCGTTGTATCTCAATCTTGCCGGATCACGCATGATTCCATCTTCTCCCGGTCTTAGTACGAGATGTCCTCTAGCAGCCATCCTCGTTGCTCTTCCTTTCCCACGTTATAAATGTGCAAGCTCCTGAAGACCGTATCCAACTAGCTCTTTTTCCTTGTGGGTTCTAGTGATGTGATCAGACATGCACCTGAGACCACAAAGTTAAAAAACTAGCTTAGTAAACCAAAATAAAAAGTACTTAGACAAAATCCTAGTGATAAAAATCTAATGGTCTAGATTACCCGGCAACGGCGCCAAAGTTTGATATGCTCAAATTTTTCCTTTGTACTACTCTCACAAATTAAGAGATCACTATAGTAATTAGGGTTATCGAATCCACATGGAATCAGATTACACAAAAGACTTAATACGTTCAGATTAAGCTAAGCAGAAATATTGTAAAGTAAATTGCTGAAAAAGTAAACATGAGGATTGTAAGACTTTAAATTCAATAATAAGACAAACGCTAAGCCTTAGGTAAATTTGCAGGAATAATTCCAAATTGAAGAATAAAGTTACTATCGGGATAATTATGATGCACGATTCTAGAACTCGAAACACTGTTGTAAAGTAAATCAGTTTTCGTTGCAAATACTATCTATGTTTAAACCCTAAAAAACCAACCGTCGTTGCGAAATCAGATTGATCTAAACAAGCTTTAAATTTAGGTTCAATTGTTCACAAAGATCTAAGCCAACTGTCGTTGCGAATCGAATCTTTGCTCACCTATGATTCAGTTCAGGAAATTCAATAATGCTGTCGCATCGACTAAACAACCTAAGATGTTCAATTCAGGCCTAAATCAGTATTCAAAGCAATCAAGGTAAATAATATATAAATATGATACGCAAATCCCAATAGTAAATAAATTCTAACAAAACTTCATCATCCTTTGAAAATCCCTAAAACCTAACTAGGGAATTACTCAGATATAGACATGAATAATAATTCCTTAGTAAAATTATCTAATAGAAAATAAAGTATAAGCCTAAACAATGGCTTAGAAAACATATATATAGGCTAAAAATCGGATGGGTTTAAGTTGGGATGTTTATCGGGCAAGATAGGAAAATTCGGAATTGCCTTTAATTCGTCAAGGACTGGCCGACTCTGGCTAAGTTACTAGTCGGATCAGGGTGATTTCTCTGTCGAATTTGCAACAATATCTCGTGTCTGGTCCACTCTGGCCGAGTTACTATCTAGATCAGGCTAGCCTTATATTTTCTGCACATCATTGTTTTAATCACCAGATTGACACGTCTTCACTAAAATTGTTATAACTATCGATCCTACCGTTGGAATAACCTCAAATAACTTCGAAATGAAAGATAACTTGATGCTTTATCTTGTTTTAAAATATCAGCTCGATCCAACGGCGGCAAGTCATTCAACGAATGCCAAACTTCTGACCTTTTTGCTCCAATCCTTGCTCCTTTGCCTTAGACTCCATCCAAACGTGTTTTATCCTAAAAATACTCAATAAACAAATAAAAGACTCTATAAAGTGGATATATATCATGGCCAAAAACCATAAAAACCATGATATATCACGAGTTGCGATCGGATCGCACATTTGAAGTGTTGCGCATTGCCACACTTTTCAAAGATGTCTCATTCACAGGGCAGCAGCAGACGCAGTCGTGTCAACATATTTCTCCATTATTGGAGCAGCTGGACCAGCATCCTTTTTCTTGGCTGCCGGTTTCTCACCGGTAAGCCTCTTCAATTTATACCTATTACGAACCGTTGGCCTAGAAGTCATGTTGGGAAAGTCTTTAGAGTCACTTGGTAGATGATCTGGTTCGGCTATTAGATTTTCGTCTTACTCTCAAGCCTTGATAACTCATTGAGGATGAAAGTGACGAGTCCAATCACACTTACGCGCAACTAGCAACATATGTAGATCACTGCTTCCAGGAACTGGAGTTAGAACAACTCGGCGACCTGCAACATAAACAAAAGAGATAAAAAAATCAACAAAATACCAAGTATAAAATTTGATCAAGCCATAGCTCAAGATAAGCTACATATTGGCTACCAATAATGTCTCACTTCGCATTAACCGCGTTCTCGTATGCTTTGCTAACTAATGCAACAGTAATCGGCACATAGAAGAAAATTTTCTTCCAATTATAATCTTTACTTGGGAACTCGTCGATGATTTTGAAGATCGTCCGGTTCGACAAGTTGTATATCTCACATTGGTTGGTCCTCTATTCTTTCGAAACTCAAGAAAACTTATAAAATAGGAAACTTCTAGCTGCACTCCGCACTCCGCATCCTAATAAGAAGTCCAATCATATGCCGAATTCCTCTTAGATTAACTTATGCAAGGGCTAGTCGATGTATAAAGATGAAGCGGAGAGTCTTTGGATGGATTAGAAACCACATGAAGCAATGCTTGAAGAAACATTTATAGAAAATACATGTTCCAGCTGGCGAATCATTTGCTTATGGCCATACGATGGAAGAATCAACTCGACATCGTCAGGGATTGCATATCCTCATTGAAGCTTATCCAAGGACTCTTCGCCTGCATCTTATGCACATTCGGACCACGTTGAACCTGCAGGTGGACGCCTGTTTCGGTTGTTCTTGGTCTTTGTTACACCCGAGCCGACCCAAGCCTCTAGTCGTGAATTGCCCTCTTCGACATTCAAAGGAGGATTGGGATCGGCTAACTCAGTTGACGATTTATCTCGAAGAGAGGGGACATCGACGACTAGGCGCTCTTTGCATGCATCTTCTGCGCATTCGGAGATCGGCGAATCCACAACTTTGCATCCAAACCAAGTGGGTTTGTTATCAACATCAGCATCATCTTCCAGATCCACTCGGATCGGCGAACTCCTCTCTACAGTTTGGCGTCTTAAGCGGCGAGACGAAATAGGCATCAGATTGGCATATGTGAAGAGTTTATCAAGCGGCTTGCCACGGTCCTCACAATCGATCGGCTCCCTTTAACTAGATGGGCCTGCATCTTCTGTTTATTCTTGACAAATTTTTTCAAAAGAGAATGAAATCGGATCGGCATTGCTACGCTAAACTCCAATTGGATCGTCATCATTGGAGTAATCCCAGTTCGATCGGATCGTCTTTTTTTGCAGACGGATCGGCATTTGCGATAGAGTTACTCAAACTTGTAGACGACATCGCTTCAACTTCTACTTGGATCAAATTGCTATCTCGATACAAACACATGCGAGTTGAAGATTTCCTCAAAAACTTTGGAAATTTTTGATCTTTCCTTAAAAACGGGTAGACTAATTCTTCAAGAACACTTGCAGATTGATCCATTTCTTTGTAGACTTGATTAGAAAACTCAAAGAACGACAGTGGCGAAGGAAGAACGCGGCAGTGATGAAGTGATATTATGGGTAAACCCTAAAAAATAACTTAAACACCAATAAAAAGAAAAGGAAGACAAAAAGTGGCTACATGTTTTGAATATTTTTAAAGAAGTGAGATTATGAGTAGAAGTGAAGAGGAACTTGGCTTATATAGAGTTTTGGGCCGACCATGACATCATCAGGCCTTGAAATCCTGCAAAAGACCAAAAGACTCGTTTACCCTTATAGGAAGATACGAAAAATTGTTCAAGTATATATGTTTGACGATGTGATAATAACTTTTGACTGAACGTCACCTTGTTCTTTTGCTTCGTCATGAGTCTCAAAGTTTGGTCAATACATGGTCACATCTTCATCTTTAAATTGACAACACTCAGGTCGGCATCATTAAACACACAAGTCGGCAACATCGTCATCGGCTCGTTATTCTGACCATCACCAACTACGACCGGAACATCATGTAAAGATAACTATTTTCTCCGATTATAGTCGGATCGGCGATATCGTCTCGCGTTATGTTATGATGGGTCGGCATTTATCATGGCTTGACGATTTTGCACTTGGCTCATTGTCGAGAGGATGCGGCTCGTCATCATCATGCTATCAATTCGTTCATAAGCAAGCCTTCATATCAAAGATGATATGCGGCTCATGATCATCATGCTATCATTTCGTCTCACTCATCATTGTACCCCGCTAGATCATCATCCTTAGCTTAGCGTTACGATCAGATTGTCATTGTAAGATATTCGACGTCGGATCATCGCCATTATCCACAATTTTTTTTTGGTGGATCGGATCGTCATCGTCATTGTAGAATTCTTTGTTTCATATTCATCATGGGATAGATCGAATATCATTAAATTAGATCATCACAATGTCGCTTCGCCATGATGAAATCATACCGACATTACCACATCTCCACATCATCATGAAGGAGATCAGCACTGATTGTGTCTTCGGAATCAACATCATTGATAGAACACATCCGGCATACTTGCGTCGTAGGGTTGGCACAAACGCGCCATCTCATCAATCGCATATCGTCATCGACATTGATTTGTTAAGATTATTGGTTCATCCTTGGTTAATCGGATCGTCGTCGTCATAATCCTTGTTATCACATCGTCATATGGTCAAACGGCAATCGATTCTTCAACTCACCCTTGTTTATTTAAACACTATCATCATTCATCAAACACTATCGAACTGGGGGTCTAACGATGGGGGTCAAGTTCCATCACGAAGAATCAACGGCCTAAAACGACTAAGTATGAACTGAACCGATGATCCCGAATGAATCAAAAACTTGCTCTCATGAGCCTCAATCATAATCTCCAGCTTCAACGACGCATCCTTAGGCACAAAAATTTGCCGACGCACAAGAATAGTCCCATTCGAAGAGGCTTGTTACTCAGAACCGATAACTCTAGAAGCATCAACCAAACCCTTATCACTCAATTGAGCCACTCGAATCCTACTCATAAGATCTGCGTGATCAGCTGCCTCCAAACCAAAAGGCTCTTGTGAAATATCCTATAACGTCAAGGTGCTAATCTCACTCACCAAAGCTACAACATCCTTCTCCCAAGCCAAATCAACTCTCCGTCGACTCAGAGCAACTGCCACCAAGTTAGCCTTTCCCAAATGATAAATAATATTTAAATCGTAATATGCCAACAGCTCAACCCAACGCCTCTGCCTCACATTCAGCAATGGCTGAGTAAAGATATGTTGGAGATTCTTGGGATTCGTAAAAATCTGCACCTTCATGCCAAAAAGATAAGATCTCCGGATCATGAACCGGATCATTGCGCTCGCTTTCCCTCAACTTCCTTGAAGCATAAGCAATCACCTTGCCCTCCTGCATCAGCACACAACCAAACCAACTCCCGAAGCATTCGTGTACACCACATAAGGCTTACGCAGCTCGAACAACGCCAACACACTTGTCAGCATCTCTTTGAGCTTCGCAAAGCTCTCATCACAGTCTGACGACCAGACAAAAGGGACATCCTTCCCAGACAACTTCGTCATCGACTGAGCCATGCTCGCAAATCCCTTATCGAACCTCCTGTAATATCCTGCCAACCGAAGAAAACTTCTGATCTCAGTGGCATTACGCGGTATGGGCCACTCCCTAATAACCTCTATCTTTGCCGGATCCACAAACTCTGCCTCTACAGAAACGATATGTCTGAGAAAGCCCATCTCTCGCTGCCAGAAACCACACTTGCTCATCTTAGCAAACAACTTCTGTTCCCGAAGCTTCTCCAATACCAACCTCATTTGAACCTCATGCTCCTCAGGGCTCCTCGAATACACCAGAATATCATCAATGAAGATGATCACAAACACGTTTAAATACTCCTGGAACACTCCGTTCATAAGCCTCATGAACGTTGCTGGTGCATTCGTCAATCGAAATGGCATCACCATAAACTCAAAATGCCTGTATCTCATCCTGAACGTCGTCTTTCGAACATCTACCTCATCAATCGGAATCTGATGGTATCTCGACGCCAAGTCAATCTTGGAGTACAAAGTAGCCCCCCTCAGCTGATCCAACAACTCATCGATTCACGGAATAGGATACTTGCTCTTCACAGTGACTTAGTTAAGCCCCCGGTAATCAAATGCACAACCGGAAACTCTTATCCTTTTTATTCACAAACAACACCGATGCTCCCCACGGTGAGGTACTAGATGAATAAATCCCTTTATCATCAAATCCTTTAGCTGCATCTTCAGCTCTGCCAACTCTGCTGGAACCATCTTGTACGATACCTAAGATATCAGAGTTGTCTGAGGCTCTAGCTCAGTCAAGAAAGGATTAGACCAAGATGGCAATAATCCATTTAACGACCGGAAAACATCCTCGAAGTCCTGAATAACTCTGATATCCCTCACTGAAACCTCACTAACAGACTCCGACATAACTATCGACGCCAGATACTCATCGCAACGTCTCTCACTCATCTGCTCCGCGTTAACAACAGAGATCACGAGACTCCCCGAAGTTGGTCTCACACCCCGAAACACCAACCTCCCTCCCTCGCGCTCAAACACAACGCAACCTTGATAACAATCCAGATGTACTCTATATCACTCCAGGCAATCCATACCCAGAATGATGTCATACAGCTCCACCAACTAATCACCAAGTCTGCTGGCATAGACTCACCAGCTATTTGCACATCTATTCCTCTTGCGCATCCTAGAGTCGCTAGAAATCTCCCTCCAGCTACCTTGACTCTGCCCGAGAGCTCACCATCATCGCTCTGAATACCACTGCTCTCGACACACTCCAGAGTAATGAAGCAATTCGATGCTCCCGAGTCGAATAAAACATGGGACTGGAAACCTCCCACTTATAAGGTCCATGCACAAAACCCATGTGCTGAGAATACTAACATTTTTACCACAAAAAATTACATAAACACACAACAAAATTCGAAAACTACGGAATTTTACCAAGTATAATTCTGAGATTTACCAATGATCAGCCTGGCACTCTGCTTACCCACTTCCACCAACGTGTACACAGGCAGTGCTGCTCCAATCTGAGCCACCGGCTATACTATCATAATATGAGCTACTGGCTATACTACTGTAGATTAGGACATCTCGGCTTGATATGCCCGGGCTCTCTGTAGCAAAAGCATACTCGCGCATTATGTGACTTGCCCCTACTAGGACAACTCGGTACTCGGTGCTACATGCTCCCGCATCCAAAGCATCCATGTCTACTCTAGCTCGACTTGGAAGTGTCCTCCTACTCCCTCTTCTATCCCTGTGCAGGTTTGCCACCTTTACTAGGACCCACCTCCTGCTGCTGCCTCCTCGGCTGAATAGCTAGAACAGTAGGAAAACCACTACTATTGCCTGATCATGCAGATTTTCCTCAATAGCAGCAGCTATCTCGACCAACTCTGCCCTCGAGGCGTACCTGGTCACTCTACATCTCATCCTCATATCAGGTTGAAGTCCCCTCATGAATCTCTTCACATGCGTCTCCTCATCCTACATGCCTTTACTAGCGTACACTAGAAGTCTTATGATCTCTGCATCCAACTCCTGCACATACCAGTCTGCTTGAACCAGCTCCACGAATTAATATGGTCTCCAGACGGTCCACTGCCTCTTGAGGAAAAAACTTAGCATTAAACTATGCTAAAAATTCTCCCCATGTCCACACTATCTGCCTCCTCATGACCTCAACACTTTTCCACCAGAGATGCACATCACCGTCGAGGTAATGCACTGCCAGCTCAACATAAAACTCCATAGAACATCTTATTGAGCAAAAATTACGTCCAATCCTCATACGCCACTCATCGGCTCCCTAAGGACCATCTCCACTTGAGTAGAACATAGTATCGATCTTCTGCATCTGCCCTATTATCACTAGATAGGATGAATGCTCCTCAGCAGCCACAGTCCTAGGTTGCACCTCTGCTATTACTGGTGGTACTACTAGAGCATGCATTGGTACCGCACTTTGTAATTCTTTCAACAGCAAAGTGAGCAGATCCGCCAAACAATCATCTCAACCCTGAGCTACTCCGATAGTAGCACCCATATCTGGGCCTGCTGCAACACTAGTCCCTCCAGCACTAACCGCAGTACCGCCAGCGCTCACAGTGGTCTCACGTATAAACCCTTCCTGATACGTCTCTGAATCAGAAATTTGCTCATGTGTCATACTCGGAGCCATACTCATAGCCACACTATCGGAAGAGTTAATCATGCGTCCCCGACCCCAACCACGACCTCGGCCCCAACCACGACCTCTACCTCTACCACGACCTCTAGCACCAGCATTTATCTCTATGCACTTCCATAAAGAAAGAGATAAGAAACTAGAAGTCTAAAACATAAACCATAACTTACCATGGAATCTCATTAAAGGCTCGAAGAAGATGATTGTAACATCCGCAAACCACTTTTGGCAATTTTACTGGTGTGTCGATCGACACAAGTGGTGTGGCGATTGTGACACCTCGGTTTTAAGGCATATATGGTATATGCGGTATATGCAGAGATGCTTAAAAGAATTTATTTGGCTACCTATATCCCCAAAGTGCACTTATCTTTTCGGTCATAGGTCTTGAGAGAACTTCAGAGTTAAGCGTGCTTGAGCTGGAGTAGTTTCACGATGGGTGACCTACTGGGAAGTCACCTCCAGTACCGTGTGAGTGCGGTCAAAATACGGGAAAAGATAGCGTGGTTGTTTGTAGGGTCAGTAAACATTACTTCCGAGCCTTTCGAACTAATGCACTAACCGTCGGGGAGTGTAGGCCCATGGGCCGAGAGTGGACGTGGAGCCCATGGATAGGGCGGTCGGGCCGTTATAAGTGGTATTAGAGCGAGCCCTGACAACTGTGTGAGTTAGTTTGTCGAGGTAATTGTCTTGGAAATTGCGCAACGAGGACGTTGCGATCTGTTAGTGGAGATGATTGTGACACCCCGGTTTCAGGGCATATATTATATATGCAGAGAGGCTTAAAAGAATTGATTTGGCTACCTATATCACCAAAATGCACTTATCTTTTTGGTCGCAGGTCTTGAGAGAACTTCAGAGTTAAGCGTGTTTGAGCAGGACTAATGCACTGACCGTCAGAGAGTGTGGGCCCACGAGCCCATGGATAAGGCAGTCGGGGCATTACATCAATCGATACTACTTTGGCAGAACCAGGTCGGTTTTGTTTAATTGTTTCGTGTTAGTTTGGTTTTGGGTGTGAAACCCTAGGCTCATGTTTTTATAGCCGAACAGCCGTAATTCTTATTAGAATAGAGGTTTTTGATAGGATTTAAGAGAAAAGAGAGAGTTTTGGATATTTGAGAGTGTTGTTAAGGGTTTTTGATCGAGAAGAGTTGTTCTCGTTGATTAAAGCGTGAATTTGTGAATCGTTGTGAGTTTGAGACTGATTTTCGTGGATGTTCTCATTATTTATTCGATCCTTTCAAATCCTTTTTCAAAAATCTAAGGTGAGTGCGCGACCATAGCTTATCTGCGAATTTTGGATTGTTTTGATACGTTTTTGATTGTTTGGATCGTTTTGCTTGATGTGATGATGATAGCTCTGTTATATCTGTGTTTGTCAATGGTTCGTCAATGAAGGACTCGATTGAGGGAACCGAAATCGAGCCATGAGAGGATAGGCTCCATTATACTTTTCTGCAATGGTGTGTCGATCGACACCTGGTGGGGTGTCGATGGAC
The DNA here is from genome assembly GCA_963576765.1 of Draba incana. NCBI lineage: Eukaryota > Viridiplantae > Streptophyta > Magnoliopsida > Brassicales > Brassicaceae > Draba > Draba incana. The sequence continues at coordinate 15,506,314 of OY755213.1, read as the reverse complement.
ACTAAGTTGCAAAGTATGTGTGTTGATCGACACAAACTTCTTATTGTGGTTATTTGGCTATTTTTATTTGCTGGTTGATTGTGATAATTGTTTAGTGATTCTTGGTATCTTGGAAATTCAAATATCATGTGTGTATAGCTAGTAGATGGAATGACCGTCTCATTAAGTATTTATGAAATACTTACGCATCTCGTTTTTCCATATGATGCAGGTAAAAATAAAGTGTGATCATGGAATCATGGCAATGAGGAGAGGATGATTAGGACTTGGTCTTTGTTATTTGTTGTTATGGAACTTAGAACCTGGTGTTTAGGTTGCTTGTTCATTCTGGAATGATGTTTAGAATTGCCGATTGGTTTTATTGATTTATGGATTTATGGATATTATTGGTTGAATTGATTTGTGTGTTTTCCAGTGGTTATTATTGTTTCGTCTGGTTTGAATTAACCGTTGATAATTAGTATTTATGGGAATACTTAATTCAGATTAATTAAAAAATAAAGTTTGGTTGTTTCAATGATCTAAGACTCTACAACTCATAAATTGATTAACTATTCATAATCAATTTAAACACAGTATCAAATCACCATTTCTACCGCTTTAAAACCGTAAGGGCTCTGACATCAAACTGAAACAACCTAGCCATCTTAAACTAGTCAAACCAGCAATCAAGCGTAGACCAACAAACCAGTGGAAACATTTAAACTAGAATTAACCCTTAATTCCATAAATCATAAATCAGTCAAACATCCAATATTGATTCTAATTTCAACAATTTCAGAATAATCTAACAACCTAAACACCAGGTTCTAGATTCCATAAAACAAAACATTCAGACTCGAGACCCTAAATCATCTTTTTCTCCTCATCATGATTCCACGATCACATTTTATCTTTACCTGCATCACATGGAAAAAAGAGATGCGTAAGTATTTCATAAACACTTAATTAATGAGGCGGTCATTCTATCTACCGGCTATACACACAGAATAATAAAATGCAAAGATATCAAATTTCACATCAAGTAATTCAACACAAACCAACCAGCAATCGCAATAAACAAAAATCACCAGAACCAGAGGCTAGGTGAAACAATTTGACCCGTTTTTTTTTTTTTTTTTTAACTGAATTAATAATCCCATAATTACTAATTCCTTATTATTTAATTCAAAACACGATACCAAAACGCGGGAAACACACCATTTATTTATTAAACAATAAATCCACAGCTATTTAATAATTAAACATATCTAGCTACCTACACGACAGGTTTTACTAGAACATAAACACACACATAACAACCCTACTAATCCTCTTCCTATGCCCAGATTCCGCGTTCACGCTTTCTTTTTACATGCAACACATAAAACAAATGAGTTGTGTAAGTATTATCATTAATACTTAGTGAGTCAGTCGTCCCGCCTACAGACCATGTACGCTTTTAACCAACACACAAGCACCCAACACGATTTAAAAAGCCCGACGGTGAAACTGATTTAGTGTCGATCGACACACCCGTGGTGTCGATTGACACGCACAAAAACAGTCATGTCGAAGCTGTGTCGATCGACACGAACAAAAACCACTTGTCGATCGACGCCTAAAACCGCATCGATCGACACGACCAAAATCAACCTGTCGATCGACACAACTGTGTGTCGCTCGACATACGACCTGCAGAACGGTAGAACAAACACCAGTTTTTGTGGCTCGATCGTGCACCGTATCCGCCTATTACTGCACCAAAACTGAACTCAAATCATAGAACAACAATCAATAAACACATAAACACAAACAAACAATCAATTTCATCACAGAATCAACTCTAAATCGATCGTTCTAACTCGATGTCGGAATAAATGAGCCTACGGTCGTGAATTTACCTTTGCCTTAAATTGGATGATTTTCGAATTGATTCGATGAAAAATCTGAAGCACAGAGACACCCACGACCCTTACTACTCTAATCCGAACAAGAACCGCCATGAACAACCGATCAAACTCTCTTCCCAAGCCTTACAACACCAAGAACACTCAAGAACTCTCAAGAACTCCCGAATTCTTACTCAAAAACACACGATTTCTACTCCCAAATCCTCTAAACAACTGTGCCTCGCCTCTGCAACGCAATTGGGTCCTTAAATAAAAGATTTCGTTGCCAAAGGTCCACAAGTCGCCATCAAAACCGAACTGCCGACTGTGCGTCGAGCGACGTGGTCTGCGTATTGATCGACATACTAAAACGTATCGCTCGACACATTTGAAATGGCCGTGTCGATCGACGTTCCATTTGTGTCGCTCGACACCTTCACCAAAAATCTGTTTTCGGTTTACGGATGTTACACTAGTGTCGATCGACACACCACTTGTGTCGATCGACACAAGCACGACATTTGTGTTGATCGACACATCACCTGTGACGATCGATGCTAGGTCGCAAAGAACCCAGAATCGAGCCTATTCTCTCATGGCTCGATTATGTGGCTTGGCCAGCAACCACCTGCATCAAACTCATCACTAAAATACACAAAATATCATATGAACACAAAACAATATCAAATTCCATTTGAAATACACAATTATGCATCTAAACATTCCATTAAACTCATATAAGCCATGGTTGCGCACTCACCTTAGCCTCTCAAAAGGATTTGATTGATAAAGATCACAACCAAAATCAGCCACCAAAACCTACCAAAGGTCCTATGGTTCCGCACTCTACCACCAAGGGATCACCAACCAAAGAATCCTTAGCCTCACAAACCACAATCGAGCCTAAGAACAACAAAAAACACTCAAATCTCTCACGTTTCTTCTTAAAACACCAAACCCTATCTTTTCTGATCCAAACTCGACTGTTCGTCAAAAATAAGCTTATAAACGACGACCAAGGGTTCTCATAACCCAAAACGCACAAACCGGACGATAAAAATCGAACCGAAACAAACCAATTAAACTTGGTGTCGATCGACACACGTCTTGTTACAATATATAAGAGTTTATGATAAAATGCTTTATAACCCGTATGAAAATGTACAAAATAAGGTTGAAAACATAGATAGTAAATAATGTTAACAATTACTTTTCTATTTTTGTTTTTTCTTATTTTAATTAAATACGATCACATCTTTTCAAACTAATATTATTTTTTATTTATGTTTAAAGTAATTTACTTTTTACTATTTTGCTACTCTATTTTTTTTATCAAAAAAGTCCTTTAAAATTCTTTCTCATATTATTGTTTGAATTTTACATTTTATAACATGTTAAAAATCCAAATCACGAAAAGCGCAAAACCACTATAGAGAAACCTAACTATTATTAAGTCGTTTTTTTAACACTTTATTGTATTGAAACTGATTTAAAATCGATTGCTTCATAGAAGAGATCAACATATAAAATACAAGGAAAAACTAATAGTCTTTCCACACCGGAAATAAAGTGAAGACAATCATCTCTAATGACACATTGGCAATGCCAAAATGATCTTGTTTCTAGTCCAAGATAGACAATTAGGTGTTCCCGAATCAACAATAACAGCCGGACTTTCAAAATCTAATATGATAACACGACAACAATTCTCTTAATTAAAAGAAATCTCTTTATGTGATTGCCTTTTTCAATTTTATTCCGAGTTAGCTTCAGTGAAGCCGTCGTTGAACAAATTTGAACTGCAAAACTTAAATCAGATAGATAACCATAATTGACTATAAACTAAACAAGTAAAGCAAACGATAAATCTTCTTCGAAGATAATCTTCAACAAAAAACAGAACCCAACCAATGGAATCATAATAACTCGTAAAAATTAGACGAAAAAAATCATCGCATCGTGTTTAACTCAAAACTCTAATACACCTTCTAGACTCCATGTTCATTGAAACAACAACCATTTTTTTTTTTATATAATTAATCCCGGATTTAATATTCCCATAAATATTAAATCCTCAACGGCTAATTCACAATAACAAACCCAGTGGAAAACAACAATTAAATTTAGTCATTTAAATCCAGCAAACATTTAAAATTCAATAACCAAACAACACAAATTCAATTCCAATTCAGATTAGTCTAGCAACTTATACAACAGGTTTTACTAGAATCAGCAACAACAACAATAAACCCTAATCATCCTCTCCCTACTGCCTCGATTTCGTGATCACACTTTTCCTTTACCTGCAACACATGGGAATAAGAGTTGCGTAAGTATTTCATAAATACTTAGTGAGCTGGTCATTCCGCCTACTGGCGTAACAAGCAGGCTTAGGTAAACTGTAACATCCGTAAACCGAAAATAGATTTCTGATAAAGGTGTCGATCGACACGTATGGAGCATCGATTGACACGATCATTTCAGACATGTCGAGCGACACGTTTTAGTGTGTCGATCGACACGACCATTTGTCGTGTGTCGATCGATGCGAGAACTATGTCTCTCAACACACTCCATGTGTCGCTCGACAGAAACACCAAAAGAACATTTTTTGGTTCGCGGATGTTACATTCATCATAGAATCTACTAGTTTACAACCCTTTCACGATGCCAACAAAAATACTGGACATCAGAGAGAAAGTAAACGAAAATCACATTTTTCTTCCTTTTTCTCTCTGACAGCTAGGTACTTTTCCAATTATTATTAAGTTGTTTTGACTCCTCTTATTGTATTAATTATTTTTTCAATTAAATTTGACACATATTTTAAAGTAATGAGTTGTGTTTTTGTATTCCTAATTGAAGTAGGATTATTTTTTTATGTAGTTACTCGTATATCCATTTTTCCAAATCTTAACAAATTGAATCTCATATTATTTTTAGTTGCAAACTAAAATTGCAAATTTCATTAAATTTTGCAAGAAGCGAATGATGCAGTAAGCATTGAATAGTATTTTGTTGCGTTAAGATAAAATCAAATGTTAGTTATACATTAGTCAAGTAATTATTAATACGCAATCCTTTTCATGAAATAATTTTTTTTCTTAAAATTTCTCGTCTTTCACTTTCTGATAAGACTTAATACAATACGACGGTAAAACATAATTTCTATTTAAATATTCTAATGTTGAATAATTTATGTTTTTTTTTTTAATTGAGTAGTCATTAATGTGATGATATTACAAAAAATAACAAAAAATAATTTAATTTTTTCTTATTAATCTCACAAACTAAAATAGATCATCATACTCTATCTCATCTATCGAATAAAAGAGTAATCGATGTTATTTTTTTTGAAAAATCTAAACTAAAATTTGTGAAAGAGATATTTAAAATTGTTTGGTGAGAAGATTGAGAGAGTACAAAAGGTTATTAAATAAGAGTAAAAGTATTATAATTTATGAAGATTTGGGAAACATAAGTGTATTTGAACTCAAATGTTTTTTACATGTGTATTAATTAATATACTTATGAGAAAACCTTGAAACCTATTTCATTTAATATAAGTAAAGGAAAATAAAAGAAAATGAATAGTTATAGGAAAACAAAATAAAACTAAGCCATATGACAAATTAAAATTTTTAAAAAATTAATCATGTCCATCAACTAAATATTTTTTAACATGTGTCAAAATCTAAATCGACCAACTGACATGTGTCACGATCGTGTTAATTATTATGTTTGTAAACCATGTTTATCAACCAATTATTTTAAAGAATTATGAATAAGAGATTAATTAAAAATCTTAATATATGTTGATTTTAGTAATCTACTTGATAAAAAAATATAGAATTTAAATGGAAATAAGATTTGTATGATACAGGTGGCAAAATCTAATTAGAGAATTTTTAACTTCAAACTTGTATATTTTTGTATGATCGTGTTAATTATTATGTTTGACACATCAACCATTTTTTTACAGTTAATATTCTCTCCATTTTTTATTATCATTTGTTTATAATTTTTTTAATTTACATAAAAAAAATTTATTTTTCCGTAATTAGTTTGTACTCTTATATTTTTTTCGTAAAAAGTTTTGGACTATTGGAATTTTCCTTTTTTATTTGAAAATAACACTTTCTGAAAATGTAAGTGTTATTTTGACACTTATTTAAGATAGGTGGCATTTTGACATTTTTGGGTACTATTCACGACATTTATATCCTTATCCATTCAAATATTTACGATCATGCCACTCCTCTTTCTTTTTCTCCCTTCCACGTACACATTGTTTCTTTTTTTTATTATTTTCTTATTTTTTCCTCTTTTCATATTTGTTTTGTATGTTTCTTATATCTAAATTTATTTGTAAAAAACATTTATTTACTTTCCAAACACCATTCTTTTTTCTAAATCTTTAAAGTTCAATATTACCATATTTTAAAATAATTCTAATGTTTATAAATTTATTGTTACATGTTATATTGTGTATGTATATATGTGTACATATGTTTCACGTATTTAATTGTATGTATATGTGTATACGTTTACATATGTTTTATATGTGTACTATATGTATATGTATATATGTGTGCATATGTTTTATGTGTACTACATGTGTATGTATATTTGTGTGCATATATTTTATGTGTATGTGTATTTGTATAGCTATATGTGTACATATGTTTTATATGTGTACGTATATATGTGTATATATGTTTTATGTATGTGTTTGTCTGTATGTGTACATATATATATACGTAAATGTGTACATGTGTACATATGTTTGTACATGTATGTGTATATGTGTATATATATGTGTATAAGTATGTTTGTGTACATATATTTTGTGTATCCGTGTATGTGTATTTGTGTACATTGTTTTATGTGTATACATATATAATATATAAGATATATATTCATCTGTGTGTGGATATAGAGCTCTCAGAGTGGGTCAAAACCCACGGGTTCGACCCAACCCATCCCACCATGGGATGGGTACGGGTTCAATAATGTAAACTCAAAAAAAAATGGGTCCCATGGGTTGATCCATGACGGGTAAAACCCATAAAAACTACGGGTTAATGGGTTACCCACCAATTTTTATATACCTTATATATTTAATTTATATAGTTTTAAGTTTATATATATATATATATATAAGCTAATGTATATCTAAAATATACATTATGGACTTCAATCATAAAATATATTTTATATATAAGCCTGATGTTTTTTCAAATTATGGACTTCTATCATTTTTAGTATTATTTCTTATTTCAGTTTTTCATTTGGTTTTTTGGTTTTCAGTTATACATTATGAATTTATAATATCCGAATTCAATTTTTCAATGTTTCTTTGAATTTATTGGAATTTGTTGGTGTTTTTTCTTTAAACAAACCAATTTTTATTTTTATTTTATTGTATATATTAAAACCCATGGGCCGCCCAAAAAACCCGTGGTATTTAGTGGATTGAGTTTTGGTCTATAGGTATTGACCCGCGGGTCTCATGGACCGGCCCACCGTGGGGGAAAAAAATGAACCCATAGCGGGTTGGGTCAAATGGGTTAGGTTGGCCCATCTGACAGCTCTATGTAGATATGTATGTGTATATATATATATATATATATATATATATATATATATATATATATATATATGTACATATTTATGTGTACACAACATAGTTATATACATGTTTATATGTATCATACATCTTTAGTTTAAAAAGACAATGTAAAAACTATAGTAATATGGATATCAAATTGTAAAGAATATTAAATCTTGGAAGATTCCGAAATTCTTATATTAAATATATGCGATTATAAGAAAATGGAAGAATGTATATTAATATAAAGAAGGGCTTTTTTCTAAACTACACCATTTTTCTTGGTCAAATGCAAAACTACACCCCTCTTTCTCTCTCTTCTATTTTTTGAGTCTTTGCCACTAAATTGTCCATTTATTTACAAAACTGCCATTACGTAGACCTCCTTTTGTGTTTCGTAGACTTCCAATGAAAGATGAAAAGTCTCAACAATCCTACAGAAATCAAACTATTTACAGGAATGCCATCTTCTTCAATTTTCCATCCACCATGAACAACCAATTTGGAGCTCATAATGGCTCAAAAACTAATTTTTGAGCTCTTAATGCTCTTCCATAATCCTTATTACTTATTTCCTTTCTTCCCATCTACAATTTCATCCATAATTAATCAAAAACGTGTTGATTTTTCACAAATCTTTCTTTACGACACCATGAATTCTTCAATATCGGTTAGATTTCCAAGTTCCGGTGGTGGAGGAAGCAAAATACGAGCTCAACGTATGAAAAAAACCAAAATTTGCAAAATCGAAATTTCAGATCTAGAATATCGCAGTGTACAGAAACAACGATAACTTTCTACTCGACATTCCTATGGAAATGAACTTGGTATCACTAGAAAGCTGAGAGTCGGGGCTTTCCAACAGTATGTTAATCGTTTCGTGGGTCCTTCTATAACGATGGGAAATCAGCCCGCAAAATCACTGATCGGTGTAGTTTCGGGATTGTAAACTAACTCTTTTTTTTTCGTGTAGACTTCCAGGAAGTCTGCAAGTCAACAAAGAGGGCAGATTTGCATTTGACTATTTATGTGAAAAATACGAAGTAGACTTCCTAGGAAGTCTGCATGATTTCTTTGGAAACAAAAAAACAGTACCACGTAGACGGGGTTAGTTTTGCATTTGACCACAGGTTTGACTTTTTGTGTAGACTTCCCTAGGTTGCACCTCTGCTATTACTGGTGGTACTACTAGAGCATGCATTGGTACCGCACTTTGTAATTCTTTCAACAGCAACGTGAGCAGATCTGCCAAACAATCATCTCAACCCTGAGCTACTCCGATAGTAGAACCCATATTTGGGCCTGCCGCAACACTAGTCCCACCAGCACTAACCGCAGTACCGCCAGCGCTCACAGTGGTCTCACGTATAGACCCTTCCTGATACGTCTCTGAATCAGAAATTTGCTCATGTGTCATACTCGGAGCCATACTCATAGCCACACTATCGGAAGAGTTAATCATGCGTCCCCGACCCCAACCACGACCTCGGCCCCAACCACGACCTCTACCTCTACCACGACCTCTAGCACCAGCATTTATCTCTATGCACTTCCATAGAACAGAAAGAGATAAGAAACTAGAAGTCTAAAACATAAACCATAACTTACCATGGAATCTCATTGAAGGCTCGAAGAAGATGATTGTAACATCCGCAAACCACTTTTGGCAATTTTACTGGTGTGTCGATCGACACAAGTGGTGTGGCGATTGTGACACCTCGGTTTTAAGGCATATATGGTATATGCGGTATATGCAGAGATGCTTAAAAGAATTTATTTGGCTACCTATATCCCCAAAGTGCACTTATCTTTTCGGTCATAGGTCTTGAGAGAACTTCAGAGTTAAGCGTGCTTGAGCTGGAGTAGTTTCAGGATAGGTGACCTACTGGGAAGTCACCTCCAGTACCATGTGAGTGCGGTCAAAATACGGGAAAAGATAGCGTGGTTGTTTGTAGGGTCAGTAAACATTACTTCCGAGCCTTTCGGACTAACGCACTGACCGTCGGGGAGTGTAGGCCCATGGGTCGAGAGTGGACGTGGAGCCCATGGATAGGGCAGTCGGGCTGTTATAAGTGGTATTAGAGCGAGCCCTGACAACCGTGTGAGTTAGTTTGTCGAGGTAATTGTCTTGGAAAATGCGCAACGAGGACGTTGCGATCTGTTAGTGGAGATGATTGTGACACCCTGGTTTCAGGGCATATATTATATATGCAGAGAGGCTTAAAAGAATTGATTTGGCTACCTATATCCCCAAAATGCACTTATCTTTTTGGTCGCAGGTCTTGAGAGAACTTCAGAGTTAAGCGTGTTTGAGCAGGACTAATGCACTGACCGTCAGAGAGTGTGGGCCCACGAGCCCATGGATAAGGCAGTTGGGGCATTACATCGATCGATACTACTTTGGCAGAACCAGGTCGGTTTGGTTTAATTGTTTCGTGTTGGTTTGGTTTTGGGTGTGAAACCCTAGGCTCATGTTTTTATAGCCGAACAGCCGTAATTCTTATCAGAAAAGAGGTTTTTGATAGGATTTGAGAGAAAAGAGAGAGTTTTGGATATTTGAGAGTGTTGTTAAGGGTTTTTGATCGAGAAGAGTTGTTCTCGTTGATTAAAGCGTGAATCTGTGAATCGTTGTGAGTTTGAGACTGATTTTCGTGGATGTTCTCATTCTTTATTCGATCCTTTCAAATCCTTTTTCAAAAATCTAAGGTGAGTGCGCGACCATAGCTTATCTGGGAATTTCGGATTGTTTTGATACGTTTTTGATTGTTTGGATCGTTTTGCTTGATGTGATGATGATAGCTCTGTTATATCTGTGTTTTGTTGTGTTTGTCAATGGTTCGTCGATGAAGGACTCGATTGAGGGAACCGAAATCGAGCCATGAGAGGATAGGCTCCATTATACTTTTCTGCAATGGTGTGTCGATCGACACGTGGTGGGGTGTCGATGGACACTAAGTTGCAAAGTATGTGTGTTGATCGACACAAACTTCTTATTGTGGTTATTTGGCTATTTTTGTTTGCTGGTTGATTGTGATAATTGTTTAGTGATTCGGTATCTTGGAAATTCAAATATCATGTGTGTATAGCTAGTAGATGGAATGACCGTCTCACTAAGTATTTATGAAATACTTACGCATCTCGTTTTTCCATATGATGCAGGTAAAAATAAAGTGTGATCATGGAATCATGGCAATGAGGAGAGGATGATTAGGACTTGGTCTTTGTTATTTGTTGTTATGAAACTTAGAACCTGGTGTTTAGGTTGCTTGTTCATTCTGGAATGATGTTTAGAATTGCCGATTGGTTTTATTGATTTATGGATTTATGGATATTATTGGTTGAATTGATTTGTGTGTTTTCCAGTGGTTATTATTGTTTCGTCTGGTTTGAATTAACCGTTGATAATTAGTATTTATGGGAATACTTAATTCATATTAATTAAAAAATAAAGTTTGGTTGTTTCAATGATCTAAGACTCTACAACTCATAAATTGATTAACTATTCATAATCAATTTAAACACAGTATCAAATCACCATTTCTACCGCTTTAAAACCGTAAGGGCTCTGACATCAAACTGAAACAACCTAGCCATCTTAAACTAGTCAAACCAGCAATCAAGCGTAGACCAACAAACCAGCGGAAACATTTAAACTAGAATTAACCCTTAATTCCATAAATCATAAATCAATCAAACATCCAATATTGATTCTAATTTCAACAATTTCAGAATAATCTAACAACCTAAACACCAGGTTCTAGATTCCATAAAACAAAACATTCAGACTCGAGACCCTAAATCATTTTTTTCTCCTCATCATGATTCCACGATCACATTTTATCTTTACCTGCATCACATGGAAAAAAGAGATGCGTAAGTATTTCATAAACACTTAATTAGTGAGGTGGTCATTCCATCTACCGGCTATACACACAAAATAATAAAATGCAAAGATACCAAATTTCACATCAAGTAATTCAACACAAACCAACCAGCAATCGCAATAAACAAAAATCACCAGAACCAGAGGCTAGTTGAAACAACTAGACCCGATTTTTTTTTATTTTTTTTTTTAACTGAATTAATAATCCCATAATTACTAATTCCTTATTATTTAATTCAAAACACGATACCAAAACGCGGGAAACACACCATTTATTTATTAAACAATAAATCAACAACTATTTAATAATTAAACATATCTAGCAACCTACACGACAGGTTTTACTAGAACATAAACACACACATAACAACCCTACTCATCCTCTTCCTATGCCCAGATTCCGCGTTCACGCTTTCTTTTTACATGCAACACATAAAACAAATGAGTTGCGTAAGTATTATCATTAATACTTAGTGAGTCAGTCTTCTCGCCTACAGACCATGTACGCTTTTAACCAACACACAAGCACCCAACACGATTTAAAAAGCCTGACGGTGAAACTGATTTAGTGTCGATCGACACGCACAAAAACAGTCATGTCGATCGACACCTTAAGCTGTGTCGATCGACACGAACAAAAACCACTTGTCGATCGACGCCTGAAACCGCATCGATCGACATGACCAAAATCAACCTGTCGATCGACACAACTGTGTGTCGCTCGACATACGACATGTAGAACGGCAGAACGAACACCAGTTTTTGTGGCTCGATCGTGCACCGTATCCGCCTATTACTGCACCAAAACTCAACTCAAATCATAGAACAACAATCAATAAACACATAAACACAAACAAACAATCAATTTCATCACAGAATCAACTCTAAATCGATCGTTCTAACTCGATGTCGGAATAAATGAGCCTACGGTCGTGAATTTACCTTTTCCTTAAATTGGATGATTTTCGAATTGATTCGATGAAAAATCTGAAGCACAGAGACACCCACGACCCTTACTACTCTAATCCGAACAAGAACCACCATGAACAACCGATCAAACTCTCTTCCCAAGCCTTACAACACCAAGAACACTCAAGAACTCTAAAGAACTCCTGAATTCTTATTCAAAAACACACGATTTCTACTCCCAAATCCTCTAAACAACTGTGCCTCGCCTCTGCAACGCAATTGGGTCCTTAAATAAAATATTTTGTTGCCAAAAGTCCATAAGTCGCCATTAAAACCGAACTGCCGACAGTGCGTCGAGCGACGTGGTCTGCGTATCGATCGACACACGACAAATGGTTGTGTCGATCGACACACGACAAATGACACACTAAAACGTGTCGCTCGACACATCTGAAATGGTCATGTCGATCGACGCTCCATTTGTGTCGCTCGACACCTTCACCAAAAATCTGTTTTCGGTTTACAGATGTTACAATTCTCCCCCACTAATACTGGATTCGTCCTCGAATCCTATCGTACTGGTCTCTATGACACCCATCGTCTATATCAGATCATACTCTTTATTCATCCTGATCAGTCACAGATGAGACCATCGCTCGAATCTCATTAAGCGTCTGCCATAGGCAAAAATTCTAACCCTAATTCCGGTCAACACTAGCATCTCACTAAAGTTAACACTTCCGTCCAAAACCTGACCAGATGTTCCCGGGGAACATCGTGTCCGATTAATCGTGCAACAATCAAACATGAACATGCACAACAAAGACACTACATCCATTACCAGGTCATCTGAAACAAAGTTCTAACGTAATGTCAACCCTAGATTCGACGCCCACAATTTCCTCGCTCTTAGGAATACATCCTTTGAACTATCTTACACGGAAAGAAATACTCATCCCTCTGGAGAACTCGCCATCTCCCACTAAATACCCGGGGAAAACATCTTAACTTGGTCGAACAAAACCAAATTGGTTTCTCCCTATCTCTGAGGCCCCATCTAGTATCGTACTTACTTACGTTTTTCGAACATTAATTACTCCTAACTCATTTATATTCTGACATTCACTGAGCGCATCCTATGACTTATCAAAAAAACATACCAATCTGGGGAACTCACATCCCCGCGAAAGAACTTACATCCCTCGCTACTTATTCTGAGAACTCACATCCCAAAGAAGTATATTGGAGAACTCACATCTCTTCTGGAGAACTCATATCTCCCTTAGTAAATGAGTTATTCGGAACCGCGGTCCCTAGAGTATTTAGTTCCTGAACGTCCCTAAGTACCTATCGACTAGAGGTACCTCATATGATCCATAACGCGACATTCCCTGCCCCGGAATATCCAGATTAATAAGCACTACTTAACTTATTAAATATCAAAATATAAGAAAACCAATCTTATAAATTTCCATAAATGTGTAATCGTTACAACAAAACGGAAATACATAATCCATAACCATAACCACACGAAGCTAACGCTGAAACTGGAACCGCAAAGATAAAAACAAGCTCAAACCACGATCTGCTTATCAAACCACTTGCTGAAATTTGACTTCATCTTTGCCTCGGGTTCCCACGTTTCCTCCTCTGTACCGCTACACTCCCACAAAACTCTTACCAATGGTACTTTCTTTTTGCGCAACACCTTGACTCTCTGCTCGAGAATCCTCACAGGTCTCGGCGCCACAGACAAATTTGGTTGTAGATCCTCCGGGATCCTAGCCACCAACTCCTCTGAAGCGTGCAAACACTTCCTCAACATTGATACATGAAACACCAATCCTTCATAATCGGCGGTAACTCTAACCGGTACGCTACCGGTCCAATTCGTTCCACTACCAGGACCCATAAATCTCGGACTTAGCTTATTCTCCGAAATGGATCTGTTAGGACCTCGCAACATGGCCATCTTGAGATATACTCTATCTCCAACCGCAAACTCTAACTCTTTTCTCCTTTTATCAGCATAACTCTTCTGCCGATCCTGAGCCTCTTTCATGTTCATTTTCAAGACGCGAATCTTCTCCGTCGTTTTCTGAACAAAACTCGCACCAAAAATGCTCATCTCCCCCACATGGGTCCAACATAAAGGTGTCCTACACGGCCTCCCATACAAAGCCTCGTACGGAGCCATCTAGATACTCGCCTGAAAACTGTTGTTATACGCGAACTCGGCCAGGCACAAGTGATCTACCCAATGACCACCCCAATCGAGAACACACTTCCTCAACAAATCCTCCAAAGTCTGAATCGTTTTCTCAGACCGCTCATCGGTCTGAGGATGATAAGCTGTACTCATGTGCACCTTAGTGCCCATCTCCGTCTAAAATGCTCTCCAAAACTCAGACGCAAACTTAGGATCCCTGTCTGACACAATACTAGCCGGCACCCCATGCAGCCTCACAATCTATTTCACATACTTTCTAGCCAAAACTGCTGCCCCATCAGTCTTCTTAATGGCCAAAAAATGTGCCGATTTAATAAGAAAATCCACAATCACCTAAATAGCATCAAATGTCTGCGAGTTAGGTAATCCCTCAACAAAATCCATCGTGATCATATCCCATTTCCACTCAGGGATTGGTAAACTCTACGACATACCACTCGGAACCCGATGCTCGACCTTTACTAACTGACACGTATCGCACTTCGCAACCCAATCAGCTACATCTCTCTTCATCCCGACCCATTGGTAGTACCGTTTGAGATCACGATACATATTAGTCGCTCCCAGATGAATCTACAACCTGCTCATATGAGCCTCACTCAGCATCTCATGTCTTAACGACTCAACCTTAGGCACGCAAACTCGCCCACGCATAAGAATCGTCCCATTCGCAGAGACCTGAAACTCAGAATCAACTGCCATCGACACATCAATTAAACTCTGATCACTTTCCTGAGCTACTCGAATCCTACTCAGAAGGTCTGCCTGATCCGCTGCCTTTAAACCCAAAGGCTCCTATGAAATAGCACATAAATGCAAAGTGCTTATCTCGTTCACTAGCGCCTCCACGTCCTGATCTCGAGCTACGTCCATCCTCCGACGACTCAAGGCATCTGCCACCAGGTTAGCTTTACCCGGATGATACACAATATCCAAATCATAATCTACCAACAATTCTACCCAACGCCTTTGTCTCATGTTTAATAAAGGCTGAGTAAAAATATGTTGTATATTCTTGTGATCCGTAAAAATCTGCACTCTCCCGCCATACAGATCAGATCTCCAAATCTTCAAGGCGAATACCACCGCTCCTAACTCAAGGTCATGGGCAAGAAAATTATGCTCAGCACCTCTCAACTGTCTTGACAAATAAGCAATTACCCAACCTTCCTGCATCCACACACAGCCCAAACCAATCCCCGACGCATCGGTGTACACTGTGTAAGGCTTACCCGGCTCGGGCAACGCCAATACTGGTGTACTTATTAACATCTCCTTCAGCTTTACAAAACTATCCTTGTACTCTTGTGACCAAACAAACGGAACATCTTTCCAAGTTAACTTTGTCATCGATTGTGCCATACTTGCAAATCCCTTGACGAACCTCTTGTAAAATCCTGCCAAACCAAGAAAACTCCTAATTTCGGTGGCGTTACTCGGTCTAGGCCAATCTCTAATAGCCTCAATCTTAGCCGGATCTACAGATACTCCTTCTGCAGATACAATATGACCAAGAAATCCTATCTCTCGCTGCCAGAAGTTACACTTACTCAACTTGGCAAACAGCTTCTGCTCCCTAAGCTTTTCCAATACCAATCTCAGATGTTCCTCATGCTCCTTGGAACTCCTTGAAAACACCAGGATATCATCTATAAAGATGATCCCAAAAACATCCAAATACTCCTGAAATACGCTGTTCATCAAACGCATGAACGCTGCTGGTGTATTCGTTAATCCAAACGGCATCACCATAAACTCAAAGTGACCGTATCTTGTCCTGGAGGCCATCTTACGAACATCTGTTTTATCTATCAGAATTTGATGATATCCCGACGCCAAGTCTATCTTGGAGAACCAAGTAGCGCCCCTTAACTGATCTAACAACTCATCAATTCTCAGAAGAGGGTACTTATTCTTCACAGTGACTCGGTTAAGTCCTCGGTAATCAATACACAACCGGAAACTCCCATCCTTTTTCTTTACAAACAACACTGGCGCTCCCCACGGTGAAGTGCTTGGTCGGATAAATCCCTTACTTGATAAATCCTCTAGCTGTTTCTTCAGCTCTGCCAACTCTGCTGGAGCCATCCTGTAAGGCGCCTTCGATATAGGCGTTGTCCCGGCTTCTAACTCAATCGTGAAAGGATCAGACCGAGATGGCGGTAATCCCTTCAGCGACCCGAAAACATCCCCAAAATCCTGAACAACTTTAATATCCTTTACTGCAACCTCACCTGCGGACTCCGGCATCACAATCGTCACTAAATAAGCCTCGCCACCTCACTCAACCAATCGCTTAGCCGGAATAGCAGAAATCACAAGACTCCCGGAAGTCGGTCTCACACCCTGATACACCAACCCCCCTTCCTCGCGTTCAAACACAACCCGCCCGCGATAACAGTCCAGATGAACTCTGTAATGTACTAGCCAATCCATCCCTAATATGACATCGTACAACTCCACCGAACTAATCACCAAATCTGCCGGCATTGACTCGCCAGCAATCTGCACATCCACTCTCTTCGCACGACCAAACGTAGCTAGAAATCCTCCTCCGGCCACCTTAACCATGCCTGACTGCTCACCTGTGCTACTCCAACTACCACTGCTCTCGGCACATTCCGGAGTAATAAAGCAATTCGACGCTCCAGAATCGAATAAAACATGGGACTCATAACCTCCCACTAACAAGGTCCCTACACATCCAAACGTGTTGATAACCCTACTTTCTATCATAGGCAAAATAGAACACAAACTACTATTCCTAATACTCGAATGAACAAGTCTGAGTCTAAAATGTACCTATGATCTGACTGGCGCTCTGCTGCCCCACCTCTGCAGTCGTATAAACACGAGGCGCTGCTCCTATTTGAGCTACTGGTTGCGCTACCGCAATCTGAGCCAGGGGTTGTGCAGCCACTGGCTGGGCCGCAGCCACAACTAACTGCTGTAACTTGGGACACATCGTCCTGATATGCCCCGGCTCCTTGCAGTGATAACAAATCTTCGCATCCTGGCGATCATTCTTCTTGGGACAACTCACAAACAGATGCTCAAAACTCCCGCAACCCACTTCCTCTTCTAGCCCTTTCCCGGCTTGCTGCCTTTACCAGAACTCGAACCTGATCCCCCATACTGTTGCTGCTGCCTCCTCTGCTTAACAGGAGGAGCAACCGCCACTGGTACTACCGCAGCCGCCTAACCTCTCAGGTCCTCCTCGATACATGCAACAACCTCTACCAGTTTCGCCCTCGAGGCGTACGTTGACACTCTACAAGGTGTCCTCAACTCCGCATTAAGTCCCATCAAGAACATCTGGACCTGCGTCCGCTCGTCGTCCACGCCTCTGTCTGCATAAACGAGTAGCCTACTAAACTCTGCGTCGTACTCACGCACTGTCCGGTTACCTTGGACCAACTCCACGAATCTCGTCCTGAGACGATCCAACGCCTCCTGAAGAAAATATTTAGCATTGAACTCCGCTACAAATTCTCCCCATGTTAACACAGCATCAGGCCTCTTGGCCTCCATCGCTCTCCACCAATGATGCGCATCACCACTCAGGTAATGAACAACCAACTCTACTCAATAATCCTTAGGACATCTAATCGATCGTAAGTTGCGCTCTATCCTCATGCGCCACTCATCTGCTTCCTCAGGCCCAACGCCGCCAGAAAAGAAGGTCGTACTCAAACTCCGCATCTGACCCTTCATCTCCAAGTAGGTCGGACGCACTTCTGCAACTACAATCCTCGGCTGCACCTCTGCCAGCGGAGGCATCACTGGAGCCAAAACCGGTACTCCTGCTGGAAACCGCTCCATCATCTGTGTCATCCATCTCTCGAGACTATCCAATCGATCCTGAGATGCAGCAGCCCCCAAACCCGGGCCCACTACCTCACCAGCTACACCGGCACCTCTCCCGGCACCCACGCCAATATCTCTCACGGATCCTTCATGATGCGTCTGAGATTCTGACATCTCCGTTGCACTCACAGCCACGCTATCGGACGATCCTCTCTCTGATCTCCGTCCACCTACTCATCCTCTTCCTACGCCCAGATTCCACGTTCACGCTTTCTTTTTACCAGCAACACATAAAACAAATGAGTTGCGTAAGTATTATCAAAAATACTTAGTGAGTCAGTCATCCCGCCTACAAACCAAGTACGCTTTTAACCAACACACAAGCACCCCAACACGATTTAAAAAGCCCGACGGTGAAACTGATTTAGTGTTGATCGACACACCCGTGGTGTCGATCGACACGCACAAAAACAGTCATGTCGATCGACACCTTAAGCTATGTCGATCGACACAAACAAAAACCACTTGTTGATCGACGCGTAAAACTGCATCGATCAACACGACCAAAATCAACCTGTCGATTGACACAACCGTGTGTCGCTCGACATACGATCTGCAGAACGGCAGAAAGAACACCACTTTTTGTGGCTCGATCGTGCACCGTATCCGCCTATTCTTGCACCAAAAACTCAACTCAAATCATAGAACAACAACCAATAAACACATAAACACAGACAAACAATCAATTTCATCACGAAATCAACTCTAAATCGATCGGTCTAACTCAATGTCGGAATAAACGAGCCTACGGTCGTGAACTCACCTTTGTCTTAAATTGGATGATTTTTGGATTGATTTGGATGAAAAATCTGAAGCATAGAGACACCCACGACCCTTACTACTAATCCGAACAAGAACCGCCAAGAACAATCGATCAAACTTTCTACTCAAGCCTTACAACACCAAGAACACCAAGAACACTCAAGAACTCTCAAGAACTCCCGAATTCTTACTCAAAAAACACACGATTTCTACTCCCAAATCCTCTAAAAAATTGTGCCTCGCCTCTGCAACGCAATTGGGTATTTAAATAAAAGATTTCGTTGCCAAAGGTCCACAAGTCGCCATCAAAACCGAACTGCCGACTGTGCGTCGAGCGACGTGGTCTGCGTATCGATCGACACACTAAAACGTGTCGCTCGACACATTTGAAATGGCCGTGTCGATCGACGTTCCATTTGTGTCGCTCGACACCTTCACCAAAAATCCGTTTTCGGTCTACGGATGTTACACTAGTGTCGATCGACACACCACTTGTGTCGATTGACACAACCACGACATTTGTGTTGATCGACACATCACCTGTGACGATCGATGCTAGGTCGCAGAGAACCCAGAATCGAGCCTATTCTCTCATGGCTCGATTATGTGGCTTGGCCAGCAACCACCTGCATCAAACTCATCACTAAAATACACAAAATATCATATGAACACAAAACAATATCAAATTCCATTTGAAATACACAATTATGCATTTAAACATTCCATTAAACTCATATAAGCCATGGATGTGCACTCACCTTAGCCTCTCAAAAGGATTTGATTGATAAAGATCACAACCAAAATCAGCCACCAAAACCTACCAAAGGTCCTATGGTTCCGCACTTTACCACCAAGGGATCACCAACCAAAGAATCCTTAGCCTCACAAACCACAATCGAGCCTAAGAACAACAAAAAACACTCAAATCTCTCACGTTTCTTCTTAAAACACGAAACCCTATCTTTTCTGATCCAAACTCGACTGTTCGTCAAAAATAAGCTTATAAACGACGACCTAGGGTTCTCATAACCCAAAACACACAAACCCAGTGGAAAACAACAATTAAATTTAGTCATTTAAATCCAGCAAACATTTAAAATTCAATAACCAAACAATACAAATTCAATTCCAATTCAGATTAGTCTAGCAACTTATACAACAGGTTTTACTAGAATCAGCAACAACAACAATAAACCCTAATCATCCTCTCCCTACTGCCTCGATTTCGTGATCACACTTTTCCTTTACCTGCAACACATGGGAATAAGAGTTGCGTAAGTATTTCATAAATACTTAGTGAGCTGGTCATTCCGCCTACTGGCGTAACAAGCAGGCTTAGGTAAACTGTAACATCCGTAAACCGAAAATAGATTTCTGATAAAGGTGTCGATCGACACGTATGGAGCATCGATTGACACGATCATTTCAGACGTGTCGAGCGACACGTTTTAGTGTGTCGATCGATGCGAGAACTATATCTCTCAACACACTCCATGTGTCGCTCGACACAAACACCAAAAGAACATTTTTGGTTCGCTGATGTTACATTCATCATAGAATCTACTTGTTTACAACCCTTTCACGATGCCAACAAAAATACTGGACATCAGAGAGAAAGTAAACGAAAATCACATTTTTCTTCCTTTTTCTCTCTGACAGCTA
Source organism: Draba incana (assembly GCA_963576765.1). Taxonomy (NCBI): domain Eukaryota; kingdom Viridiplantae; phylum Streptophyta; class Magnoliopsida; order Brassicales; family Brassicaceae; genus Draba; species Draba incana. Next base: position 15,485,519 of record OY755213.1, on the reverse strand, counting down.
GGTACTTTTCCAATTATTATTAAGTTGTTTTGACTCCTCTTATTGTATTAATTATTTTTTCAATTAAATTTGACACATATTTTAAAGTAATGAGTTGTGTTTTTGTATTCCTAATTGAAGTAGGATTATTTTTTTATGTAGTTACTCGTATATCCATTTTTCCAAATCTTAACAAATTGAATCTCATATTATTTTTAGTTGCAAACTAAAATTGCAAATTTCATTAAATTTTGCAAGAAGCGAATGATGCAGTAAGCATTGAATAGTATTTTGTTGCGTTAAGATAAAATCAAATGTTAGTTATACATTAGTCAAGTAATTATTAATACGCTATCATTTTCATGAAATAATTTTTTTTCTTAAAATTTCTCGTTTTTACTTTCTGATAAGACTTAATACAATACGACGGTAAAACATAATTTCTATTTAAATATTCTAATGTTGAATAATTTATGTTTTTTTTTAATTGAGTAGTCATTAATGTGATGATATCTAAGTTGTAAACAATAATAACAAAAAAATAATTTAAATTTTTCTTATTAATCTCACAAACTAAAATAGATCATTATACTCTATCTCATCTATCGAATAAAAGAGTAATCGATGTTATTTTTTTTGAAAAAACTAAACTAAAATTTGTGAAAGAGATATTTAAAATTGTTTGGTGAGAAGATTGAGAGAGTACAAAAGGTTATTAAATAAGAGTAAAAGTATTATAATTTATGAAGATTTAGGAAACATAAGTGTATTTGAACTCAAATGTTTTTTACATGTGTATTAATTAATATACTTATGAGAAAACCTTGAAACCTATTTCATTTAATATAAGTAAAAGAAAATAAAAGAAAATGAATAGTTATAGGAACACAAAATAAAACTAAGCCATATGACAAATAAAAATTTTTAAAAAATTAATCATGTCCATCAACTAAATATTTTTTAACACGTGTCAAAATCTAAATCGACCAACTGACATGTGTCACGATCGTGTTAATTATTATGTTTGTAAACTATGTTTATCAACCAATTATTTTAATGAATTATGAATAAGAGATTAATTAAAAATCTTAATATATGTTTATTTTAGTAATCTACTTGATAAAAAAATATAGAATTTAAATGGAAATAAGATTTGTATGATACAGGTGGCAAAATCTAATTAGAGAATTTTTAACTTCAAACTTGTATATGTTTGTATGATCGTGTTAATTATTATGTTTGACACATCAACCATTTTTTTACAGTTAATATTCTCTCCATTTTTTATTATCATTTTTTTATAATTTTTTTAATTTACATAAAAAAAATCTATTTTTCCGTAATTAGTTTGTACTCTTATATTTTTTCGTAAAAAGTTTTGGACTATTGGAAATTTCCTTTTTTATTTGAAAATAACACTTTCTGAAAATGTAAGTGTAACACCCGGTTTTTTTTTTTTTTTTATGCGGAAATTCTCATCAAATAATTCATAAAAATAATAATAATAAACCAATCAATTCAATTCCAGAAATAATAATAAAACAAATCTAGCAACCTAACCGGGTTCACTAGAACTAGAAAAACATAAACCAACAACCATCCTATTCATCCTCTCCCTAATACCATGATCCCGCGGTCACACTTTTCCTTTTCCTTTACCTGCAACACAATTGGGAAAAAACGAGTTGCGTAAGTATTTAATAAATACTTAGTGAGAACGTCTACAGGCTAAGTACGAATAACCGAATTATCAATAACACACGCTTTAAATGGTTAACACAAAAATCACATAAGTGTCGAATTAATCAATCAAACTCGATTCAGTTCACAGTTCACACACAAAACAGCCACGAATCATCACGCAAACACTCAGGAAAACCATTAAACATCGCCGCTAATCGCTATTCGATGATTCAACCTATAGACACGCACTCACCTCGGGAACGGTTTGAATCAAGGAAAAACCCGACTTAAACAGAGGAGAATAACTCGCGACTCCCTTCTCCAAATCGAGTTCTGAAAACTGATCTGGAAACTAGACACCGAGGGCTTTCCAACGGTGTATAGAAATCCTTCTAACTCCAAACAGATCGACGGGAAAGCAGCCCGCAATCTCACTAATCGAAACAGGAAAAACAGAGGTTTCAGAACCAACACCCTGAAATCAAACAAATACAGAGAACGGAGATTACCTCCAAATCAGGATCCAAAACCTGATCTAGAAACTAGACAGAACCAAATTTCCAACGGTATAAGGATCCTCTCCTGATTCTCTCGGGTTCAACGGGACTCCTCCCTTGAAGCAGACTGATCGCGATTTCGAATCTGCAGAAACCCCTCTCACGAAAACAACGATAACTCAGCGAATACTCAACCGAATCACAAACGGTTTTCACTGGAATCAAGCCTATGGATCAGAGAACTTACCACCAAAGTTTCACTCCAATCCGATCACGACAAACCGAACAGCGACGAGCTCTAACGGAGGAGTCAACACGAAGAACGGCTCACGAAAACACTCGGAATTCTCTCGATTCTCTCACGAACGGTTTTCTGTGATTTTTCCTTGGGAATGCGGCCACAGAGACTGATCAAAGCCTTAAATACTCGAGCTCTAGGCTCCTTAAACCGGCCCAAATCAAATCGAACCAAAAATTAAACAAAAGTCTGATTTTTGGCTCGTGTCGATCGACGCACACCAGATGTGTCGATCGACACATCACCTGCTGTTCGATTCTTCGAGGAGTCACAGCTCGTGCCGATCGACACACACCCGCTGTGTCGATCGACGCATCTCCAAAATCACATTTTTGGATCACGGGCGTTACAGTAAGTGTTATTTTGACACTTATTTAAGATAGGTGGCATTTTGACATTTTTGGGTACTATTCACAACATTTCTATCCTTATCCATTCAAATATTTACGATCATGCCACTCCTCTTTCTTTTTCTCCCTTCCACGTTCACATTATTTCTTTTTTTTATTATTCTTATTTTTTCCTCTTTTCATATTTGTTTTGTATGTTTCTTATATCTAAATTTATTTGTAAAAAACATTTATTTACTTTCCAAACACCATTCTTTTTTCTAAATCTTTAAAGTTCAATATTACCATATTTTTAAATAATTCTAATGTTTATAAATTTATTGTTACATGTTATATTGTGTATGTATATATGTGTACATATGTTTCACATATTTAATTGTATGTATATGTGTATACGTTTACATATGTTTTATATGTGTACTACATGTATATGTATATGTGTGTGCATATGTTTTATGTGTGTATATATGTTTTATGTATGTGTTTGTCTGTATGTGTACATATATATACGTAAATGTGTACATGTGTACATATGTTTGTACATGTATGTGTATATGTGTATATATATGTGTATAAGTATGTTTGTGTACATATATTTTGTGTATCCGTGTATGTGTATTTGTGTACATTGTTTTATGTGTATACATATATAATATATAAGATATATATTCATCTGTGTGTGGATATAGAGCTCTCAGAGTGGGTCAAAACCCACGGGTCCGACCCAACCCATCCCACCATGGGATGGGTACGGGTTCAATAATGTAAACTCAAAAAAAAAATGGGTATCATGGGTTGACCCATGACGGGTAAAACCCATAAAAAACTTCGGGTTAATGGGTTACCTACCAATTTTTATATACCTTATATATTTAATTTATATAGTTTTAAGTTTATATATAAGCTAATGTATATCTAAAATATACATTATGGACTTCTATCATAAAATATATTTTATATATAAGCCTGATGTTTTTTCAAATTATGGACTTCTATCATTTTTAGTATTATTTCTTATTTCAGTTTTTCATTTGGTTTTTTTGTTTTCAGTTATACATTATGAATTTATAATATCCGAATTTAATTTTTCAATGTTTCTTTGAATTTATTGGAATTTGTTGGTGTTTTTTCTTTAAAAAAACCAATTTTTATTTTTATTTTATTGTATATATTAAAACCCATGGGCCGCCCAAAAAACCCGTGGTATTTAGTGGATTGAGTTTTGGTCTATAGGTATTGACCCGCGGTCTCATGGACCGGCCCACTGTGGGGAAAAAAAATAAACCCATAGCGGGTTAGGTCAAATGGGTTAGGTTGGCCCATCTGACAGCTCTATGTAGATATGTATGTGTGTGTGTATATATATATATATATATATATATATATATGTGTGTACATATTTATGTGTACACAACATAGTTATATACATGTTTATATGTATCATACATCTTTAGTTTAAAAAGACAATGTAAAAACTATAGTAATATGGATATCAAATTGTAAAGAATATTAAATCTTGGAAGATTCCGAAATTCTTATATTTTTTACTAAAAAATATTAAATATATGTGATTATAAGAAAATGGAAGAATGTATATTAATATAAAGAAGGGTTTTTTTCTAAACTACACCATTTTTCTTGGTCAAATGCAAAACTACACCCCTCTTTCTCTCTCTTCTATTTTTGGAGTCTTTGCCACTAAATTGTCCATTTATTTACAAAACTGCCATTACGTAGACCTCCTTTTGTGTTTCGTAGACTTCCAATGAAAGATGAAAAGTCTCAACAATCCTACAGAAATCAAACTATTTACAAGAATGCCATCTTCTTCAATTTTCCATCCACCAAGAACAACCAATTTGGAGCTCATAATGGCTCAAAAACTAATTTTTGAGCTCTTAATGCTCTTCCATAATCCTTATTACTTATTTCCTTTCTTCCCATCTACAATCTCATCCATAATCAATCAAAAATGTGTTGATTTTTCACAAATCTTTCTTTACGACACCATGAATTCTTCAATATCAGTTAGATTTCCAAGTTCCGGTGGTGGAGGAAGCAAAATACGAGCTCAACGTATGAAAAAAACCAAAATTTGCAAAATCGAAATTTCAGATCTAGAATATCGCAGTGTACAGAAACAACGATAACTTTCTACTCGAAATTCCGATGGAAATGAACTTGGTATCACTAGAAAGCTGAGAGTCGGGGCTTTCCAACGGTATGTTAATTGTTTCGTAGGTCCTTCTATAACTATGGGAAATCAGCCCGCAAAATCACTGATCGGTGTAGTTTCGGGATTGTAAACTAACTCTTTTTTTTTCGTGTAGACTTCCAGGAAGTCTGCAAGTCAACAAAGAGGGCAGATTTGCATTTGACTATTTATGTGAAAAATACGAAGTAGACTTCCTAGGAAGTCTGCATGATTTCTTTGGAAACAAAAAAACAGTGCCACGTAGACGGGGTTAGTTTTGCATTTGACCACAGGTTTGACTTTTTGTGTAGACTTCCCTGGAAGTCTGCAAAAAGTAAGGGTAGTTTTGCATTTGGAAATCGGAAAGTACACTTCCAGGGAAGTCTGCACAGAGAAAAAGAGGTAGTTTTGCAATTGACCAAAAAAGTAAAAAGTTGACCAATATTTGCAGACTTCCAAAAACAGTGTAGACTTCCAGGGAAGTCTACTACTAAAGTCTACGAATTTGGTCAAATGCAAAACTACCCCTTTTTTTTTGCAGACTTCCTAGGAAGTTCACATTCCATTAGCGGACTTCTGACAATTGCAAAAGTACCCTGTACGGATGCCGACTTTCATTGCAGACTTCCTAGGAAGTCTACTTTTCTATGCAGACTTCCTAGGAAGTCTACTTTTCTTTGCAGACTTCCCTGGAAAAAGTCAAAATTTGGTCAAATGCAAAATTACCCCCTCTTTTTTTGTAGATTTCCAGGGAAGTCTGCAAAAAAAAGTCAAACCTCTGGTCAAATGCAAAACTACCCTTTGCAGACTTCCAGGAAAGTCTACGGTTGTGAAGACTTCCCTGGATGTCTGCAAAGCGTTTGCCTAAAATGCAAAAGTACCCCCTGTAGACTTCCGTTTGACTAATTGGAAGTCTACACGGGAAGTCTACGGACAAAACGGAAGTCTACAGAGGAAGTCTACATTACACAGTCTTTTTAAAACCTAATTATATGTCATTCTATTAAGATATTTCATGGTTTTTTTGTTCTCACATGTGTGGTACCTATGTCTCTATCATCTGTGTTAGTTTGACAAGTTGAAGACTAATATTTATGGGGTAAATATAATTTTTTCATTTGGTGACTAGTTAGCTCATTCAACGTAGACTTCCAGCGAGTGCTCGGAAGTCTACACGGGAAGTCTACTATCGAAAAATGGAAGTGTACAGAGGAAGTCTACAATACACAGTGTTTTTAAAAACCTAATTATATGTCATTCTATTAAGAGATTTCATGGTTTTTTTGTTCTCACATGTGTGGTACCTATGTCTCTATCATCTGTGTTAGTTTGACAAGTTGAAGACTAATATTAATGGGGTAAATCTAATTTTTTCATTTGGTGACTAGTTAGCTCATTCAACGTAGACTTCCAGCGAGTGCTCGGAAGTCTACACGGGAAGTCTACTATCGAAAAATGGAAGTGTACAGAGGAAGTCTACAATACACAGTCTTTTTAAAAACCTAATTATATGTCATTCTATTAAGAGATTTCATGGTTTTTTTGTTCTCACATGTGTGGTACCTATGTCTCTATCATCTGTGTTAGTTTGATAAGTTGAAGACTAGTTTTATGGGGTAAATCTAATTTTTTCATTTGGTGACTAGTTAGCTCATTCAACGTAGACTTCCAGCGACTGATCGGAAGTCTACACGGGAAGTCTACTATCGAAAAATGGAAGTGTACAGAGGAAGTCTACAATACACAGTCTTTTTAAAAACCTAATTTTAAAACTTGTGCAAAAAAAAAATTTAATTTTAAAACTTGTGTCCGGACTTGTGTTCAATCTAGGTTATTCTCATGTTCAAACTTGTGTTAAAAAAAAAAAAAAGTTTTGTTTTCACTTCACTTCGAACCAAGGGGAATGATTTGTATCATGTAAGTATGTGTGAGTCTTTAACCAGTAAGGCTATTGCAACTTATTCGTTAAATTTGACAATTTTTTTTTATTATGATGTAGACTTTATCTGTAGATTTCCCTTGTTGTTTATGGACTGCCCTTGTAGACTTCTTTTAAACCTAATTTAATTTTTACTTCTTTTAAATTGCCGCCATACTTATTTTAAATTGCCGCCAAACTTTAACCTAATTTAAAATTGAATCATTTAAAAACTTAGCTCATTTGTGGAATAAATTGATCTTGCTTGGTTAGCACTTAGCTAATTTGTAGAAATAAGTGTTGTTTTTTTACGTTTTTATATTACTTGCTAAGTTACTTAAGCCACTAATAATTTTTGAAACAAAAATAAAATTTGATTCGGTGTTATCAAAACTTATCATCGGAATATCAAAAGTTTATATCTTTCATACAATGATACAACAAAGAAACTCTCTTTCACATCTTTAGCCTTAAGCTTCTTGGGATTTTGCTGTTTTTAGTGCTTCATCCACAATTTTACAACAAATAATAAAATAAAACAAGAAAAAATGCATAATTCATAATTTCCCCAGTAGACTTCCAAATTGAATAGTACACTTCCGTAAGTAGACTTCCCGTGTAGACTTCCCGTGTAGACTTCTGTAACCTGAGAAACACAAACAAAATATAATCATCTAAAAAAGCATACAATGGATTAGATCTAGTGGAGATCGAAGAGTTTGAAGGAACAAATATAGCTTTTTAAGATTTTGTTTCCATAATAAGCAATAAATGAGAAAAAACTCATCAAAGATCTGAGATTTGCGAATGTGTTAAGTATTGAGATTTTCTCGTTCATTGGTGTTCTTCCATTCAGTTTCACCATCTTTCTACAAAACAAAGGAAACAAAAGTTGAGGAATCACAAACTCAACCAATAATGAAGCAACACATCCAAATTTCAAACCTTTAGCATGGTTGACGAACTGAAAAAGTGAAAATAGAGGCACATACCTTTATTGAAAGTGAAATTAGTTGCTATATAAGAAAGAGGACGAAATTTCGTATGGAATAGACCCAAAAATTGTTCAAATCGGTGGAGAATTGAAGAAGATAAGACTTGGGCAAAAATTCCTCAAAAATCTCTCTAAAACGTGAGAAGAGTGAAAAAGTTAGGAGGCTAGGGTTGAAAATAAAAATTAGGGTTTTCATTGAAAAACTTGCTTATATATGGAGACAAAAATTAGGGTTAGTAGACTTTCCGTGTAGACTTCCCATGTAGACTTCCTGTGTAGACTTCTGTAACCTAAGAAACACAAACAAACCAAATCATCAACAAAAAAATATAAAACGGACTAGATCTAGTGGAGATTAAAGAATTTGAAAGGACATAATAAGCAACACATGAAGAAAACTCACCAAAGATCTGATATTTGCAAATGTGTTAAGGATTAAGATTTTCTCGTTCATCGGTGTTCTTCCATTCAGTTTCACCACCTTTCATATCTCTAGATCTGCAAAACAAAGGAAGCAAAAATATAGGAATCAAAAGTAAGAGAAGAGAAGTATGTGCAAATCTTAAACTGCATAGAAAAACACAAACTCAACCAATAATGAAGAAACACATCCAAATTTCAAACCATTATAATGGTTGACGAACTGAAAAAGTGAAAATTGAGGCACATACCTTTCTTGAAAGTGAAATTAGTTGCTAGAATCAAAAAGAGTACGAGATTTCGTATGGATTAAACCCAAAAATTATTCAAATTATTCAAATTGGTGGAGAATTGAAGAAGATAAGGATTGGACAAAAAAAATTCAAAAATCTCTTTAAAAACGTGAGAAGAGAGAAAAACTTAGGAGGCTAGGGTTGAAAAAAAAATTAGGGTTTTCATTGAAAAAGTTGCTTATATATGGAGACTAAAACATTTAGTTAGGTTAAAACAAAATTCCGGTTAAGTAGACATTCAGTTAGGTTAATAATATTCCAGTTATGTAGACTTCCATATGGAAGTCTACGAAACCCTATACTCTAAAATGAAACCCTAAACGCAACTGGAAGTCTACAATTGAAGTGTACAATAGAAGTCTGCAATTCAAACACTAAATCGAATGGAAGTCTACAATGGAAGTCTATAATTCAAAACAAAAATCAACTTTTTCCTTTAGATTATTCATAACTGTTAATTAAAAATATTATTAATCATCCAAACATCTAATATATTCATAATTTTAGATTTTTTTGCAAATTTGACATTTAAAATCTTGAAATTATGAACTTTAAATGTAACCCTAAACGTAAAAATATGTTTTCAAATTGTAATGTCGATCCATTTCCCATATTTTTAACTCATAAACCCCACAAACTAATGTCAGTGACATACATGACTCATAATATTAAAGATTTTACATCCCCTCATAGTGAATTCAACTTCTCATAATCAAACCCTACATTGAAACTTCTTATAAGTTGTTCATTATAAACCATGGATCATGTAACACAAATCTCTAAAACGTTAATCTATTACAATCATACAATCATATAGACTATATATACATAATACAAAACAATTACTAATACCATGTCCCAACATTGTCACAAAACTTCTCAATGTAATGTGATGAAATATAGTATTTCGAAAAGGATAGTATGTAGTTCATTCATTCATTTTCATTCCAATTTGTCTTTTTTTTACTTTATGCTAATTTGGTGAAGTTTTATTTTTAAAACATCACAATTGCATTTAGTTTAATTATCCAAAAGATTTTATGGTCAAATTATCTTTAATGTATTTATAGATTTAATTTTACTAAATAATTACGATGTAGACTTCCATATTTCGTTGCAGACTTCCAAAATGTAGACTTTTTCATTAGGTTTTGTCTTTTTTTTTACTGTATGCTAATTTGGTTAACTTTTATTTTTAAAACATCACAATTGCATTTAGTTTAATTATCCAAAAGATTTTATGGTCAAATTATTTTTAATGTAGTTATAGATTTAAATTTACTAAATAATTACGATGTAGACGTCCATATTTCGTTGCAGACTTCCAAAATGTAGACTTTTTCATTAGGTTTTGTCTTTTTATTTACTGTATGCTAATTTGGTAAACTTTTATTTTTAAAACATCACAATTGCATTTAGTTTAATTATCCAAAAGATTTTATGGTCAAATTATCTTTAATGTATTTATAGATTTAAATTTACTAAATAATTACGATGTACACTTCCATATTTTATTGCAGACTTCCAAAATGTAGACTTTTTCATTAGGTTTTGTCTTTTTTTTACTGTATGCTAATTTGGTGAACTTTCATTTTTAAAACATCACAATTGCATTTAGTTTAATTATTCAAAAGATTTTATGGTCAAATTATTTTTAATGTATTTATAGATTTAAATTTACTAAATAATTACGATGTAGACTTCCATATTTCGTTGCAGACTTCCAAAATGTAGACTTTTTCATTAGGTTTTGTCTTTTTTTTTTACTGTATGCTAATTTGGTGAACTTTTATTTTTAAAACATCACAAATGCATTTAGTTTAATTATCCAAAAGATTTTATGGTCAAAGCATTTTTAATGTATTTATAGATTTAAATTTACTAAATAATTACGATGTAGACTTCCATATTTCGTTGCAGACTTCCAAAATGTAGACTTTTTCATTAGGTTTTGTCTTTTTTTTTACTGTATGCTAATTTGGTGAACTTTTATTTTTAAAACATCACAATTGCATTTAGTTTAATTATCCAAAAGATTTTATGGTCAAATTATTTTTTATATATTTATAGATTTAAATTTACTAAATAATTACGATGTAGACTTCCATATTTCGCTGCAGACTTCGGGTGAAAATTCCCAACGAAGACTTCCAAAAGGATAGAACGGTCATTGCGGCTGCAGTTTTATTGTTTATTCATTAAGGCTCTTCTAGCAGTTTTATTTGCAATTTTTCACAATAGGGATGTACTTTTGCATTAAAAATGAAAAAATGTATATTCCATGCAATAATCCCTATAAAGAAAGGGAAAAAAAATGAGTAACATCGATTACGTACAAGAAGAGAAAGGAATTAATGAGTTGTACATAGAATAAAGGCATTTTGGTAAAAAAAACACAGAAAGTGTTAAGCCTACAAACGAAAAACGAGAAGTGTTAACAAACAAATGCACTTTTAAGTAAGTGACAAACCAACATATTGTTTCTTTTATTATTTGCTTAGTTATTTGTCTATTGTTTTGTTATTTTTTCATTTCTAGTTATATCTTTTCTTAATTAAATTTAAGTTTTAACACATGTTATGATCATCATATGTTAAAATTAAAAATATAGAGACTCGTGTGTATTGACTTTAGTATATTAAGTAATTAAACACTCATATGTTATTTTGTATATGTTAAAAAGGTAGAGACCCATGTACAATTTATAAAAATTAATTAAGTCATATTAAGTGTGAAACAACCAACACTTTTTTTTTAAAACATTATCAATGCGGAAATTCTCAAACAATAATTCAATCTCCTTTATATAAAAAGGAGAGAATACTAGGCCTCTAAGGCCCTCCACCTCAGGATAAATATTCCAAAAAATAATCAACCAATGAAATCTGTTCTTTAAGACATGTCATTAGATTAATCAACTTCTCAATTATTGATTTCACGTTTGACATAAATTATAGCTAACTCAACTACAAAAGCCCAATTTCTAGCCCTCTAAAAAATTCAAGCGTCGTTGTCCACCTTTCTTCGTCCTTTCCTCTAACTGAACATTAAGAAATTAAATCGTCGTTCTACTTTCTCACGTAATCAGATCGCCGTTCCTGAATTTCTCTACGAACTAGATTTTGACCCACGTCAAGCGTGGTAATATAAATTTCAGTTTATTGTATAGTAAAAATATTTCATCCGTTCCACAAAACATGATGTTCTACCATTTTCACATTTATTAAGAAACAATTAATATTTGACAATAATTACATCAATTCTCTCACAAAACCATTTTTTCATAACTATGAACCAATACTATTCAAATCTTTTCATTTAATATTTTTTGGAAACTGTAATTTATTAATATTAACTAATAAAAAAGCTAAAACATCATCTTTTGTGGAACAAATTAAAAAGCTAAAACATCATGTTTTATGGAACAGAGGGAGTATTGTTTTGCATTATACATACCAAAAAGGTATTAGATAAATAATTATGTCCACTAAAAAATAATCTTGAATGTCTTAATATGATAGGCCTTACGTTTTAAGTGAATACAAAATATATAAAAAAAAAATTGATTTACAATAACAAAACCAAAAAGCAAAACAGTTTTATAATGTATGATAAAAAATGTAATTGAGTGATATATATCTTATATTTACAAAAACAAATGTTTTTTAATAACTCTATAAAATGTTTTTAAACCCAACTTTATCACTGACCAAAATACTACTACATAAATGAATTAAATCGGTTTGAGTTTCTGAGTATGATAATAGATTTGGTAAGTATATATTTTTGTCATCAATGCTCCGTATATATTAAAGATATTGAAAATATGTAAAGATTTCCACCATGAAAAATTGAAATGTTTTGATAGGTTGATTTAATTAATGTGTGTCCTTAAGTTCCTCTTTAAATGACACCTAGGATTAATGATACTTAAGACTCTTTTTGAATGACACATAGGATTTTTAACATTTAGTGTCTCCTCAATTAATATATATAGGATATCTCATCAATTTCTCCACCAATCAATTTCTCATTTATATTTACGTTAACCCCTCTGTTCATCCAACCCTTGACTTTCAATCTTAGCTTTGTTTTAGACGATCCCCATAAAGTATGTCAAGAACAAAACTCTCTTTAAAGAATAACTCTCTTTAATAAAGTATCTCAAGAACAAAACTCTCTTTAAAGAATAACTCTCTTTATATGTTTAGAAACTTAACTCAAAACTAAACATAAGCTTTTGCTCTTTCTTGATGTTTTGTATATATTTGGATGATGTTCACTTACAATGAGAAGCTATATTTATAGGGGAGATGAGAAGGGGTTGGTGAAGTGTGAATGAGTGAGCCAACATTGTTGACAACAAAATCAACCTCCCATTTTTGACCACCTCCATTTTTGACCACCACCTTTCTTGACCATTGATATCTTAGGTGGTAAGTCATCTAGAAGCTTATCCAACATTCTCCCTCGTAAGCTTTGTTGACTTCATCTTGGTCATGTCTTTAACTCCTATCAAATTTCTCATCTCAGCAAACTTGATTCGCGCTAATGCCTTAGTTAAAATGTCCGCCTTCTGCTCAGTTCCCGGCACATGCTCCACATCAACTAGCTCCCTCTCAATGCATTCTCGAATGAAATGGTAGCGCTTATGAATGTTCTTACTTTTGCCGTGAAATACCGGATTTCTTGTAAGTGCTATTGCAGACATGTTGTCGATCTTGATTAGCACTTGCTCGTTTTTCCATACTGTAATCTCGCTTAAGAGATCTTGAAGCCATATAGCTTGCCTTGCTGCTTCTGTTGCTGCCATGAACTCGGCTTCGTATAAAGAGAGTGCGACCGTGTCCTGTTTCTGAGAACACCAAGTAATTGGTGATGCTCCAAAGTAAAAGATATGACCCGTCGTACTTCTTCCATCATCTTGGTCAATATTATGGCTACTATCACTAAAGCCAATAAGTTTCTTTGACCCGCCACGTTTAAACTTTAAGCCATACGTCATTGTTCCCTTAAGATACCGCATAATGTGCTTCATTACTTCACCATGTGACTTTCGAGGGCTTTGCATGTATCTGCTAGCAACTCCAACAGAAAACGCCAAGTCTGGTCCCGTGTGTAACAAGTATCGTAGACATCCTACGTTCCTTCTATAGCTTGTGGGAACTATCTCTTCTTCTTCTTGTGCCTTAGAAATCTTTAATCCAAATTCCATAGGTACTTGAGTTGGGTTACACATTTCTAAGCCAGCTTCTTGTAAGATTCTTCGAGCATAACCTTCTTGTTTAATCTCGATCCCATCTTCTCCTTGATATACTTCAATACCAAGATAATAAGTAAGTTTTCCTAGATCCGACATCTCAAAGTTAGTAGACATTCCAACCTTGAATTCACTAATCGCTTTGAGAGAGTTGCCGGTCACGAACAAGTCATCAACGTAGATCGCAATAATGAGAAGATTTCCTCCTTCTTCTTTGCGATAGACAGCACTTTCTTTTGCACACTTCTTAAATCTCATTCCTTTTAAGATTTGATCGAGCTTTGTATTCCAGGCTCGTGGAGCTTGTCTTAGACCATACAATGCTTTTGAAAGCTTGTATACCTTGTATTTTTCTCCTTTTATCTCGAAGCCTTCGGGTTGTTCCACATAAACATCTTCTTTTAACTCTCCATGTAAGAATACGGTTTTTACATCCAAGTGATGAATCTCCCATCCTTGTGATGATGCTAACGCTATCAACAATCGTACTGTCTCAATACGTGTAACTGGTGCAAACACTTCATCGAAATTTATGCCTGACTCTTGTACGTATCCTTTTGCCACAAGCCTCGTCTTATGTTTGTTGGTAGTATTATCTGCATTCTTCTTAAGTTTAAAAACCCACTTGAGACCAATGATCTTCATATCCCTCGTTCTATCAACTAAAAACCATGTCTTGTTTTTGTTGATTGACTCGATCTCCTCCTTACATGCTAATCTTCACTTCAATGATCCCTTTGCTTCCTTGAAACAGCTTGGTTCATCGTTTATAAAGAGTAACAGTCTCTCGCACTCGATGGAGGCTTGGAGAAGGTAATCATTAAGGTAAGTCGGCTTACTTACTGCTCGATTTGATCTTCTTAGGGGTTGTTGTATAGGCTGATCATGTACTGCTTCTTCTTCGTTTGTGTTGTCGCTTTCTCCATGATCACTTAGCTCTTCGTTCTCGGTTTCGTAATGATCTTGGTGTTGATCATTACCGATTATTGTAGGTCCTTCTCTTGTATCTACAATATCTCCCCATCTCAAGTGAAACATTCCTTGATCTCTACTTGATTCCTCACTTGTTTTAATCCAATTCCAACTTATCTTCTCGTCAAAGACCACATCGCGGCTTACAACAATTCTTTGAGTCGTTGGATCGTAAAGCCTATACGCCTTGGATCCAGGTTCTAGTCCAAGATGTATTAATGGTCTTGACCTATCGTCAAGCTTCTTGAGATTAGTTGTCTCCACTTTCGCATAAGCTATGCATCCAAACACCTTTAGATGCTCAAGATTTGGTTTCTTGTTTTTCAAGCATTCGTATGGAGTCATACTCTTGAGAGCTCTTGTTGGTACTCTATTGATTATATGAGTGGCGTGTCGCACAGCGTCTCCCCACAAATAGTTTGGTACTTTCATGGCTTTTAGAGTACTTCTTGTCATCTCCAATAGAGTCCGATTTCTTCTCTCCACTAGTCCGTTTTGCTGAGGTGTGTACGGTGCTGTGAGATGCCTCTTGATCCCACTTGTGTCACAAAATTCATTGAATTCTCTTGAAGTAAACTCTCCTCCTCTGTCCGTTCTTAGAGTCATGACTGTCTTCCCAATATCCTTCTCTACTAAGTTCTTTAACGCTTTGAACTTAGAAAACGCATCGCTTTTCTCCTTTATCAAGATTGACCACATGTATCTTGAATAATCGTCTAATATAACAAAGATGTATTTGTTATGTGCGATGGTTGGTGGTGAAATTGGGCACACAAGTCTGCGTGTAGTAGCTCTAGAGGTTTAGTAGCTCGATACATGGTTGCCTTAGGAAAGGATTGTCGAGTTTGTTTTCCCACCAAACAAGACTAGCACAATCTGTTTTCTTCTTTAAACTCCGGTAAACCATGGACCATCTCTTGTGTTGACATAGCTTTCATCGTCTTAAAGCTTATGTGTCCTAACCTCGCGTGCCACCTCCAAGAATCTTCTTCTATACTCGTCTTTAGATATATTGGCCTCCCAATCTTGAGGTTTATTTTGTAGAGTCTATTTGCCGTTCTTGTGACTTTTACTAGGAGCTTTCCACTTGGATCGTGAACCGTCAAGAAGTCTTGCCTCATTCTTACATCACAGCCAATCTCCGTAGCTTGTCCAAGGCTTAGGATGTTCCTTTTAAGACCATGGATGTAATAAATGTCGGTAACAAGTTTTTGTTCCTCTGTTTTGCTTTGAAATAATATGGACCCTTTCCCTCTTATTTCAATGCACGATCCATCGCCAAACTTGACCTTGCCTTTTATGTTTTCGTTTAGCTCCGAAAAGAACTCCTTATGGCCGGTCATGTGGTTGCTTGCTCCATTATCAAGATACCAAAGTCCTTCTTCTCCCTCCTCGGTCTTGTAGTTCTTTGATACAATATTTTCTTCGTTTAAGAACACTACTTCGTGCATATAAAGAGCCAAGTTTGCGTCTGCCGTCTCTACTTTATTTGCTTCTTGTATCTTTTGTGTTCTATCAGGACATATAGAGGCGAAGTGACCTGGTTTATCACAACGGTAACAAATTATTTTTGCTCGATCCTTCTTTTCTTTTGACTGGTTTTGATCCATATGATTTGTTGACCGTTCATGTGAGTTAAACCTTCCTCTTCCTCGTCCTCTTTATCCTCTGCCTCCTCTTCCACGTCCTCTCCCTCGTGAAGATGACGGGTTCCTTTCCTCAGAGTTTGCATAGAGCAGCTTTTCTTGCGTGTCTCCGTAATTCTCCTCGTTGAGAATCCTTTCTTCGTAAGCTTTAAGTCTTCCGATCATATCTTCAAAGCTTGTCGTCTTTAGGTCTAGAACTTGCTCAAGAGAGGCTATGATATGGATGTATTTATGTCTTGGTAAGCTGTTGAGAAGCTTCTTCAATCCTTTCTCCAAGTGAGGCCGCCTTTGTTGATATCTCCGATAATCTTCCCGCAAAGTTATCGATTGTATCAATGTCCCTCATCTTCATACGATCAAACTCTGACAATAGAGTTTGCAGTCGTGCCTCCTTTACACGATCGGCTCCTAGATGTCGAGTTTTGATCGCTTTCCAAATCTCTTTAGGAGATTCTTGTTCGCCCACTTGCAAAATAAGAGCCTCCGGGATGGATTGAAAGAGTAATGCAATTGCAACATCGTTCTTGTTGGATTCCTCTGTTCCGGGTTCGATTGCTTCCCACACCTTATGAATCCGCATCAACACTTTCATTCTCATGACCCATACGGTGTAGTTTGTAGATGACAACATAGGGCATTGGATTGAGATCGTCTTATCTGAATCCTTTGGTCGCGGAGGAGGGTCGGCGTCTCCCATAGCTTGGTTACGTTGATCTCCTTCTGTGTTTAGAACTTCGTGATCAAGTCTCCTTCTTGATCGTATCTACTTAAGCTCTTATACCAAATAAAGTATCTCAAGAACAAAACTCTCTTTAAAGAATAACTCTCTTTATATGTTTAGAAACTTAACTCAAAACTGAACATAAGCTTTTGCTCTTTCTTGATGTTTTGTATATATTTGGATGATGTTCACTTACAATGAGAAGCTATATTTATAGGGGACATGAGAAGGGGTTGGTGAAGTGTGAATGAGTGAGCCAACATTGTTGACAACAAAATCAACCTCCCATTTTTTACCACCTCCATTTTTTACCACCACCTTTCTTGACCATTGATATCTTAGGTGGTAAGTCATCTAGAAGCTTATCCAACACCCCATGAATACCTCTCCTTTCTATCTTCGTTGAACATACCATACATGAATGCAGTTGTTGGTTATGGACACGGAAGGTAAGTTGAATACTTTGCAGATGAAGTTGACGTTATTTCGATTGACTTTGGGTCATGGCTTTCATCAGGCCAACACATCGGTTACTATGGTTTTTCTAACCGATTCTGATATTTTCTTCACCTTTGGTTTCTGTCCTCTGATGTCGCTTTGATTGTCAAGGCGCTGTAGTGCAGACTCGTGGCTAACGATCCCCGAAAGCAACAGATTTTGGACTGGGCTTGAATCACTCTGGTATGGAGTTGTTTATCGCGGTAACTTTGTGAATGGTACTCACGTACTGTTGTTAAAAAGTTGCTCAACAATCCGTAAGTTTATTACCACAAACGGTCAAAATTCAAGACTCGAGTTTCATTACCTCGATCTCTTTATTTAATGGTGATGTTTTCTATTTCTAGAGGTCAAGCTGATAAAGATTTTTGAGAGTAGAAGTTAAAGCTACAGGTCACGTTCGCCTCAAAAACTTGGTCCGTCTTCTCAGAGCGCAGAGACATGTATGTTTTGTTGTAAATGATCTATATATTTTCTGGAGAATCTCACTAAACATTGGTAACATTTGTTCTGAAAGTTAGGATGTTGGTGTATGAGTATGTTAATAACAGAAATCTGAAGCAATGGCTCTGTCGAGACACTCAAAATCATGAGTCCTTAACATGGGAAGTACCTATAAAAAATCTTATAGGAGCAGTCAAAGCGTAAACTACTTGGCCCTGATAAGAGTTTCATAACAATGACAATTATGGGTACCTTTGGGTAAGTTGGGGCTCTCTCTTTACGCTTTCTTGCATAATAAATTTGAAGACTTCTTTGAGAAATAACAATTTATGTTTTCTACCTTATGTAGCTCCTCCCTGCTTCTGAATGAGAATATCGATGTCTACAGCATCGGGGTTGTACTCTTGGAAGCTATAACCGATAGATATACAGTAGACTATGCTCCTCCACCACCTGAGGTAAGTTCCCTAAAATGATATTCAAAGTTATTGCGAATATCAATAGCGATCTCAAAATTTGGAAAATCTTAGAGGAAAGAAGTTAGATGTCTTCTGCTAAGAAGTTAGATGTCTGATCTGCATCAGTATAGGACAGAGCAGAAGGACCAGTTGCAAAAAGTGCATTTTCCATGCATTTGATTATACAAGAAGATGATGATGATGATGCAACCATTCAAAGATTAGTGACTTTGAGGTCAAAGATCGTTTAGCTATATATGACTGCTTTTGGTTTTACATTCTTCAGCTATAAAGTTTGGTCAAGCTTAGAGATCAAGGGATAGTAACAGTTCTGCATTTTTTGTGGAAGTTTACCATGTTGGGAGACGAGCAATGTTGCACGTTCTCTTCTTTCCATTGTTCTTAGATTAATATATTTACCATTCAATGATTAATTGGATTAGATTGTCTTCCATTGAATTCAATTGCCGTGGATCTGTTGTTCATTTTGAGAGCAAACCAATTGTCAACACTTAAGCAAGGTGATTCCAAACACGTTCAGAAGGCTTTGTTATCCAAATTAAAAGAATAGGATCTCTCCTACAAAAGAAGAAATTACCAATCTCATTATGAAAGCGGCATCACGAAGACTTCAGTGCCATTGGAGGATAATGGGAAGGGGAATGAGAGTTCAAAAATTTTCAATTTGGTTTTGATCAATCATTGGACGTGCTAAGCGAGTCCGAACTTGATTAAGATTGATTGCAAATGCAGCGCTGAACTTGGCTTCGCACATTTTTATTGCCTTAACACTTCCCTCAAGCTAAATGAAACATGTGATTATGTCAAATACGACAACAAGAAAGATTTCTTCATCAGATTTTATAGCTTATGATATTTGATTCATTGGATACGGTAACATCATCGTAGCCTCAGTTAGGAGCTAAAGTGGCGAATGATGATCAGCTGCCTTATTGCCATTGGGGCGACTCAACTCAAATTGAATATTCTCAAAACTCTCAAGACAAGCTCTATATTCAACATGTATTGTAGTTTCTTCTATCTTTTTTCTTGGTTTTCTCTCACTCCTTTTGTTATATAACTTATATTGTTGAAATTAATTTTTGTAAAATCAACCTGCTGCACTTTGTCTAGACAATCACAAGAGAGATAAATTTATTTCTACGTTTATCGAATTGTGAATATGGAAAGTGTTGTTTATCTTCTTCTTATTACCATTAATTATGCAATGAATATCTCCTTCATAAGAAACAAATTAGTTAGTGAACTTAAAAAAGAAAGCAAATATACGGCAACCACACATTCCAATTTTTTAAGGTTTACCGAGGATGAAGAAGTATGACATTTTACACAATTTAGCTAGGTATTTTATCGAATATGGACCCAAACGGAAATTTATGCACAAATCGGTTTTGATCTGAATGAATATTAAGTGAAAAATGACTTTTACATTCGCAATAAATTAATTATATATATGGAATAAATGGACATGTTTATAAAATAAATCAAAATCTGAGCGTAGGCTAAATAATAAGTTCACACAAAACTGCAATGAACGCTTGGAACGCACCATCTCCCCTAATTTAAGGGTTTACACACAAAAATTTGGTTTTCTTATGGAATTTGATTGACATGCTCTTTTTTTTTTACATGCTTCACAAATTTTATTCATAGTTTGTTGGGTTACCTAACTCAGTGTACCAAAATTCTATAATCACAAAATAACAATTGTGTATAAAACACACAAAGAAGACTCAATACAAGCTAACAATAAAATATTCAAACTAGACGCCAACTTACTATTCGGAGTATTATTTAATAAATGAGAACACTACATACTCCAAAACATAATT
This sequence comes from Draba incana, assembly GCA_963576765.1. Taxonomy (NCBI): domain Eukaryota; kingdom Viridiplantae; phylum Streptophyta; class Magnoliopsida; order Brassicales; family Brassicaceae; genus Draba; species Draba incana. The sequence continues at coordinate 15,465,041 of OY755213.1, read as the reverse complement.
CAAGAGTTAAAACACATAATAGGCGCCCGAAAGATTTATTACGATAACAACACAAATTTTCAATTACTATAACCTTTTCACAAACTTGCAAACCCCATGACCGAGTTTTCCAAGGTTTGTAAATCAAACCAGGACAATTCACAACTAAAATTGGAAACAAAAAACATGCAGCCAAACCTTAATAAAAAACAAAAAAAATCTTCGTACTGATACAAAAACTATCCAAACACAAACAATGTATATAATCGAGAGGACAAAAACTACAAAACTTTAAGTCCATAAAAGTGAAGATCTAAAAATATAATTCTTTTGAGCATTAGAAATATGACACAATATATATATATATATATATACAAAAAAAATTATGAAGAATTTGGGCGTAGCCAAAAATTGAAGAAACTTAGAGAAAATCGAAGAAATTTAAAGTAGAAATTGGATATCGCATTGTGTCTAACATTTGAAGATGGTGACTTAATCGATGTCAAATCATTCTCTTCATCTGGCCTTGATTCCGCGATCACATATCTCTTTTACCTGAAACACATGGGAATAAGAGTTGCGTAAGTACTTAATAAATACTTAGTGAGACAGTCTTTCCGTCAATAGGCTAAGTACGCATAAAACCATAAATCAAGCAACCATTAATTTAAAACGTTAAACGCATAAAACAGCATCGCACGGTGTCGATCGACGCTTCAACAACACATGTGTTGATCGACACATCGCACGGTGTCGATCGACGCTTTAACACAAGGGTGTCGATCGATACACCAAAATGTGTTGATCGACACTCTGTTCGCAGTTACGCACAAACAGATCGTTAGCACGATCACAACAACGAGAAAACACGATTCCACAATGATTTCAACACGATAAACATATATCAACACGATATCCATCACAATAACCCAAACACACACGATTCCACCAAGCAAAGCACTTAAATCAATCGATTACTCGATTTTTGGCTTATCCGAGCCTACGACGCACACTCACCTTAGCTTTTTGGGAAAAGAAAATCTATCAACAACACAACCAGCACTAAACACAGTCTCAACGAGGCCAAAAGCCACTGGTTAACCCTTCTCTATCACCTAAAACTCATCAACAAGATTTTTCTCTAAATTGAATCATAATTTCTGAAAGACAGAACGACATACTGACTTCGAATAACCATAAATGATGGAGTTTAACTCGAAATCATGATCTGAAACATGATTCGGAAAATAGACACAAAGTGCTTTCCAACGACATAATAATTGTCGCCTAAAACGATATAAAACTCCAGGAAAACTCCCTCAAAGTGGTCTAATCACTGACTCGATTCTGCACAGACCTCACTCACGAAAACACGAATATCTCTTAGCATACAGAACCAATTGACAAACCGCTTTACCTAACGGCTAGCTAAGAGAGAGTCAAACGTACCCATAAAATTTGACAATGATCAGAATCAAGCCGATAATCCAAACTTCTTCTCCAACACAAGGCAACAAGACTGTCTCATTCTCACAATCCCTCCTTTTCACAAGAACATGAAAATCATCTCTTTCTCTCTCAATTCTCAATCTCTCTCACGTTTTTCTGATGAAAAACATGGCAGTTCATCGAAATAAGCTTAACTATCATGACCTAGGGTGCCCATAACGCGAACCGATGCAAACCGAGCGATTAAAATCAAACCGGGAAAACAACCTAGAACTTGGTGTCGATCGATGCCACCCCCTGGTGTCAATCAACATTCCTACTAAAATGTCATATTTTGGTTTCGGAATGTTACAACTCTCCCCCACCAACAGTGGATTCATCCTCGAATCCCAACAAAACGTCTAACAAAGACCAAAAACCTGACCCAACCCGGTCAATACCACCCGAGATCATCACAACCGATCTCCGAGGCTCTCGTTTAGTCTCATGCCAATACGCCCATTTCCAGACATTTATTACTCTTAACTTATTCCACACCCCCTCTACTCGCAGGAACGTATTCCTTTGAGTTATGGGTTTCTCGTGCTCCATCCACTCTCAGGACGCATCCTTTGAGCTCCGGGTATACATAGAACTAATCACCCCCTCGAGAGTACAAATCCTCTCCAAAACAAAAATGAATGAGTTATTCGGGACCGCAACCCCTCGAGTAATAAATTCTAAAACGTCTATAACATCTATCGACTAGAATTACCTCCCGTAGCCAAAAATCTGATATTCCCTAACCCAGAATATCAAAAACAACATGACCAACACTTGTCTACGCAATCAACCTCACATTTAAGAACAACTCATCTTATATAACATAGATAAGAAAGGCACAAACCAACTTACTAAAGTTAACACTGCCGTCCAAACCTCGACCATGCTAAACCCCTGAAACTGGAACCACAAAAAAAAAAAAAACAAAGCTCACACCGCGACTTGCTTGTCGAACCATTTCCTGAACTCCAACTTCATCTTTGCCTCCGGCTCCCCAAGACTCCTCTGTACCGCTATAGTCCCACATGACTCTCAGCAAAGATATCCTTTTTCGACGCAGAACCTTGTCTCCTCTCTCAAGGATCCTCACAGGTCTCGCCGTTACCGACAATTCAGGCATGAAGATCCTCCGAAATCTTAGCCACCAACTCCTCCGACTCATGCAAGCACTTCATTATCGAAGGTAAATCTAAACCCTAAGCCACCAATCCAACTCGCTCCACTACCGGGAACAAACCTATAAATCCTGGACTCAGCTTAATCTCCGAAATAGATCTATTGGGACCTCGCAACATGGCCATCTTGAGAAACACTCTATCTCCGACCGTGAAATCCAACTTTCTCCGCCTCTTATCGGTACAGCTCTTCTGCCAATTCCGAGCCTATTTCATGTTCAGCGTCAAGACACGGATCCTCTCCATCAACCCTCAACAAAACTCGCACCATAAATGCTCCTCCCCCATTAGGGTTTAGCACCCACGCCTAAAACTCCAAAAATCCATCGCAAATAATGTCCCACATCCACCCGGGAATGGGCAATCACTACATCAATCCACTCAAAAACTTATGCTCAACCCCCTACTAGCTGACTCGAATCGCACTCTGCGACTCACCAACTGGTTTCACCTGGACTCACTCTCCCAAGACTCAAGGTCTAAATCTGCTTATACCATAATCCAATATTGATTACTCATACTCATTTCGACACCATCAGACTCTCAGGACGTCCCCTTCAAGGTAACAATGTCGGTGCCACTCCAGTCTCAGGACGTCTCCCTCAATCTCTGGATATATAGGAAAAATGCTTCCCTTAGAGTAATCAATTCATACGTGTACAAGCACCTGAAGACTAGGATTTCCTCCCGATATTAACATGACAGTCCATATTCCGGCATATCATCTCTACACTGACGGAACACCTGACCAATACAACTACTCCTTCTCGAGATCCACTCATGACCTTCAAAGCTCATCACTAAACCGATGTTTATACGCACGTTACAAACATCTATACGCACGTTACAAGCTCTTAACTCATTCCATACCCTGACACTCGCAGGACGTATCCTCGATTATCAAAAAACATACCACTCGCACTCTCGGGACGCATCCCTCGAGCCAACGATATTTGGGGAACACATCCTCGCGAGAGAATACTATCTCTCAAAAACATATCACTCGCACTCTTGGGACGCATCCCTCGAGCCAAGCATATCTGGGGAACACATCCCCGCGAGAGAACGCTATCTCCCAAAACCTATCGCTCGCACTCTCGGGGCGCATCCCTCGAACTAGCGACACCCTGACACTCGCAGGACGCATCCTGGAGCTGTCAGGTAATATACCGCTCGCACTCTCGGGGCGTACCTGGACGCTTTGGAAAGCGTCCTCAATCAGGTGGAAATCCTCGCAGAAAACTCAAATCAAAATGCTGCTTATGCTCCATCATTCTCAATTATGACAGAACATGCTCTGCAACTGCAGCCCTCGGCTGTACCTCTGCCACACATGGTGCTACTAGAGCCTGCACTGGTACTGCACTCGGTAACCGCTCCAACAACTGAGCCAATAGATCTGCCAGACAATCATCTCGACCCAGAATCACAACGGCGGTCGCACCCCCACCTGGGCCTCCCGCACTACCAGTCACACTCGTACCCTCACTGGTACCACCAGTCTTCAGACTAGCACTAAGACTGGCTGCACTCTTGGATCCCTCATGAAACGTCTGCGAATCTGAAATCAGCTCATGCGTGGAACTCAATACCACACTCTCGGCAAACTCACACACACGTCCTCATTAACACCCTCTACTGCTAGCAACCCTAGCCATCACTCTGTGCATTTCCCAAAAATACAGACCAAGACTCTATCTCTAGCAACTCTAGCCATCACTCTCTGCATTTTCCAAAACACAGACTACAAAGCTAGATTTCAGAAATATAATCACAACAATCACAAAGCGGAATCTCTTTAAAAGCCGAAGAGGGTGATCTAAGACTAATAATTGTCTAAACGCACATAAACAATTAAACACATAGTCTCAATTCATCCAAATCTACGGTCCTAAAACTGTAGATGCTCTGATACCAAAATGAAACAACCAACACCTTTTTAAAAAAAAAAATATTATCAATGCGGAAATTCTCAATCAATAATCCAATAAATTATGAAAACCAATTATCAAGACCAACAATTCAAATTCCAATTCAAGAACTAAAACAAAAAATCTAGCAACCTAACCACCAAGTTCACTATAACAAAACAATTTAAACGAACAACCCTAACCATCCTCTTCATCTGGTCTTGATTCCATGATCACATATCTCTTTTACCTGCGACACATTGGAATAAGAGTTGCGTAAGTATTTAATAAATACTTAGTGAGACAGTCTTTCCGTCAATAGGCTAAGTACGCATAAAACCATAAATTAAGCAACCATTAATTTAAAACGTTAAATGCATAAAACAGCATGGTGTCAATCGACACATCAAAAACTCATGTGTCGATCAACATATTGCACGGTATCGATGAACGTTTTAACAACAAGGGTGTCGATCGATACTATGTTCGCAGTTACACACAAACAGATCGTTAACACGATCACAACAACGAGAAAACACGATTCCACAATGATTTCAACATGATAAACATATATCAACACGTTATCCATCAAAATTACCCAAAAACACATGATTTCACCACACAAAACACTTAAATCAATCGATTACTCGATTTCTGCCTTATCCGAGCCTACGGTGCGCACTCACCTTAGTTTTTCGGGAAAAGGAAATCCATCAACAACACAACCAGCACTAAACACAGTCTCAACGAGGCCAAAAGCCACTGGTTAACCCTTCTCTATCACCTAAAACTCATCAACAAGATTTTTCCCTAAATCGAATCATAATTTCTGAAAGACAGAACGACATACTGACTTCGAATGACCAAAAATAATAGAGTTTACCTCGGAATCATGATCTGAAACATGATTCGGAAAATACACACAAAGAGCTTTCCAACAACATAAGATTAGTCGCTTAAAACGCTCTGCAACTCCAGGAAAACTCCCTCAAAGTGGTCTGATCACAGACTCGATTCTGCCCAGAGCTCACTCACGAAAACATGAATATTTCTTAGCATACGGAACAAATTGACAAACCGTTTTGCCTCCCGTTTAGCCAAGAGAGAGAAAAACTTACCCATAAAATTTGACAATGATTAGAATCGATTTGATCATCCAAACTCCTTCTCCAAAACAAGGCAACAAGACTGTCTCATTCTCACAATCCCTCCCTTTCTCAAGAACACGAGAATCATCTCTTTCTCTCTCAATTCTCAATCTCTCTCACGTTTTTCTGATGAAAAACACGGCTGCTCATCGAAATAAGCTTAAATCTCACGACCTAGGTTTCCCATAACCCGAACCGAAGCAAACCGAGCGATTAAAATCAAACCGGGAAAACAACCCAGAACTTGGAGTCGATCGACGCCACCCCCTGGTGTCGATCGACACCCCTACCAAAATGCCATAGTTTGGTTTCGGGATGTTACAAAGTAAATAAAAATAAAAATTAATTTCACACATGAGTATATTGACACGTGTCATCATCAGAACGGTATTAGACACGTATCGCAATCTCGTGAGTTAAAAATTTTTGCATCCTAATTTATAATATAAGATTGTCTGATCATGTTAATTATTATGTTTGATGCATAAAATTTTAGATAATAAGATATCGTACCATTTTTTTGCTTTTTTTAATTGATATTTATATTCTTCCTATTTTTTTACAGTTGATATTCTCTCTTTTTTAATTATGATTTTTTTATAATGTGTTTAATCTATTAAAACAATTTCTTTTTCCCTAATTAGTTTGGACTATTAGATTTTTTTTATTTTCTTCGTAAAAAGTTTTGGACTATTGAAATTTTCTTTTTTATTATTTGGTTAGTTATTTGTCTATTATTTTGTTATTTTGTTATTTTTACATTTTTGGTTATATTTTTTTAATTAAACATAAGTTTTAACACACGTTATGATTATCATATGTATATTGACATGAGTATATTAAATAGTTAAACACTCATATGGTATTTTGTATATGTTAAAAATATATAGACCCGTGTAGAGTTTATAAAAATTAATTAGGTCATTTTTTTTAAATCGTCTAGATTTATGAATTACTACAAATTATGAAAACTATTACACGGACGATTATACAACGGACAATTTTAGCCTAAACATGTGGGACTACTCCGAACAGCTCTCCTTGCACCACGCTGAAAATCTCTTGTAAATATTGCCTTTATCAATTTGCATTCCTCGGGACTCGAACTCCATACATGTAGGTGTAGAAGCATTAATGAACCATTTAGTCAAACTACTGGACTAAAGGGGCTTCCACAATTAGGTCATGTTAAGTAATTAAAAATAAAATTTAATTTTACACATGAGTATATTGACACGTGTCATCTGAACGCTATTAGACATGTGTCGCAATCTCGTGAGTTACAATTTTGCGCATTCTGTGTTATAATATATAATCGGTTTTGAGGGTTTTCTTTTCTATCTACGTTTATGGCAATTGTATTGTGACCTTTGCGGAATGGTATATAAATATAGAGACACCAATACTGCAAAAAAGCGATGAGAATTTTCATTATGTACACTTTTGGCATGCCACTTTTACAGTTATGCTATCGTTTGAAAATTTTTGCAAGAATACCATTTTTTTAACTGAACTTTATAATTTTTGGATTTAGGTTAAGTATTTTATATTTAGGGCACAGTTTTTGGGGTAGAGTTTTGGGTTTTGATAGAGAAAAAAAATTAATGATTATGTTTTTTTCTATAAAAGGTAGATGTTTGCAATAAATTTTCAACGATGGCGTATTTGAAAAAAAATATTTCAAATGTGGCATGTTTGTAATTCCCCAAAAACGAATTCGGCAATGATACAAATTGACATACATATATACGATAGTTAAAAACGTGATTACTTAAGCTTTGTATTTATATCATTGGAGTCGAAGATAATTGTCGTGAATGGCAAAAGAACGGCATATAGGACAACTTGCACTCTTGGAAAGCCATTTATGAATGCAACCACAGTGGAATTTATGCATGCAATTGCGTAGCCTAACGTAATCAAAACATACGTTGAAGTCTTCAAGGCATATTGGGCAACAACCTTCTTCGTCATCATCTTTATACATCCTAGAATTCATCTTCTTCTTTTTCTTTTTTGAAATTCGCAATTTTCTTTGGCCCATGAATCTTCTAACATAGTTGTATTCTTGGGCGATCGAAAGGGTGAGCATGCCGGAAATGAAGCCCAAACTTAGAATGTATAGTCGGAGTATGGTAGTAAGCCACGGATGCGTAATAACTACTTCTGGATCTATGAAAATACAACAGATCACATTTAAGAAAGAGCACACGGCAAATAGCCCAGACATGATGGCTAAAAACTCTGTAGATACCAATTCAAATGTTGATATCTCTTTACTGGATCTGCCTCGACGACAACGAGCCATCCTTAATTTCCAAAACTAAAAAAAAAGTCTAATTTTGATAGCTGATGTTTGGTATATATTATATTATATATTATATATCCCCCTTGATTTTCTCTTTATTCTATTATATATCCCTTGATTTTCTCTTGATTCTGTTATTATCATTGGCAGTTGTCTATGCTAAAAATACAACAAGTGATAGAAACTGATTCAATACTTTTGTTTTGGCGTTTTGTATGTATTTGTAAATAGCTATAATAAAGCGTTGTCGATAATGATAAAGAAAAACTAAACAATCATAATAAATTAAAAGCTATTATCTCTTTCTTCATCTTCCACTAAAACACTATAAATCTAGTAAGCAATAAAGGTATAACTAAGGCAAGGCTTAGTCAGTTAAGCTAACTATAAAATGGGCCGGGATTAAGAATGCTTTTACATTAACTGTAAAGTGTATGGGATCTATGTAGTCTGGAAACGAAACCTAGAAACGATTTTTCAAAAAGAAGAAAAAGAAACGGGTACGTTTTTGAAACACACACGTACATACATATACACATAAATATATTTGTTTGATTATTGAAATAACAAAAAATTGAATAACACCAATACTATACATAAAATATTAGGAGAATTTCAACTATGCCACGGTTAAAAAGTTTTTTCTTAACTTTGCTACTTTGACAACCACTCTTGCAACACATGCCTCAACCAGCAAGAAAGAACTTTCATGGCAAAGCTCCATGAGATGTCCTAGTCAATCGGGAAAAGATTTCCACCTCGCTAGTCGTTCAGCGGAGAGGTAACTCCCGCAAGGAACACGACCCCACAACAACAGCCGAATATTTTAGGGATCCAAGTGACCCTTACCAGCTCCGCAAGCCAAATAAAGAGCTGAATAAGTCAGCTCAGATTCAGCTCCGTGAGCCAAACCAGACTTGTCTTAAATGCAAGTTGGCATTAACGAACCACTTACTGTTGAAAAGATCATTCCAGTGTTTACATACAGACCTCATCCGAACAAGAGAGCGAGGTGGAAGACGAGAGAGTATCTCTTCCTCCAAATTACATGGAAGCTTTACCGATGACATTACAACTCATAAGCTTTCACGATCATGTGTGTGGCTCTCACAAATAAGAGATGATAAATTTATAAGTTTTTTTTTTTTCTTTTTCCTATATATGTCTTTCTTAGATTATGTTTTGCATGTAGATTTGTATTTAATAAATATACATACAAAAGAAACTAAAAAAGAAAATAATATAGGAAAAATTAGAAATAAAAAATGTTTTTTTCTATTGATTATTTTTGTTCTTCAAAATATTATATAATTTAGGAAAGAGGTAAACAATAACTGCAAAAAAAAAACAAATTAAGGAATAAGAAAATTAGGAAATTAAACATTTCTCAAAGATAAGATCATATAGTTAAAGTTTAAGAGTTTGTTTCTTGAATTATAATATTTTCCAAGATTGATCTAGAACAAATTTGATGATGTGTTATATAAATTATATTATATGGGAAGGGTAGGCAATTGCAACGCAGAAAAGAGATATACGGGGGCAATGGGATTGCCGACCTGGAACATAATGGGGCAAGTTGTTAAATCGTCATTTCTAATTCGGGTAGAAGAATACTTGTGTGTGTTTCTCTTTAGACTTTTGGCACCAGATTGAATGGCATTGCTTTATTTGCTTTGGCTTGGAGTTATTACCGTAAATAAATAGTAGGAACTAATCAAGTCTCGATGTTTTCTACGCAGGTGAATAAATTGCGAGGTCTTGTGTACTTTTTATTCTTTTCGGGTTCTGTTTTCTTTGAAAACAAAACATTAAAAAATAAATTAAAAACAAGCAATATGGAATATATTATAATTAAAATAAGAGAGAATTACAAGGGATACTTGCAAAAATAGACCAAAACTTGAAGTCAAAGCTAAAACTAACCTCTTCCTCTCCTCTTTTTCAAAATCCCACAAATTACCCTTAATGAATCTGAGTATTAACTCAAATGCCCCTCATCAGACTGCTTTTAGAGTTTAACGTTTTTTTCAAAAGACAAAAAAACATTTCAGATCTAACTTAATTACGAAACTGCCATCTTCTCCAATTCACCCAACCACCATTAACAACCAAATTTGAGCTCCTAATGCCTCACACAACCAATTTCGGGCCATTAAACCTCTATATTAGAGTTCACAACCTTCTATTCTCATATTTCCTCACCAATTTCATCCAAAAAACTCTCTAATTCACGTTTTAAAAACGTTACATTTTGGATCTCTTGCGATTTCGGTTATTCTTGCATAAAATTGGTTGGGTTAGTTGGGTATCGGTGTAACTAGAAGTTATGGGCGCTTGACGAAGGTAAAACGAGCTCAAAACCGGATTTATGTGATTTTTCACATGATTCGCAGATTTTCAGATCTGTTTCGCGATTTCAGACTTCCCATGAAGTTTCATGGTCAACAAGAGGGTAGTTTTGCAATTGACTTATAAATTACTCAGACCCAAATTGAAGTCTGCTAATTTCCTTTGAAACCAAAAAAATTATGAAAATTCCTCTAATCGAGGCATAGGGTAGTTTTGCAATTGACCGAAAAATTGACTTTCTATTAAGACTTCATTTTCTGTCTGCAGGAAAATCAGTCACTTTGACCGCAAGTTGACTGTCTATTCAGACGGGATCGAAAATCTAAAAAAAAAAGGTTACTAGTTGTAATTGACCGAAAAATTTTCATATGTTGACCAATTTGGGGGAAAATATATCAGACTTCTATTTCAGTCTTGGATAGATCGAAAAACTTTCAGACCTCTATGGCAGTCTGCAATGTATGAATTTTTTCAGACGGCTTAGATAGTCTGATTTCACAGATTTTGGTCAACGCAAAAAATACACAAATTTTTGTCATACATCTTTGGTAGTCTAAATGATTTTGCAGACCGCGATGGAAGTCTAAATAAAAAAGTCAAAGTTCGGTCAATTGCAAAAATAGCTCACCACAATTTTCAGACTGCCCGGCCGATAAAAGAAGTCTGACATGAAAAGTCAATATTTTGGTCAATTGCAGAAATACCTTTCGATTTTTGTCTGACAGCTTGTGGAGTCTCACGGGAAAGTCAAAGTTTGGTCAATTGCAAAAATAGTCTTTTCAGACTACCATAGCAGTCTGTTTTGGTAACTTTTATCAAACGGCATCCGCAGTCTGCTTCGTCACAATCGAATTGCAAAAATACCCTCCTTTTCAGACTTACATAGAAGTCTGGATTTTTAAATCTTTCAGACTTCTTTGGCAGTCTGGATTTTTAAATTTTCAAAACCATTTTTTTTGTATATTTGTGATGAATTTCGTTGATTTTAAATTTTTAATAGGTGTGTTACTTGTATATGTTCACCCTGTGTTAGTTTAAAATGTTTATGTTCGGTAATTATTTAGAAATAAATTTTTGATAAATTAACGCAATGTAGCTAATAGAATCAGACTTCTTTGGCGGTCTGGATTTTTAAATTTTCAAAACCATTTTTTTTTGTATATTTGTGATGAATTTCGTTGATTTTAAATTTTTAATAGGTGTGTTACTTGTATATGTTCACCCTGTGTTAGTTTAAAATGTTTATGTTTGGTAATTATTTTGAAATAAATTTTTGATAAATTCAGGCAATGTAGCTAATAGAATCAGACTTCTTTGGCAGTCTGGATTTTTAAATTTTCAAAACCGTTTTTTTTTGTATATTTGTGATGAATTTCGTTGATTTTAAATTTTTAATAGGTGTGTTACTTGTATATGTTCACCCTGTGTTAGTTTAAAATGTTTATGTTTGGTAATTATTTTGAAATAAATTTTTGATAAATTCAGGCAATATAGCTAATAGAATCAGACTTCTTTGGCAGTCTGGATTTTTAAATTTTCAAAACCATTTTTTTTTTGTATATTTGTGATGAATTTCGTTGATTTTAAATTTTTAATAGGTGTGTTATTTGTATATGTTCACCCTGTGTTAGTTTAAAATATTTATGTTCGGTAATTATTTTGAAATAAATTTTTGATAAATTCACGCAATGTAGCTAATAGAATCAGACTTCTTTGGCAGTCTGGATTTTAAAATTTTCATCTATCTATTGTATATGAGTAATCTCGAGTCAGTTCGAAATCGATAAAATTTGCCTGATATCTTGATCGGAGTAATCTTATTTTACCTTATAATCTTCATTACATTCACTGACAAACAAATACACAACTAATTTCATACTTAATCTAAATGAACAAGTAAAGACTTACAATAACCCAACGACAAAGAGAGATCAAAACCAATAACCAATTTACAAAAAATGGAAGAAGAAAAAATCCTAGAGAAAAACTTTTATATATCTCGTATAATTTCAAGGCTTCAACAAACTTCATGTGCTTTGCATCTGTCTTCAGTTTCTTCAACTCTATTCTCCAAAGGAGGGATGAACATTCATTCACAAAATCCAATGACTACAACTATATTTATATTTAAACAAATGTTATTCTTAAACTCATGTAATTTTATTGTCATTTTTTAATTTCTTTAATTTCTCATAACAGAGAAAAGAGAAAGAAATGAAGCAAACTTTTCTACTTATTATCTAAAGTTTTCTCGAACTTTTCTGAATCTAAGCAAAACCCCACACTACCAAGGAAGAGAAAATGACAATAAAATAAAGGGGAAGATCTAAAACCTCTTCGTTGAGAACAGAAGTCGGTGAATCGACGGAAACATCCTTCTCCGCTTTTCCATCGCTGGCCATTTCCAAAGCCCTAAGATCCGAAAATCAAATGACGAACGAAAAATCAACACAGAAACAAATGATTACAGAGAAATCGAAACCCCACAAACAACAAATATACCGAGAGGAACAGAAAAACCCTAAAAACAGCGAGCGATTTCGCCGGAAAACAACACCAGCAAGATAAAATCAGAGGTGAGAGACTTACGGAGTAGCTGTATTTGAACGGAGAGTAACCATCGGAGAAGAAGGAATTTCCGGCGAGGAATAACCCAAACGGCGGGAGAAATTCAGTGAACAGACTTTAATTTTGAGGCATGGCGAGCATCGGTGACGTTTTTGTTGTCTCGAAGGATTGAAGAGGAAGGTATAGATCTGAAGGAGTGTAGATCGGAACGCGGTCGTGTGTATAGATCTGAAGGAGAGAGCAATTTTCTAGCGCCGTTTGATAAAAAGAGAGCGTTGAGGGTTTTTAGGTTATTGTAGTAAGTTTTGTTTATATATGGGGATAAAAGTTTCGGTTAGGTTAATAATTTTGGTTTAGCAGATTTTCCGGTTAGGTTAATATTTTCGGTTTAGTAGACTTCTAAAGAAGTCTAATAATATCAGACTCATTTTGCCGTCTGATTTAGAACTTCTGAATAGAGCGGGAATTCTAAATTTTTCAGGCGGTAAAATTTCCCGCATTTATAAAAAGTTTTCTGGTGAAAATTTTCAAAAACTTTCAAATTTCAGACTGCATGTGAAGTCTGAACCCCCAATCTGTCAGATTTCTCCGAGAAGTCTAAGTAACCTTAAATATAATATTTGGCACTTATAAATGAAAATATTTAAACAAAACTTATAAGAAGCATCAAATTCGTGAAATATATGCACAATACAACACATATGTTTGCAAATTTAAAATATTAATATTATAATTTAAATTTACTATTTAAATCTGTCAGACTCTCGGAGAAGTCTGATAAGCCCTAAATCTAATATTTTGCACTTATAAGTGAAAATATTAAAAACAAACATATAGGAAGCATCAAATTCGTTAAATATAGGCACCTTACAACACATATGTGCAAATTTAACATTTCAAAAGTAAATTTGTTAATCCATGAATCTAAACCCTAAAGTTATAGGTAAATGTTTCTTACATTTCAAAGCATGTTTTGAGGTTTACAACATACTTTACCTTACATGTATTCAATGTGATTTAATGTCACGAAATGTAATTTTAATACTTCAAAAATCGTCTCTATTTAATTTATGTACAAGAAATTTTAAGAAAATAATTTTTTACAATTTTTAAATTTAAATTTGCTAGTTAATTAAGGTCAGACTTCTCGGAGAAGTCTGATAATTTTAGGGTATAGGCATAATTAACTAACCTTGTTTAATTTGATTCAATTTTATGAAATTTTAATTTCTAAACATCGACATCGTCAATTTTTAATTTCTGTCCAAACAATTGCTAACAAATTATTTTTTTTTAATTTTTTAATTTAAATTTACTAATTTAATCTGTATCAGACTTTCGTTAGAGTCTAATATTAGACCTGTAAAGAAGTCTGACAGGCCCGAAGGTTAAAATGGTAATATCGGTTTTGCGTTTTTTGTTTGGTCATAAGGGGGTAACTGTAATTTTCCACGCCCTATAGGTTAGAGCTGCATTTGATTCAAGTTTTGGTTTAGTTTTTTTGAAAAAATGAAATTTTGGGTTAAAAACAGCAATTTCCCCGAATTACAAACATGCGACTTTTGAAAATATTTTTTTTCAAATATATCACCATTGAAAATGTGTTGCAAATATAACACATTTTATAGTTAAAGACAAAATCATTAAAAAAAAATTTCTCTATCAAAATCCAAATCATAATCTCTATGCCCAAAAACTATACCTAAATATAAAATAGTTAACCCAAACCCAAAAAACTATAAAAGTTAAGTTAAAAAGAAAATGCATTCTTACAAAGATTTTCAAACGATGGCATAATTAACTGTAAAGTGACATGTCAAGAGTAGCATATCATAAAAATTCTTTTAAAATAAACACACGGATCAGACATTATATTTTTTTGATCAGGTGAGGGGGACAAAGCCCCCTCTAATTTATTCAAATAATAGTAAAAAAACTACAATCAGAACTGACGTGGAAGTGCAACTTCTCAGCATCCTCTAATAAAATAGGACGAACAATGTCCGGAACAACATGAAAAAAATGAAATCCTAATAGAATGAACACATAGTTAGCTAACTCATCGGTTAGACGGTTAGCCTCCCTATACACGTGTGAAATACGGACTATTAAGTCCCTTGATATAAAGCCATGGCACATACGTACCAAAAACGACAAGGGATTCGACTCACAAATCCATGTCCGCAAAAAAACCCACCACCAACTCTGAATCTACCTCAATCTCTAATCTAGTATCCCGACGCTCCTAAGCTATGACTAGATCATAATACACACCCTATAACTCGGCAAGCGGAGCATAACAAATACCAATATTAAGCGCAAAACCCGCACACCACATCCCTCCTAAGTCTCGAATAACACCCCCTGCTGTCGTTAACCCCGGGTTTCCTCGCGAAGCTCCATTAGTATTCAACTTGAGCCAATCCTCATGTGGTTTAACCCATTCGATCATCCTCTCCACTCTATCCGGCAGTCCCTATCTCGTGTTTACCACCTTCAAATGGGCTAATGTCAACTCCTATGCAACGTTTTCACAAACTTCACCCGATCGCGGCATTTCCTATTAACTCCAAACACATTACCGCATCTCCACTTTCATCCCCACCAAATCGTCAACGCAAACAAAGTAGACTAAGTTGTCTCGCCTATGGGTTTGGTGTCACCGAGATTAAGAAAAATCATTCAAGCAGGGACTGTCGAAAGAATTCCCTTTTCTTCCTCGGAGGCACTATCTTGTCCCAAATTCCCGCCATGGCTGAGCAGTCTCGAAATATATGTATAATAGTCTCCTCTTCTCCTTTGCATACTTGGCAAATTCCAGAATCACAAAGGTGTCTTCTTTTCCTTTCCATACTGGTCATGAGAATTTAATTCATCCCTAACCATATGAAAATCCTAACTCTTTTCGGTGTGGTTACTCGCCAAACAGGCTGGAAAACCATGCCCATATACTATCTTCGAGACTCGTCCCTTGTTATCAAAGAGTACGCAGACTGAACCAAAAACCTCCCATCATCACTCTCCCGCCAAGAAAGTCGGTCTCGTGCTCCCGTAACTGTATCCAACACAACTGATCGCAATTGCAACAAATAATCATTCGGTAACAATGGTGCAACACGGTCTAACATCCAATATGTACCGTTTCTCAAGAATTCACAAGATGTCAGATTGAGATCAAGTGGTTTCACATTCCTTGTGGCAACTTGGAAAAGAGATTTATTAGACAAC
This sequence comes from Draba incana, assembly GCA_963576765.1. Taxonomy (NCBI): domain Eukaryota; kingdom Viridiplantae; phylum Streptophyta; class Magnoliopsida; order Brassicales; family Brassicaceae; genus Draba; species Draba incana. Next base: position 15,448,882 of record OY755213.1, on the reverse strand, counting down.
CATATATCACTCCAAACCGAGTCATTATACCATCAGCAAGGACCCATCCAACCCCCGGAAACACCACTTCACGCAAGCCAATGATCACACTACTCCAAGTCGATTACCAATTAACTTTTTGTGAATAGCCAAGATTGATCAAGAACTTCTTTTACTTTATACTTACTTCCCATAACTCGTGCCCATAAACTATGCCAATCATTGAGAAGTCTCCAACCCATTTTAGCTAGTAAAGCCTTATTCATACTCGGTGTCGATCTTATGCCTAATCCTCCTTTACTTTTGGGCCGACACACCCGATTTCAACTCAACAAACGATGTTTCCGCTGGCCCGTAATACTACCCCACAAGAACGACCGGGATAGTTTATCAAGCTCCGCAAGTGTTGACTTTGGTAACGTAATTGAACTCAAGGCATGAACCGGAAGAGACGACATAACCGCATGAGTAAGCGTAAGTCTCCCAGCAATGCTCAAACTCTGTCCTTTCCAACCCCCTAGTCTTGATGAGACTCTCTCCAGAATATCACCAAACCTATTCTTGTTAATTTGCTTTTACAACACCGGCATACCCAAATATTTCCCAAGATTCTTCGTCGATGCGATCTCACTTTCATCGCTGATCAATTTTCCCAAATCGCTACTAACATTATTGGAGGAGAAGATTTCTGATTTCTCCAAGCTAACCTTTTGTCTTGATGCAGCGCAAAATCTCTCTGAGACTCGACGAATAATACATATTTGGTTCACCGAGGCCTCTGCAGAGATGATTAAATCATCTGCAAAACATAGAGTTTCAGACCGCCTCAGGATAAAGTAATTGGTTTCCATTCTACAGCACCAATAGATTGATCCACTAAGTGACATAACCTCTCAAGGCAGAACACAAATAAATAAGGAGACATGGGATCGCCTTTCTGTAACTTGAACGGATCAGTTTTTCCCCCGTTCCATAAGAGATGCATTGACGGTCCCTGAACACATTTCATGATCCAATTATCCCAAACCTCAGGGAATCTCGTTGATCTAAGCGTGTCCTCTAGAATATCCCACCTAATCCGATCATAGGCCTTATACAAGTTTAATTTTAAGAGCATCCACACTTTTTGACCCTTCTTTCTCCTCATCGAATGAACCGTTTCTTGAACCACAACTATTTTTTCCACACTTAACCTTACAGGTATAAAACTCGCTTGGGTTACTCCAATTAATTTCGGAATCAAATTGTTCATTCGCAATACCATGACTTTAGTAATACTCTTAAACAAGAAACTACATAAGCTTCTTAGTCTAAATTGGGTTATCTTCTCCGGTTTCCCAAAGGCCCTCCACAATCTGCCATGTTTCAAAAAAATCCAAGACAAACTTTTACATCGAACTTCCTACCACATCCCAACTTTGGTGATAAAACACTGTAAGAAACCCGTCTAATCATGGAGCTTTAAATATTCACATGCTTCGAATCAATGTTTCTACTTCCAAATTGGAGAAAGGTTTAGACAAGACATGAATTTCATCACGCGTCAACACTACAAATCCTTCTTAAGGCAGCTGATTTACCACCAAATTCACATCCTCCATCGAGTATAGTCTAAGTCCATCGAATATACTTTTCTCTCGATTTCTGAAACCATACTGCTTCTTCCCGTTCCAACACCACATCTAAGTCTTTAATTAACCGTTCCTCCTTTTGCAACAAATCATTTGTTTGTGTAAGGTCCAAGAGATCCTAATTTTTTTTATCTCAGACAAAAGATTCTCTTTACGCTTATTAATATCGCCACAAACCTCTCGATTCTAGATTTTAAGCTTCTCATGTAACCTCTTCAACGCCATTGGTGTAGATACTTCACAACTCCAAGACTCTTTCAAAATATCCTTAAAGTTTTCGTGTTTTAACCATCTTACCTCAAAACAAAACGGTCTCCTTCTCGGATCCACCACCTGAACCGGAGCTAACTAGAGGAATAAAGGCGTATGATCGGAAGCAAGAAAAGGGAGATAAGTCACTGACGCCTCTTGTAGGGGTCGGATTTCACCCCTAAGAGATCGATGTAACGACGAGAACGACTCTGCAAAAAGGCTTGAAGAAATCATAAATGGGCTTGTAGAAGCCCAATTCAAAATAAGCCCATAATATTATTAAATCCATAATTAAAATGGGCTTAATAATAATATGGGCCAAAAATCATTTAAATGCTTAATGGGCCTGGCCCAAATGTATTATTAGCCCTAGTCTAAAAAGCTATAAATAGCTCATTGTATTTACCCAGAAAGGGGATCAGAATTTCTATAGCAAAAGTAATAAAGCTCTCTTAACAGCAAACGCAAGTGTCTACATTTTTCACATTGTGATTTACTCTAGAGTCTCACATTTCGTCTACAACCCTACAAATTCAATTGTCCGAGTTTCGACTCATACAATTTGGCGCCGACTAAGGGGAACAACAAGACATTCTTACACAAGAAGATCACGGTGAAAACTACGCAAGCAAGGATATCTGAAGACAACAGTCAACAACTCACTGCCGAGCAACAACGCGTCGCCGAAGAGCAACGCATCGCTGAAGAGCAACGCATCACCAATCAACAGAATCGCAATAACACCAGCGACGGATCGAGAGACAACAACACTGGAACTGGAGAAACGACAAACAACACATTGATTGTTCCTGACACTCCAACAACAGCAGTCACAACAGTGACGTCCGAGTTCCTCACTGGTATGAAGACGATGCTGGAGACGCTACTCAAGAAGACAGAGGAGCAAGAAAAGACCAATCAAGAGCTACGCGTTCTCGCAACAGCGAATGGGTCAGAAACAGGAGAGCAGGTATGTTTAGACAGCCCGCAGCACGTATAATTCCGACGTCTCTAGATTTCGCAACTCCAAGAGGGCAACGTCAACCTCTTCCTCTGCCAACCCCGCAAGGCGAGCAAGGCGCAACTGCCCAGACTTAAGCGGCAGAATGTCACAGCAACTATGATAAATAATTCGGAAAATCTGAGAGCTGAACGCAACACAAGGAACATCGCTACTGGAAGAGCGACAATAAACACTGAACGAGGCAACGCCAACGCAGAGTAGGAGCAAGGCTTCGACGATGAAGAAGATAACGTAACCCGGTTAGAGCAGTCCGAGGTCGAAGAGGACCGACATGCAGTTTTCCAGGCTCAGAAGGCTGAGCTAGATGAGATGCGACGAAACATATAGCGAGTGGCCGCTGAAATGAGGGACGTTCGGTCTGAGTTACACAAAGCAGTCAGCAAAGCACCTAAACTTGATCGAGTGCTCGCAGAGGTCTAAAACACCCCTTTCACAAATTGCATCAGGCAAATCAAATTCTCCGATCCAGGACGACTCAAAGTGCCTTTCATTTGAAGGCAAAACAGATCCATCGGAACATTTGACGGCTTTCACGATTGCGCTAGGACGGGCTAACTTCAGGGAAGACGAAGAAGATGTTGGGCGCTGTCTTCTCTTCGTGGAGCACCTTAAGGGAGCAGCACTTCAATGGTTTTCAAAGCTGGAAAGGAACTCCATTGATAACTTCAAGCAATTGTCTGCGGCATTCCTAAAGCACTACGCCATCTTCATTGAACCTGAAACTTCCGACGCGGATCTCTGGAATCTGCAATAGGGTCAAAGTGAAAATTTAAGAAGCCTCATGGAGTGCTTCAAGACAGTGCTATCTAAAGTGGAAGGTATAAGTAACAAAAATGCACTCCAGGCGCTCAAGAAGTCATTACGGCACGACTCCGAGTTTTGGAGAGAAATGATCTTGAATAAACCCGTGACAATTCAAGACGCTTTGCATCGAGCAACTGACTTCGCAACAGTTGAAGACGAAAAAGAGTATTTTCGCCCAAGCTCAAGGGAAATCATAGTCTACGCCTCACCTTCCACCTACTCAAGTTCAGCCGCAAGCTAAGAAGAGTAACCAGGGATCAGGATTCGTGCATCACGAATCCAAGGGCGCTCATAATTACCAAGTGGAATCCCAAGGTTATAGTGGGGGACGAGGCCGAGGTCGTGGCCGTGGTCGAGGCTGAGGTCGCGGCCGTGGTCGAGGCCGCGGTTGCTGGTCAAACACGTGGACAAGAGAACAGAGCAGCTTCGACGAAGAGGCATACTGCGAACATCACAAATCCTTTGGGCACTTAACGGCGAAATGCCGCATTCTTGGTTCAAAACTCGCTGCCGCGCTAGCCGCTGGGAAGCTTAAAGGCAACATCAAAATCAAGGACTTCGAGATGGTAACCAACGAGCAACCTGTACCAAGAAGGAGAAACAACGAGCCAGCAGGAGGCGGAACTCGTCCAGATATACTGATGATCATGGGAGGATCACGTTACTGCTCGGATACTGTAGCTTCTATCAAAGCCTACCAGCGGAGAGCTGAAGTTAGTTATAATCTGTCTGAGCCATCTAAATTACCAAACGATGTAATCTCTTTTGAAGAAGCAGAGACAGCAGGTATTGATCACCCCCATAACGACCCTCTGGTACTCAAGCTCGTTGTCAATAATTGCAAAAGCTCGTTGGATGTCGTTTTCGTGAAACGCTCCTAAGGATGGGTGTTGACCTCTCTACTCTAGAAGGGAGACCAAAGCCAGTTACCGGTTTCTCTGAGACAACCTTAACAATGGGGATCATAAAACTCCCTGTCGAAGCTGGTGGAATAACAAAAATCGTAGAATTTTCAGTAGCCGATCACCTAGCCATCTAGAACGTGATCTTGGGCACTCCCTGGATCAACTCAATGCGCGTTGTGCCATCTACCTATCACCTGTGTCTCAAGTTCCCAACTCCTAATGGTGTGGAAACTATTTGGGGATGTCAGAGAGAATCTCTGAAATTTTTCCTCGTCGAGCATAAGCTCCGTAATCCGGTAACAGAACCTGGTGCCAAGACACAGCGTAAGAAGATGAAGACGAATAGAGAGCCGGTTAGAGAGCTCTCTAAACTCTTATAGCAACTACAGCTCAATGAGGATCGCCTAGAAGAAACTCAACCCACCTGCAATCCCGTTATCTCAGTCTGCATAGACGACAATCATCCAGAAAGATGCGTAGAAATTGGCGCTAAACTTGACGAAAAGATCAAGGACGACCTTGTCTCATTTCTAAAGAAGAACATCAACACTTTTGCATGGGCGGCAGAAGACATGCCAGGAATCGATATCAATGTGACGTGCCATGAGTTGAATATTGACCCAGTTTTCAAACCTGTTAAGCAGAAGAGACGCAAACTCGGGATAGAGAGAGCAAAGGCAGTAAACGACGAGGTAGAATGGCTCCTGCAAGTCGGATCAATCACTGAGGTGAAGTATCCCAACAGGCTAGCAAATCCTGTCGTTGTAAAGAAGAAGAATGGGAAGTGGAGAGTATGCATCGACTTTACAGACCTCAACAAAGCTTGTCCAAAAGACAGCTTTCCAGTCCCCCACATAGACCGATTGGTGGAAGCTACAACAGGAAACAAGCTGCTGACGTTTATGGACGCTTTCTCCGGGTATAATCAGATCATGATGAACCCAGAGGACCGTGAGAAGACAGCACACATCACAGATCGCGGAATCTACTGCTACAAGGTGATGCCTTTTGGCCTTAAAAATGCTGGAGCAACGTACCAAAGGCTTGTAAACAAGATGTTCGCAGAACAACTTGGAAACACCATGGAGGTCTACATAGACGCCAAGCTCGTCAAATCGCTGGAAGAAATAGATCACGTAGCACACCTGAAAGAGTGTTTTAAGCAGCTAAATTTACACAACATGAAGCTGAATCCGACAAAGTGCAGATTTGCAGTCACTTCCGGTGAATTCCTAGGCTACTTAGTAACCCACCGAGGCATCGAAGCAAATCCAAAGCAGATCGACGCTCTTATCCAAATGGCCTCACCAAAAATGCAGAGATAAGTACAACGGCTCACAGGATGAGTAGCTGCCTTAAATCGATTCATTTCGCGATCCACGGATAGGTGCCTGACTTTCTACAATACTCTTCGCGGAAATAAGAAGTTTGAATGGACAAAGGAGTGCAAAGAGGCATTCCAGCAGCTGAAAGGTTACTTAGGAAGCCCGCTCGTACTCGCAAAGCCAATAGTAGGAGAACCTTTGTTTCTCTACACCACAATTTCCGACACTGCAGTAAACGGAGTGCTCATTCGTGAGGAGAGAGGCGAGCAAAAGCCAATCTTTTACGTTAGTAAAACTCTGACCGACGCCGAGACAAGATATCCACAAATGGAGAAGCTAGCTTTGTCAGTAGTTATGTCTGCAGGAAAACTGAGGCCATACTTTCAGTCACATTCAATCGTGGTCTTCAGCACCTTCCCCCTCCGCTCTGTCTTGCACAGCCCTAGTCAGTCTGGACGATTGGCTAAGTGGGCAATCGAATTAAGCTAGTATGACATTGAGTACCGCGGGCGAACATGTGCAAAATCACAAGTCCTAGCTGACTTTCTAATCGAGCTTCCGGAAGAGGCAGTCGCTAAAGAGAGTCTGAGCCTAGTCTGGCAACTTCATGTCGATGGGTCATCATCTAAAACTGGTTTGGGAGTCGGGATTCGCTTAACATCACCCGCTGGCGAAATACTAGAGCAGTCATTCCGGCTAGGCTTCCGAGCATCTAACAACGAAGCAGAGTATGAAGCCCTTATAGCCGGCATGAGACTTGCGCACGCACTTAAACTCGACCATATTCACGCATTTTGTGACTCTCAGCTGGTTGCAAACCAGTTCAGCGGAGAATACGCTACAAAGGACAAACGCATGGAAGCATACCTTAAAGTTGTCCAGGAGTTAGCCGCGCAATTTACAGAATTCACACTTACTCGGATTCCTAGAGGCGATAACACCCTCGCTGATGCCCTCGCAGTCCTCGCTTCAACCTCCGACCCAGAATTAATGTGAATCATCCCAGTAGAGTTTATAGAGCATCCAAGTATCCCTAATCCAGAAGTGGAATTAATGCGAATCATCCCAGTTGACTCGATCTCAAGCAGCCAAGAAAGCCAAGGAGAAAACCACCACAACGACTTCTGAAGAAACTGTCACTAACACAACAGTCCATGAAGAAGCAGACAGCACTCTGATAAGCGAAGTCGAAGAAAGCGAGCCTCTACTTGACGGACGACGAGAGCCGGATTATGAGCTGGATATCGAAAATGATTCAGTCGACCCTAGTGAAGTTGGACCCCGTAGTCCTTCAACTACGCCTCACATCGACCAGGAGGTTGTTGCCATGGATGAAGATTCCCACTCCCCGCCAGAAAAAGTCAATGCCAACGCTAACCCCTCCGAGGCAACCGAAGCAACTGCAATGGAAGAAGATTCATCTGAATCAGAGTATGGTTGCGATACACGCTGGCTTGAGAACATTCGCAAATACGTTGAAGATGGCACAAAACCCACCGATAAATGGGCGGCTCGCAAGCTGAGAGCCCAAGCAGCCAGATACATTTTATTAGACGGCAACGTATTCAAGTGGAGCTTGTCAGGACCACTTTTAATATGTGTCGAAGGAAAAGAAGCTCGCAAAATCATGCATGAAGTTCACAGCGGCTCTTGCGGCAATCATTCCGGAGGACGAGCACTAGCACTAAAAATCAAGCGCCACGGGTACTACTGGCCTACAATGATCAAAGACTGTGTGAAGTTTTCCACCAAGTGTGACAAGTGTCAATGCCACGCTCCTAAGATCCATCAGCCAACAGAGCTACTCTCTTCAATCACCTCTCCTTATCCATTTATGAGATAGGATATAGATAGTGTTCGCCCTCTGCACCCATCAATACAACGACGATGGTTACTTGTGCTTACAGACTACTTCTCAAAGTGGGTTGAAGCAGAAGCGTTCATCTCTATAAAAGACGCGCAAGTGGAGCACTTTGTATGGAAAAACATTATCTGCAGACATGGTGTTCCTTACGAAATCATCACAGAGAATGGATCCCAGTTTATATCAGGACGTTTCGAAGGATATTGTGAAAAATAGAAGATACGCCTTAACAAGTCTACTCCGCGACGTCCACAGGGTAACGGCTTGGCAGAATCAACTAACAAAACATTGATTGCCGGTCTCAAAAAGTGCCTCGACGAGAAGAAGGGTCGTTGGGCCGATGAGTTAGATGGTGTCATCTGGTCTTACCGCACTACACCAAAGGAAGTCAACGGCGAAACTCCATTTGCTTTGGTTTACGGAACAGAGTGCGTCAATCCAGTCGAAGTTCAATTTCCAGGAGTGCGACAAAGGCTACTTTCACAGGAAGAAGAAATCAACCGTCTCCTCCTACTCGACGAGCTGGACCTCGTCAACGAGCGTCGGGACCAAGCATTGACTCGGATTACCAACTACCAGCACTCAGCGGCCATGTACTACAATTCTAAGGTGCCCATCCGATATAATCTTTGTTTACATCCACCGCAGATGTCGTAAGTCTTATCAAAAACAGACATGACACCTCGCTGCTGGCCACAGTGATGGTCTACTTCGCAAACTTCAGATTTGACTTTTACATCCTTAGCAGGATCGCAAAGCGCTATACAAATACATAATGTTCGTTATAGGAGCGGATGCGTTAGAGGAAAGCGTGTCCGTAAACCCAAATGATCATTTCAGAAACCGTACAAAGCGTTGGTCAAATCATTAGAGAATATTCACTTAAGCGGAGCGGAAGTGTTAGTAGAAAACATGCCCGTAAACCCAAGTGTTCATAACAAAATCCAACAATCTAAAGCGTTGGTCTTAACACAGAAAAATACTTATTTCTGAAATAGGAAAGTTTGAGACAATATTTCTGCAACTGAGGCGAGAAGTAAAAATTGCGTATTATATCATTATGAATAAACCACAGGAAAAACAAAGTATCCAAAGAGGAACGAGCTATCAAAGCAACAAATGAAGATAAAAGGGTAAACACCACCCAAACTGGAGAAAAACACTGAAAACTAAAAACCAAAAATAAAATAAGGCAAAAATCCTCTCAAGCTCCATCTGCAGCCTGCGTAACCTCAACATCTTCAATCTCGGTCTCAGAGTCTGACGAAACCTCATAACCAGACGAACTAGAAGAACTCGAAGCCGGATGAATCACCTGGCGAATAGGATCCGCTGCAACAGGAGCCCCTCCACCATATCTTGGAGTCTTGAGGATCTCCTCAAGTTTGCGCATATGCTTCCCAAAAATCTCCTCTGCCTGCGATAAGCCTTCTTCCTGTTTTCTAAGTTCAACAAGCTCCTCACTAAGATCGGGCGCCTTGTCACTCTGAAGCAGCCCCAAAAACTCAATGTTGCTCTGAACATGGACAAAATCTAACATATCAGTCCAGGGTTTGTCGTTGAGCATCTTAAGCTTCTCTTTCGCTCGCCCCATCCTCGACTCGTACTCTGTTGTCAGCTCGTGCTTCGCTCGATCAACAGCTTTCTGAACGGATGCATCCTGAAGTCTGGCTGCATCTTCTAAACAAGCGGTCAGATTGGAGACTTCTTGCTGCAAGCGTCTCCTTTCAGCTTCAGACTTTGAAAACGTGCCATCTATCTTGCGGCGCTGATCTTCAGTCTCTCTCACAGCAGCTTCTAAGGTAGCAACTCGAGCCACGTTTTTGTTTCTTATGATCATCACATAGTTCCTGAGCACTAGCAAGATGACGCTTCTGCGAGGCGGCATCCGTCTCGTATCCCTAGGTAAGCTTGTTGACCGAAGCAATGAACTGCCAAAAGGGTAATAAGTCAACGGAAGCAAAGAAAAATGGATAATGCCGTAAAGTTTGACAGAGATATGTACCGTCATACCATGAAGGGCCACCTTTCTGTAAATGTCTCTCCTCGACATATCTTGTGGAGGTGGAAATTCGTTCCCTGGAAACACAATCTTCGACATTTCAGCCGCAGCCATACTCCCTTTGCTAAATAACTCTCCTGGATCAATGTTTTTCCTACTATCATCTCGAACGCGCTTTCGATCTATTTTGGAGCATCGCAACGCTTCGGTGGAGAATCATGACGACGACTAGAATGGACAGCAATATTGCGCTCAAGCTCAGGACGACGCGACTTGGGCGCATCAGTAGATCTAGCTCCTTGCGGGGCTCTCGTATTAGTGCTCACTCTATTCGCGGCATCTCTCTTCTCGCGTGCGGTTAATCTCTTCCCGTTGCTTGACATTTCTGTGGAGGAGTTAGGAGTTGCGTTCAAAAATGATGAATGAGTGCTTCTCGAACAAGGCGCAAAGTGAAATCTTCCGTCCAACTGCACTTCTCGGTGATGAAATCAGCGTGGAGATCAAACAAGTCTATCGGAAACTTATCAGCCTTGGTATGAACTGCAAAATGAAAAGTAGGAACAAAAGTAGAGACAATTGCTAAACTGAAAATAAGCATAAAACGAAAAACAAAAACACGACGATGTCAACTACCACAGTGACCCCATCTCTTTCGAAGCTTAGGATTATCTCCGACTGAATCATTATTTATGTCTTGTCCCTCTACTGAGTCAGTGACAGAAGTGCAGCAGCCAATTCAGTAATCAATAAAGAAGACCGAAAGGAGATGAAGGAAGACTGACAGAGTGAGCTGGAAAGGTTCCGTCTTTCCGGGGAAATTCAAGAGAGCTAGCTTCGCACAAAGAAGAACTTTTTCCCCCAAAAGCGTTCTAGAGGAGGGAAGTCTTTGATGATGCGAAGGTCAGGTTTATCGTCGATGGAGTAATGAAGTTTATCTTTGCGACCGACCTTTTTGACTGTCAAAAGACTCAGCAAGTGGTCCACCCCAAGCTCGCTACCATTCTCGTAACTTCGAATCATGAGTCCAACTAAGCATCGCATCCCTCGAGTTGTTATCTGAGAAATGGCAAGGTGATTCTTCCAGAGATATTCGAGAATCGTGCGAGGGATCGGAAACCACAAAAAGCAAGTCCAAAAATAGGCTTCATACACTGTGAAGTAACCTTCTGGAGGGTTGTCAGCACGATCTTCCGGTATAGGAGTGGAAAACTCAACATCTTTAGAAGCATTGCAAAGTGCAAGAATGTCTGTTAAAGATCTTGAAGTTGACTTAGAAGACTCCGGTCCTCTGCGCGTCTGATCTCTCTTAGTAGCATGCGGAGTCCCCACTTCGGTATCATCAAACACTACCAGAGCATTCTGGAAAACTGTATCTCCTGAACCGCCATCATCGCTAGAAGACATTTGCTCCGAAATATTCCGTTACTGCAATAAAAGCCCGAAATCCGAGTCAAAACTCAAAATTCCAAATCATAACAAAAACGTTGACTTGTTGACTTCTGTTGACCAGAACTTCTGTTGACTTCCGTTGACCGAAGACTGCGTTGACTCGTTGACCACTGTTGACCGAAAACTAGGGTTTTCCAAATGCATTTCTGCTACAGATCGCCGCCGCTCAACGTTGCGTTTCTGCCCCAAATCGTGATTCAGTCGCTCAAAATTGCGTTTCACCGCAGATCGCGTTTCCGGCTGACAGTGACTGCACCACCGCGCGCGCCGCCACCTGAAGCCACCGCGTCGCAAGCTCCTCCTCCTAAGCAGATCGGAAGTCACAATTCCACGATGGTGCAGACCCGAGTCGGAGCCTCCGTCGCCGTGCCTCACCGCGAGTCTCTTCTGCTGAACAGATCTCTTGTCGCCGCCGAACAGATCTGCTCCGCCGCCTGGTTCTTCGGCTCTGTCTGACGACGTAGAAGCTCCTACGGTCCGCCGCCTGTCGAGATTCGCCGTCTGTCAAGTTCCCGAAGCTACTGCCACGGCACGATGGTTGAAGCCCCACGGCGATGAATCTGCAATTCCACCTTCTCCAACGATTCACGAGCACGCGATGACGACGAGAGGCTCCTGCTGCGGTGAAGACGTGAAGCTCCTCCGGTGGTGGCCAGCTCTGACGATATCGATCTCGTTAGATCCAAGCTCCTCTTTTGACGACGGTTCGAGCTCCTACGACGGCTGCGTACAGCGGCGGCGGCGAGACGGTGAGCAACAAAAAAAAAAAATTCTACCCTAGTCTGCACTACAGGACAAAAAAAAAATTTTGGAAAAGGAGATTCCGAAGTTTTTACCTTTTTTACTGCAGAAAAGCCAACTTGGTGAAAAAAATAGACTGCCAAGGGAGTCTATTTATACTAGAAGGATTTCCTAAAATCCCTAGGGTTTTTTCAGGAAAATTTCCTAAAACTTTTCTAACGGGCTTTAAAATCCAATTAAATGAGCCCAATAGTCTTTCCAGTCTATTAACCTCATTTTCAACAGCGCAAGCATGTCCAGGAAAACACGATAGCATCAACTCAACAGGGAATGACTGCAACTTCCAGAAAGCGTTAATAAGACGTCAACTCCTGGCTGCTTCATGGTCCATCGCATCGATCTCAAACTTCAACAGCTTATACCTTGGCATAATCTAGCTCGATACTACCAAGCTGGGGGGCTAACTCTAGGGGTCGGATTTCACCCCTAAGAGATCGATGTAACGACGAGAAAGATTCTGCAAAAAGGCTTGAAGAAATCATAAACAGGCTTGTAGAAGCCCAATTCAAAATAAGCCCATAATATTATTAAATCAATAATTAAAATAGGCTTAATAATAATACGGACCAAAAATCATTTAAATGCCTAATGAGTTTGGCCCAAATGTATTATTAGCCCTAGTCTAAAAAGCTATAAATAGCTCATTGTATTCACCCAGAAAGGGGATCATCATTTCTATAGCAAAAGTAATAAAGCTCTCTTAACAGCAAACGCAAGTGTCTACATTTTTCGCATTGTGATTTACTCAGGAGTCTCGCATTTCCTCTACAACCCTACAAATTCAATTGTCCGAGTTTCGACTCATACACCCCTTGCCATTGCAATCTTGCTACTGTATTGCACAAAACTCTATCCAATCGTTCCACAATATATGTACTCTCCATCGGACCTCTTCGCCATGAGAACTTCTGATATATTAGTATTTTAGTCTCTTTCACGTGTCGTTTTCTATTTGTTTTCGGATCATTCTAGTTCTTTTTGGGTCTTTTTCAGGTTCTAGGAGGCTCTCAAGCATGGATTAGAGTCATTGGGGGTCATTGGAGCAAAAGGGACGAATCTGGAGAAAAGATGGCGTTTTTCATAACCGAGCACCTGCTCGGCCTGGAGCGAGCACCTGCTCGCACGAGGGCTCGAAGAGTGGAAGCTCCCTGGAAACATGACCGGTCGATCCAACCACGGGACCGACCGGTCCCAAAACTCGAAGTCCCGAAGCCAAAGTTCTCTAGAATTGGGACCGACCGATCCAAACAAAGGGACCGACCGGTCCCGACACTCGAAGACCCGAAGACCGTAGCTGCTTGAAGACAGTCCGACCGGTCCGGAACCAGACCGACCGGTCGGTCACCCGAAACTAAGTTGCCCTAATATTTACTATAAATAAGAGGAGCCACCTCCTAAAACAGGATTATTCACGTTTTTTAGAGACTCAGACTCATTTCCTCCAAGTTTTTGAGATTCTTCAAGTGTTCTTTATTCCATTGGATTTGCTTGGAAGATTTGGAGATTCATCCCACGACATCTATGGAGAAGAATTCTAAAACCCTTACCTCTTTTATTATCATTATGAATTCATCTCCATTGATTGCTGCGTTTTTAATCTCCATGGTCGAGTAGTCTCATAGCTAGATTATGGGCTTTCAATGGTGATTTATGATGCTAGTGACTGAGCCAAATAGGAATGAAATCATTTATCTTCATCAATTGGGATTCGTATTGCTTAGACTAATTTGATCACCTAGTCTATGTTCTTAAGTTTAACTTATTTACGACAGTGCTATAGGTTGCTAGCTAAGCCATTGGTGAGCAAAGCCAACTTCGGGTCCCGATTCTCGAAGACCCGAAGACGGTAGCTGCTTGAAGACAGACCGACCGGTCGGTCACCCATAACTAAGTTGCCCTAATTTTTACTATAAATAAGAGGAGCCACCTCCTAAAACAGGATTATTCACTTTTCATTTTTCTATTGCACGTTTTTGAGAGACTCAGACTCATTTCCTCCAAGTTTTGAGATTCTTCAAGTGTTCTTTATTCCATTGGGTTTACTTGGAAGATTTGGAGATTCATCCCACGACATCTATTGAGAAGAATTCTAAAACCCTTACCTCTTTTATTATCATTATGAATTCTTCTCCATTGATTGCTGCGTTTTTAATCTCCATGGTCGAGTAGTCTCATAGCTAGATTATGGGCTTTCAATGCTGATTTAGGATGCTAGTGACTGAGCAAAATAGGAATGAAATCATTTGTCTTCATCAATTGGGATTCGTATTGCTTAGACTAATTTGATCACCTAGTCTATGTTCTTAAGTTTAACTTATTCACGACAGTGCTCTAGGTTGCTAGCTAAGCCATTGGTGAGCAACTGGTGTGTGACCAACTGGTGTGTGACCAACGACAGTTGATTGTTGCCATCAATTGTGAACAGATTGAACCCATTCGATAATGCTTGTCAACATCTCTGAATTCAAACGACAGTTTAGGCATTTAGGTTGTTAGATAAAGATATTGATGCATCACGACAGTGGGGCAATATTACATTTATGTTTGAGTTCTAGACCGCGCTTAAATTGAATCCTGAATAGTTGCTCAGTCCTTAATTCGAAATCACCGGCGAATGACCTTGATCTAGTGCCTTTCTCTTATTGAATTTATCATCGTTTATTTGCTGTTTCGTTTCATTGTTTCATTACAACCAATCCCCATTTTATCTTAGCTTTAATTTAAAATCCATAATTTCATAGTGTAACCTTGGTCTCTGTAGATTCGATACCTATTATACTACTGCAATTATATGTGCACTTGCAGATTTATTTTGGGTTAAAACTTCTCACATCAAGTTTTAGGCGCCGTTGCCGGGGACCAATTGCGTTACCTTTGAAATTCGATTTTATTTATAGTCTAAGAATTTTTTGCTAATTTCGTTTTTGTTTTTATTTTCTTTAGCGTGTGTTCAGGTGCATGAACAGTAGAAGAACAAGAAGAAATATCACCAAATCGTTAATCAGTGTCTCGAACGAAGAGTTAGCTCGCCTTGAACGTCAAAACCGTCAGCAAAGAAACTCACCTAATCCGGACATTATGGCTGATCAAGAAGAGATGAACACTCAGTTACCATTGCTAAGGGATCAGATTGCGTTGTTGCAAAGAAATCAACCACGTGCTCCACCTCTACAGCCGGGAATTGGGGATTTGGACAATCCCCATGCATTCTACCGAAACCGTTCGGCCATTGTTTCACTAGCAATTCAGAGGCAAGACTTTGATATCAAGCCTCAGATGATCTCGTTGGTGAAACAACACTTGTTCCATGGATTACTGGCTGAGATACCGATGGACCACATCGAGAACTTCAAAGAAATCTGCAGCACTACGGGTTCTAATGAAGTGCCGAATGAGTTCTTGAAGTGCAAGCTATTCCCTTTCTCGCTCGCAGACAAGGCTCTTAGATGGTTGAAGTTGCTGCCAGCTAGTTCTTTGAGGACGTGGGATGAGGTTAGAGCTGCGTTCTTGGACCACTTCTACACTAAGTCCAAGACGGCATCATTGAGGAACAAGATCTCGTCATTTCAACAACATTTGGGTGAAGCTTTCTGTGAAGCTAGGGAGAGATTGAAAGAGTATCGTAGGGAGTGCCCTCATCACGGTTTTAAGGATGAACAGATTCTGGGGATATTCTATGATGGAGTTGAATGAGATTATCGGAATGCCCTAAATGCTGCGAGTAATGGAGACTTTATGACTAAGACTAGAGACGGTGCTTTTGAGTTGATTGAGAACCTCGCTTCAAGCTCTAATAACAAGGCTCCTGAGTATCATAGGTCCAGGAAGGTCAATAGTGTGGACACTCAGAAGACTGATGAGCTAACGGCGAAGGTGAACTTACTTCTATGCGAGAATCAAAGGCCGGTCAAGTTTGTGGAAGAGAATGGGGTTGCCCCTATGTCTCAAGAGTTTGAAGATGGTATGGATGCTGGAGTAGAGGAGGTTAACTTTGTGGGTGGTCAAGGATACCAAAACCATGGGTTCAACCCGGATTATAGGAGCTGATATATTAGGATTTTTGCCTCTTTACTTATTGTTCTCTAGCATTTTTCGGTTCTTTCCAGTTCTTTTGTGTTTTTTCAGGTTCTAGGACGCTCTCGAGCATGGATCGGAGTTATTGGGGCTCATTGGAGCAAACGAGACAGAATTGGGGCAAAAAGGTGATTTTTCCTAACCGAGCACCTGCTCGGTTTGCTTGGCCGCCTGCTCGCCCCACCCGCGCGCTACAGATTTGAAGAATTCCCCTTCTCTGGAATCAGGACCGGCCGGTCCGGCCAATGGACCGACCGGTCCCAACTCAAACTCGAAGATCGGGCCAAGTGCAATCAAGACCGACCGGTCCGGATGAGAGACCAACCGGTCCGGCCCTTAAGTCCCAAAGCCAATGTCTCTGGAATCGGGACCGACCGATCCGGCACTAGAGACCGACCGGTCCCAACCCAAAAACCCGAAGCCAAGTTCCGTATGAAACGGGACCGACCGGTCCCATTACCAGACCGACCGGTCCCGTGCACAGATCCGATTTTAACCTACTTTGTATTATAAATAAGAGATAGCCACCTCTGAAAAACGAATTCGGAAATACTTCTTTTTAGACGGTTTCTTTTGACGCTTCCGTAGAGACCTCTTTGGAGACTTTTATCAAGTGTTCTTCATTCCTTTGGATTTGCTTGTAATATTTGGAGCCACAACATCTATTGAGAAGAATTCTAAATCCCTCATCTCTTTTATTATCATTATGAATGCTCTCTCGTTGATTGCTGCGTTTTTATTCTCCATGTTCGAGTAGTCTTTTAGCTAGATTAAGGGCTTTCAATGGGGAATTAGGATTGATTAGTGACTGAGCCAAATAGGATAGATTATCTAAAAACCTTACCTCTTTTATTATCATTATGAATTCTTCTCCATTGATTGCTGCGTTTTTAATCTCCATGGTCGAGTAGTCTCATAGCTAGATTATGGGCTTTCAATGGTGATTTAGGATGCTAGTGACTGAGCAAAATAGGAATGAAATCATTTGTCTTCATCAATTGGGATTCGTAATGCTTAGGCTAGCGTGGCCGCCTAGTCTATGATTTCAAGTTTAACTTATTCACGACAGTGCTCTAGGTTGCTACATAAACCATTGGTGAGCAATTGGTGTGCAACCAACGAAAGTAGATTGTTGCCATCAATTGTGAACAAATTGAACCCATTCGATAATGCTTGTCAACATCTCTGAATTCAAACGACAATTTAGGCATTTAGGTTGTTAGACAAAGATATTGATGCATCACGACAGTGGGGTTATATTACTTTTATGTTTGAGTTCTAGACCGCGCTTAAATTGAATTCTGAATAGTTGCTCAGTCTTTAATCCGAAATCACCGGCGAATGACCTTGATCTAGTGCTTGTTTTTAATTGAGTTTATCATCGTTTATTTGTTGTTTCTTCATTGTTTCATTACAATCAAAAACCCATATTTTTATCTTAGCTTTAAATTAGAATTTATAATTTCATAGTGTAGCTTTGGTCTGTGTGCATTCCATACCCTTTATATTACTGCGATTGTCTGTGCACTTGCGGATATTATTTTGGGTTAAAACTTATCACATCAAGTTTTTGGCGCCGTTGCCGGGGACCAATTGCGTTACCTTTGAAATTTGATTTTATTTATAGTCTAAGAATTTTTCTAATTTGTTTTCTTTTATTTGTTTCTAGTGTGTTTCATGAGTTTCAGCCAACATGGGCGACGAAACCGACAACCAAGCTGCAAATGGTCATGTAACTGCTGCTATTGGGAGGCTTGAACAACAAATGGCTCAAATGCAACAGTGTGCGCATGAGCAGCGGCGAGCCATAGGGGATATGGACAATCCCCATGCTTTCTACCGGAACCGAGCTGCTATAGTTCCCCCTCCTGTTGACGGGAATGATTATGAGATCAAACCGCAGATGATATCGCTAGTTAAGCAGCATTTGTTCCTAAAATTCCGATGAACCATATAGAGAACTTCGAGGAGATTTGCTCCACGACGAGCTCTAATGGGATGAACCCGGACTTCTTGAAGTGCAAGCTCTTCCCTTTCTCACTCACGGACAAAGCTTCCTGTTGGCTCAAATCGCTACCAGCTGGATCCATCACGACTTGGCCGCAATGTAGAGCAGCTTTCTTGGACTATTTCTACACCAAAACCATGATCGCGAGTCTAAGGAACAAGATATCCACGTTTCAGCAACATTCAGGAGAGTCCTTTTGTGAGGCATGGGAAAGGTTCAAGGAGCACAAGAGGGAATGTCCACACCATGGGTTTACCGATGAGAATTTGCTGGGTATCTTCTATGATGGTGTTGATCATGATTATAGGAACACTTTGAATGCAGCGAGTAATGGTAATTTTATGACCAGGACCAAGGAAGGAGCACATCAATTGATAGAGAACTTGGCTGCAAGTTCCAGGAATCGCTGCCATGACCATAATGAGCCTACGTATGTCAGTAGTGTTGAGTCACTAAAGATTGATGAGCTTACAGCAAAAGTGAACCTGTTGTTGAAGAGAAATCAGAGAAGTGTCAAGCTTTGTGAGAACAAAGGAGATGAGCAGTACGCTGAGGTGAACTATGTGGGTGAAGACTATGTGCAGAATCAAAGCTTTCAAGCTCATGCATCTAATTCTCAAGACGAACTGAAGTCCCTTATGCAGTTGGTTTTACTCAGCCAGCAGAAATCTGCTAATGAGATCAATGTCAAGGTGGACAGCATGTACAATGATCTCAACAGTAAGTTTGAAGCTATTTGCACTCATGTAAAGAAGCTTGATATTCAGGTCGCTCAAACCGCCGAGGCAGTCAAGAGTATACAAGGAGCTGCCAGGCAAACCTGTTGCAAATCCCAGAGAGTTTTTGTGAATGCCATCACGCTGGGTAGTGGAAGGATTCTTCCACCGATTATAGGGGCAGCAGCTGAAAACTGCCCAGAAAAGTCTGTGGAGCACCCGCTCCCGGAAGGAGCACATGCTCCAGGAGAGAAAAAGGATGAAGAGGTTGATGGACCATCTTCTATGGTGCTTCGACCAAATGAGCTTGTTGATAAGATTCGGTCGCGTGTCTACAAACCCCCAGTCCCCTACCCAGTTCCGCCTAGAGATCAGAGGGATCTCATCAATGCAGAGAAACTAGATATTTTTAAGAAGATGGCGAGAAGGAATCCTAAAGGAATCCCCTTTAAAGAGGCTTTGGAAAATCGTCCCACACATGATTTCTTTTGGAATTGCAGAGAGACTCAAGAGGAGACTAAGGCAATCTTTGCACAAACAAGGAATACACCACCACCATTGAGGATATTGCCTAAGGTTGAAGATCCAGGGAAGTTTGTTGTTCCATTTTTCATCTTTGGAGTTGATTTTGAAGATTCTTTATGCGATTCTGGATCTAGTGTCAACCTCATGTCAAGGGATACTGCAGAATCTTTGGGTATTGTTAATATTAAGACTTCTCAGATGTCTATTAGGTTTGCGGATGCCTCAGTAACAACTTCACAAGGGTTAATTGCGAACTTAGATATTCAAATTGGGGATTGCTTGATCCCGACTGATTTCCAAGTTGTGGAGATGAACAACGGTTCATACATGCCCTTGATTCTAGGGAGACCTTTCCTTGCGACAGCAGGTGCAGTTGTTGACTTACCAAACAGAAGGATAGTTTTCTCTAACATCGACAAGCAGATCTCTTACAACGCCATTTCAGACAAGGATGGCGGCAAATATGGCTCTTGTGTTGTCATAGACGATGTAACAGGGAAGGCAAGTGTCTTGCCAGCTGCAGCGCTTTGCAATAAGAATGAGGTTAACGAAGCCTTGGATGGGGACATTCGTTCTTATGCAAGGAAGCCCAAGAAAGTTAACAAGCGGGACAAACCAAAGAGCGAGGGAAATATACAGGTTCGCATGTAACCTTGACACCACAGAGATGTGTTGGAGACACAATCGAGTATAAGCTGAAGGGCAAAGGTATGTCTAGGCCTTTCTCTAAGGTCAAGGCTATCATTACTCCGGAGTTTAAGGAAAAAGGTCAAGCAACTATGGCTAGTATGCTGAGCAAGGTTCTGCAGCTAAATATAAGTGATCAAAGAGCAAGTGGACCACGCCTCAATCCACCTCCACCGAGCCCTGATCCGGACAAGAAAGTCTCTAATCCTCATATGGATTCTGCTCACGCCTAGACGGTATACAAAGTCGAGCTAACGACTTAAAACAAGCGCTTGATGGGAGGCAACCCATCGGTAAGAGTTCTAGTACATAATTCGATTTTAAGTTCCTTTTATCACTAACATTTTATTTGTGTTGTCAGTTCTTAAAAAAAAAAAATTATCCACCCAGAAGCCCAGATCGGTCGATCCACTGATTTCAATAGACCAGAAGGAGTCCCTGGAAATGGGACCGGTCGGTTCAGTATTGGGACCGGTCGGTCCCCAGCCTAGCCCCCTAGTCGAGCACCTGCTCGACGACGACGCGGAGGCTTCTACGCGGTGATATCTTTTCTAACCCCACTACCATCATTGTGCTATCCACCTTATTTTTATGTTTATTTTATTGAGTCGCCGACCTCTTGAACATTTTCACACCGGAGACGGTCTTGTTACTGTGTCTGCTGTTGAGTCTGCTTTTGTGTTTTATCGAGTCAATAAGAGGTTGTTTGGAAATAGATTATGAACTTGATCTATTGGAATTATGATTGGATTAGGGATTACTTGCATGACTTATTTGGCTAAGGTTCTGTATCGGAAAGGTTATGGGTGGATAAATTTTTCCCTAAAGCCCATATTCATCGAAAACTAGGTTGATCCAATATCGTCTCAAATCCTTATTTGGTTAATCTTGACTTTTAATTTCTTTTTCAAGGGTTTGATGTTCATTGGGCAAGACTTTTTCGAACCGTACAAGACACCGCAACTCTCCACCAAGTAAGCTCTTTACTCTCTAACTTTCCTCTATTTTATCAAAGCAACATGTCCAGGTGGCCCAAGGGACAATGCGAATAAACCTGTGTATCTTTTGGGACTCGCAGAAGGCATGTTGTAAGGGAAACTAAAAGATTCGAAGTGAACCAGGGGATTATGCGAATAAACCCGTGTATCCTTTGTGACCTTATCAGAATCATCCCATAAAAAATACATAAAATTTTAGAGGGAAACTAAAAGTTTTAAAGTGAGCCAGGGGACGATGCGTAAACCCGTATCTCTTCGCGGTCTCATTTCGATTCATTCCACACACACAAAAAAAAAAAAAAAAAAAAAACACTAATCAATCATTTAACCATTTTGAGAGAGGATTTGAGTTGAGAAAAAGAGTATACAGGAGAGGGTCTTGGTTAGAAGAAGTCGGCACCCCTTGAAACGATTCCCCTTGGGTAAGATCATTGTACTTCATTTTCATTAATCCTATTCAAGAGATGATATTGAGGATACCAACGTTTTTATGAGTTGTGGGTGATTAAGTTTAGGTTATGAACCCCATGGTTGACTACGATACATGTTCTAAAGCCCGATGACGAAAGTATGAAGTCCAGAGATTTTTCCAACAAGCGAGTGAATTCCATGCGATCTTCAAGCACTCTTCCGTTCTTGATTTTGTTTTGTTTGAGGACAAACAAAGGTCTAAGTCCGGGGGAGTTGATATATTAGGATTTTGGCCTCTTTTACTTATTGTTCTCTAGCGTTTTTCGGTTCTTTCTAGTTCTTTTTGTGTCTTTTCAGGTTCTAGGAGCCTCTCGAGCATGGATAGGAGTTATTGGGGCTCATTGGAGCAAACGAGACAGAATTGGAGCAAAAAGGTGATTTTTCCTAACCGAGCACCTGCTCGGTTTGCTTGGCCGCCTGCTCGCCCCACCCGCGCGCTACAGATTTGAAGAATTCCCCTTCTCTGGAATCAGGACCGGCCGGTCCGGCCAATGGACCGACCGGTCCCAACTCAAACTCGAAGATCGGGCCAAGTGCAATCAAGACCGACCGGTCCGGATGAGAGACCAACCGGTCCGGCCCTTAAGTCCCAAAGCCAATGTCTCTGGAATCGGGACCGACCGATCCGGCACTAGAGACCGACCAGTCCCAACCCAAAAACCCGAAGCCAAGTGCCGTATGAAACGGGACCGACCGGTCCCATTACCAGACCGACCGGTCCCGTGCACAGATCCGATTTTAACCTACTTTGTATTATAAATAAGAGATAGCCACCTCTGAAAAACGAATTCGGAAATACTTCTTTTTAGACGGTTTCTTTTGACGCTTCCGTAGAGACCTCTTTGGAGACTTTTATCAAGTGTTCTTCATTCCTTTGGATTTGCTTGTAATATTTGGAGCCACAACATCTATTGAGAAGAATTCTAAATCCCTCATCTCTTTTATTATCATTATGAATGCTCTCTCGTTGATTGCTGCGTTTTTATTCTCCATGTTCGAGTAGTCTTTTAGCTAGATTAAGGGCTTTCAATGGGGAATTAGGATTGATTAGTGACTGAGCCAAATAGGATAGATTATCATATGTCTTCATCAATTGGGATTCGTAATGCTTAGGCTAGCGTGGCCGCCTAGTCTATGATTTCAAGTTTAACTTATTCACGACAGTGCTCTAGGTTGCTACATAAACCATTGGTGAGCAATTGGTGTGCAACGAACGACAGTTGATTGTTGCCATCAATTGTGAACAAATTGAACCCATTCGATAATGCTTGTCAACATCTCTGAATTCAAACGACAGTTTAGGTATTTAGGTTGTAAGACAAAGATATGATGCATCACGACAGTGGGGCAATATTACTTTTATGTTTGAGTTCTAGACTACGATTAAATTGAATCCTGAATAGTTGCTCAGTCTTTAATCCGAAATCACCGGCAAATGACCTTGATCTAGTGCTTGTTTTTAATTGAGTTTATCATCGTTTATTTGTTGTTTCTTCATTGTTTCATTACAATCAAAAACCCATATTTTATCTTAGCTTTAAATTAGAATCTATAATTTCATAGTGTAGCCTTGGTCTCTGTGGATTCGATACCCTTTATATTACTGCGATTGTCTGTGCACTTGCGGATATTATTTTGGGTTAAAACTTATTACATCAGGAGCCACCCGAACCTCTCTTACCGCAGCACCAATGTCGAAAACCCACAAGATCAGGATTATCCGCAACAAGGAGGTATGAATCAGAACCCACAAGGTCAGGGATTCCAGAAGTTCTGCTCCAACAACACTCAAGGGAAATAGTTCATCCCTAACCCGAATCAGAATCGGTTCCAAGGAGGGAACCCACAAAAAGCCACTTCCGCGCCTACATCTCAGGATGAGTTGAACAGTCTCATGCAGCAACTGATGGTTAACCAATAGAAGGCGTCCACTAAGATTAATGGCAAGGTAGATCCCATGTACAATGATCTGAATGCAAAGTACGAGGCTGTTACTACGCATGTGAAGAAATTGGATAAACAAGTTGCTCAAACTGCTGAGGCGATTAAGAGACCGACTGGAAATCTTCCAGGGAAAGGAGAGATGAATCCCAGGAATGGGTATGTCAATGCTGTAGAACTCGCGAGTGAAATCTCTAGCACCCACAGAAAGGGTAAGGAGCACGCTACAGAGCTCAAAGTGATGAGTTCAGTGCGAATGATGGACAAGTGGGGCATGGTTCAGCCTCAGTAACACCACCGGGAACTGTTCCAGCTGAATCGGGATCAGAAATTTCCGAGTACCCAGGTTTTCATACCCGAGCACCTGCTCGTCAGGGTGCTCCTGCCAAATCTTCAGAAATTTCTCAAGTAAGAGTTTACGTACCTAGGGTTCCCTACCCACATGCGTATGTCAACTTTGTCGAGAACCAGGGACCCAATCAGAGTAGAGAACATCAACCACCACTGTAGGGGGGCTAACTGTAGGGGTCGGATTTCACACCTAAGAGATCGATGTAACGACGAGAACGATTCTGCAAAAAGGCTTGAAGAAATCATAAACGGGCTTGTAGAAGCCCAATTAACCCCATAATATTATTAAATCCATAATTAAAATGGGCTTAATAATAATATGGGCCAAAAATCATTTAAATGCTTAATGGACCTAGCCCAAATGTATTATTAGCCCTAGTCTAAAAAGCTATAAATAGCTCATTGTATTCGCCTAGAAAGGGGATCAGAATTTCGATAGCAAAAGTAATAAAGCTCTCTTAACAGCAAACGCAAGTGTCTACATTTTCTGCATTGTGATTTACTCAGGAGTCTCGCATTTCCTCTACAACCCTAGAAATTCAATTGTCCGAGTTTCGACTCCTACAATTTGGCACCGACTAAGGGGAACAGCAAGACATTCTTACACAAGAAGATCACAGTGCAAACCACGCAAGTAAAGATGCCCGGAGACGACAATCAGCAACTGACAGTCGAGCAGCAACGCTGAGGAACAACTCGCCGCCGAGGAGCAACGCATCACTGAAGAAAAACGCATTGCCGATCAGCAGCACCGCGATAACACTAGCGGCGGATCGAGAGATGACAACACTAGAACTGGGGAAACGACAAACAACACACTGATTGTTCCTAACACTCTAGCAACAGCAGTCACAGCAGTGACGTCTGAGTTCCTCACTGGTATGAAGACGATGCTAGAGACGCGTCCTCGCAACAGCAAATCGGGTCGGCAACAGAAGAGCAGGTATGTTCAGACAGCCCGCAGCACGCATAATTCCGACGTCTCTGGATTTCGTAACTCCAATCAGGCCACCAAGAGGGCAACATCAACCTCTTCCTCCGCCAACCCCGCAAGGCGAGCAAGGCGCAACTGCCCAGACTGAAACTGAGCGGCCGAATGTCACGGCAACTGTGATAAATAATTCGGAGAATCTAAGAGCTGAACGCAACACAAGGAACATTGCTACTGGGAGGGCGACAACAAACACTGAACGAAGCAACGCCAACGCAGAGCAAGGGCAAGGCTTCGACGATGAAGAAGACGACGTTACCTGGTCAGAGCAGTCAGAGGTCGAAGAGGAGCGACATGCACTTTTATGGGCTCAGAAGGCTGAGCTGGATGAGATGCAACGAAGCATAGAGCGAGCGGCTGCTGAAATGAGGGACGTTCGGTCCGAGTTGCACAAAGCAGTCAGCAAAGCACCTGAACTTGATCGAGTACTCGTAGAGGTCCAGAACACCCCTTTCACAAATCGCATCAGGCAAATCTAATTCTCTGATCTGGGACGACTCAAAGTGTCTTTCTATGAAGGCAAAACAGATCCAACGGAACACTTGACGGCATTCACGATTGCGCTAGGACGAGCTAACTTTAGGGAAGACGAAGAAGATGCTGGGCGCTGTCTTCTCTTCATGGAGCACCTTAAGGGAGCAGCACTTCAATGGTTTTCAAAGCTGGAAAGGAACTCCATTGATAACTTCAAACAGCTGTCCGCAGCATTCTTAAAGCACTACGCCATCTTCATTGAACCTAAAACATCTGACGCGGATCTCTGGAATCTGCAATAAGGTCAAAGTGAAACTTTAAGAAGCTTCATGGAGCGCTTCAAGACAGTGCTATCTAAAGTGGAAGGTATAAGTAACAAAAATGCGCTCGAGGCACTCAAGAAGTCATTACGGCAAGACTCCGAGTTTTGGAGAGAAATGATCTTCAATAAACCCGTGACAATTCAAGACGCTTTGCATCGAGCAACTGACTTGGCGACAATCGAAGACGAAAAGAGTATTTTTGCCCAAGCTCAAGGGAAATCAAAGTCTACGCCTCACATTCCACCTACTCAAGTTCAGCCGCAAGCTAAGAAGAGTAACCAGGGATCAGGATTCGTGCATCACGAATCCAAGAGCGCTCATAATTACCAAGTGGAATCCCAAGATTACAGTGGGGGACGAGACCGAGGTCGCAGCCGTGGTCGAGGCCGCTGTAGCTGGTCAAACACGTGGACAAGAGAACAGAGCAGCTTCGACGAAGAGTCATACTGCGAACATCACAAATCCTTTGGGCACTCAACGGCAAAATGCCGCGTTCTTGGTTCAAAACTCGCTGCCGCGCTAGTCGCTGGAAGGCTTAAAGGCAACATCGAAATCAAGGACTTCGAGATGGAAACCAATGAGCAGCAGCCTGCGCAAGGCGAGCAACCTGCACCAAGAAGGAGAAACAACGAGCCAACAGGAGGAGGAACTCGTCCATATATACTAATGATAATGGGAGGATCACGTTATTGCTCGGATACCGTAGCTTCTATCAAAGCCTACCAGCGGAGAGCTGAAGTCTGCAAGAATCTGTCTGAGCCGTCTAAATTACCTAACGATATAATCTCTTTTGAAGAAGCAAAGACAGCAGGTATTGATCACCCCATAATGACCCTCTGGTACTCAAGCTCGTCGTCAACAATTGCAACACGTCCCGCATCCTCATCGATGCAGGAAGCTCTTTGGATGTTATTTTCCGTGAAACGCTCCTAAGGATGGGTGTTGACCTCTCCCCTCTAGAAGGGAGACCAAAGCCGGTTACCGATTTCTTTGAGACAACCTTAACAAAGGGGACCATAATACTCCCCGTCAAAGCTCGCGGAATAACTAAAATCGTAGAATTTTCAGTAGCCGATCACCCAGCCATCTACAACGTGATCTTGGGCACTCCCTAGATCAACTCAATGCGCGATGTGCCATCTACCTATCACCTCTGTCTCAAATTCCCAACTCCTAATGGTGTGGAAACTATTAGGGGATGTCAAAGAGAATCTCGAAACTGTTTCCTCATCGAGCAAAAGCTCCATAATCCGGTAACAGAACCTGGTGCCAAGACACAGCGTAAGAAGATGAAGACAAATAGAGAGCTGGTTAAAGAGCTTTCTAAACTCTTATAGCAACTACAGCTCAACGAGGATCGCCTAGAAGAAACCGAACCCACCTACGATCCCGTTATCTCAGTCTGTATAAACGACGATCATCTAGAAAGATGCATAGAAATTGGCGCTAAACTTGACGAAAAGATCAAGGACGACTTTGTCTCGTTTCTAAAGAAGAACATCAACACTTTTGCATGGGCGGCAGAAGACATGCCGGGAATCGATATCAATGTGACTTGCAATGAGTTGAACGTTGACCTAATTTTCAAACCTGTTAAGCAGAAGAGACACAAACTCGGGATAGAGAGAGCAAAGGTAGTAAACGACGAGGTAGAAAGGCTCCTGCAAGTCGGATCAATCACCAAGGTGAAGTATCCCGACTGGCTAGCGAATCCCGTCGTTGTAAAGAAGAAGAATCGGACGTGGAGAGTATGCATCGACTTTACAGACCTCAACAAAGCTTGTCTAAAAGATAGCTTTCCACTCCCCCACATAGACCGATTGGTGGAAGCTACAGCAGGAAACAAGCTGCTGACGTTTATGGACGCTTTCTCCGGGTATAATCAGATCATGATGAAACCAGAGGACCAAGAGAAGGCAGCATTCATCACAGATCGTGGAATCTACTGCTACAAGGTGATGCCTTTTGGCCTTAAAAATGCTGGAGCAACGTACCAAAGGCTTGTAAACAAGATGGTCGCGGAACAACTTAGAAACACCATGGAAGTCTACATAGACGACATACTCGTCAAATCGCTGGAAGAAAAAGATCACGTAGCACACCTGGAAGAGTGTTTCAAGCAACTAAATTTGCACAACATGAAGCTGAATCCGACAAAGTGCAAATTTGCAGTCACTTCCGGTGAATTCATAGGCTACTTAGTAACCCACCGAGGCATCGAAGCAAACCCAAAGCAGATCGACGATCTTATCCAAATGGCCTCACCAAAAACGCAGAGAGAAGTACAATGGCTCACAGGATGAGTAGCTGCCTTAAATCGATTCATTTTTCGATCCACAGATAGGTGCCTACCTTTCTACAATACTCTTCGCGGAAATAAGAAGTTTGAGTAGACAAAGGAGTGCGAAGAGGCATTCCAGCAGCTGAAAGGTTACTTAGCAAGCCTGCCCGTGCTTGTAAAGCCAATAGTAGGAGAACCTTTGTTTCTCTACACCGCAGTTTCCGATACTGCAGTAAGCGGAGTGCTAATTCGTGAGGAGAGAGGCGAGCAAAAGCCAATCTTTTACATTAGTAAAACTCTGACCGACGCCGAGACAAGATATCCACAAATGGAGAAGCTAGCCTTGTCATTCATTATGTCTGCAAGAAAACTGAGGCCATACTTTCAGTCACATTCAATCGTGGTCCTCAGCACCTTCCCTCTTCGCTCTGTCTTGAACAGCCCTAGTCAGTCTGGATGAGTACCGCGGGCGAACATGTGCAAAATCACAAGTCCTAGCTGACTTTCTAATCGAGCTTCCGGAAGAGGCAGTCGCTAAAGAGAGTTTGAGCCTAGTCTGGCAACTTCATGTCGATGGGTCATCATCTAAAACTGGGCCTAGGCTTCCGAGCATCAAACAACGAAGCAGAATATGAAGCCCTTATAGCCGGCATGAGACTTGCGTACGCACTTAAACTCGACCACATTCACGCATTTTGTGACTCTCAGCTGGTTGCAAACCAGTTCAGCGGAGAATATGCTACAAAGGACGAACGCATGGAAGCCTACCTTAAAGTTGTCCCGGAGTTGGCCGCGCAATTCACAATATTCACACTTACTTGGATTCCTAGAGGCGATAACACCCTTGTTGATGCCCTCGCAGTCCTCGCTTCAACCTCTGACCCAGAATTAATGCGAATCATCCTAGTGGAGTTTATAGAGCATCCAAGTATCCCTATTCCAGAAGTGGTTAACATCTTGACTCGATCTCAAGCAGCCAAGAAAGCCAAGGAGAAAACACTTACAACGACTTCTGAAGAAACTGTCACTAACACAGAAGTCCATGAAGAAGCAGACAGCACTCTGATAAGCAAAGTCGAAGAAAGCGAGCCTCTACTTGACGGACGACGAGAGCCGGATTATGAGGTGGACATCGAAAATGATTCAGTCGACCCTAGTGAAGTTAGACCCAGTAGTCCTTCAATTACGCCTCAAATCGACCA
Source organism: Draba incana (assembly GCA_963576765.1). Lineage (NCBI taxonomy): Eukaryota > Viridiplantae > Streptophyta > Magnoliopsida > Brassicales > Brassicaceae > Draba > Draba incana. Next base: position 15,419,804 of record OY755213.1, on the reverse strand, counting down.
GGAGGTGGTTGCCATGGATGAAGATCCCACTCCCTACCAGACAAAGTCGATGCCAACGCTAACCCCTCCGAGGCAAACGAAGCAACTGCAATGGAAGAAGATTCACCTGAATCAGAATATGGTTGCGATACACGCTGACTTGAGAACATTCGCATATACGTTGAAGATAGCACAAAACCCACCGATAAATGGGCGCCTTGCAAGCTGAGAGCCCAAGCATCCAGATACATTCTATTAGATGGAAACGTATTCAAGTGGAGCTTGTCAGGACCACTATTAATATGCGTCGAAGGAAAAGAAGCTCGCAAAATAATGCATGAAGTTCACAGCGGCTCTTGCGGCAATCATTCTGGAGGACGAGCACTAGCACTAAAAATCAAGCGCCACAGGTACTACTGGCCGACAATGATCAAAGACTGCGTGAAGTTTTCAACCAAGTATGACAAGTGTCAACGCCACGCTCCTAAGATCCATCAGCCAACAGAGCTGCTCTCTTCAATCACCTCTCCTTATCCATTTATGAGATGGGGTATGGATATTGTTGGCCCTCTGCACCCCTCAAGACAACGACGATGGCTACTTGTGCTTACAAACTACTTCTTAAAGTGGGTTGAAGTAGAAGCGTTCATCTCTATAAAAGACGCGCAAGTGGAGCACTTTGTATGGAAAAACATCATTTGCAGACATGGTGTTCCCTACGAGATCATCACAGACAATGGATCCAAGTTTATATCAGGACGTTTCGAAGGATTTTGTAAAAAAATAGAAGATACGCCTTAACAAGTCTACTCCGCAACGTCCACAGGGTAACGGCTTGGCAGAATCAACCAACAAAACATTGATCGCCAGTCTTAAAAAGCGCCTCGACGAGAAGAAGGGTCGCTGGGCCGACGAGTTAGATGGCATTATTTGGTCTTACCGCACTACACCAAAGGAATTCACCAGTGAAACTCCATTTGCTTTGGTTTACAGAACAGAGTGCGTCATTCCAGTCGAAGTTCAATTTCCGGTAGTGCAACGAAGGCTACTTTCACAGGAAGAAGAAGTCAACCGTCTCCTCCTACTCGACGAGCTGGACCTCGTCAACGAATGCCGTGACCAAGCATTGACTCGGATTACCAACTACCAGTACTCAACGGCCACGTACTACAATTCTAAGGTGCGCATCCGACGTTTCTACGAAGGTGACTTAGTCCTACGAGAAGTCTTCCAGGACACGGCAGAACGCAACGCTGGTAAACTCGGCGCCACCTGAGAAGGGCCTTACAAAGTTACTAAGGTAGTTAGACCAGGCGTCTACGAAATCGCCACCATGGCAGGCACTCCCATTCCCAGGTCCAAGAACACGTCTCATCTAAATAAATACTATCGCTAAGTATTTCACTTGAACTACGAGGCGGCTTGATCCTTGCAAAGGGTACGTAGGCAGCTCATCGTTGGATGAGTTCAGCTGCCCCCCCCCCCCCCCCCCTCCTTAAAGGGGGGGGAGTAGGGTACGTATACTCGTATACTCCCACCTCTCTCACTTGGTTTTTTCTTCAAAAAACAAATAAAGCAAACTTAGCTAAACAGTTTTGCTTATAATACAGTCTTAACAGAAACAGACTTCTTCGCATATAATCTTTGTTTACATCCACCGCGGATGTCGTAAGTTATATCAAAAACAGACATTACACCTCGATGCTGGCCACAGTGACGGTCTACTTCGCAAACTTCAGATCTGACTTTTACATCCTTAGCAGGATCGCACAGCGCTATACAAATACATAATGTTCATTATAGGAGCGGATGCGTTAGAGGAAAGCGTGTCCGTAAACCCAAATGATCATTTCAGAAACCCAACTTACAAAGCGTTGGTCAGCTCACTAGAGAATGTTCGCTTAAGTGGAGCAGAAGCATTAGTAGAAAATGCACCCGTAAACCCAAGTGTTCTTCCAAATTCCAACAGTCTAAAACGTGGGCTTTAACATAAAAAAAATGCTTATTGCTGGATCAGGAAAGTTATAAACAACATTTCTGCAAACTGTGACGAGAAGTAAAAATGTGTATCATATCATTATGAATAAATCGAGGTTCAGAACAAAGCAAAGCAAGGTGCGAAAAGGGTGAACACCACCCAAAATGAAGAAAAACACCAAAAACAAAAAACCAAAAGTAAACTATGGCAAAATCGCCTCAAGCTCCAACAACGGTCTCTTCAACTTGACCTCGGTCTCAGAGTCTGATGAATCCATGACATCTAACTCATCACCAGACGAACTAGAAGAACTCGAAGCCGGATGAAAACCTGGCGAATACGATCCGCTGCAACAGGAGCCCCTCCACCAGATCTTGGAGTATAAAGGATCTCCTCAAGTTCGCGCATATGCTCCCCAAAAATCTCCTCTGCCTGCGATAAGCCTTCCTCCTGTTTTCTAAGTTCAACAAGCTCCTCACTAAGATCGGGCGCTTGTCACTCTGAAGCAGCCCCAAGAACTCAATGTTGCCCTGAACTTGGATAAAATCTAACATATCAGTCAAGGGCTTGTCGTTGAGCATCTTAAGCTTCTCTTTCGCTCGCCCCATCCTCGACTCGTACTCTGTTGTCAGCTCGTGCTTCGCCCAATCAACAGCTTTCTGAACGGATGCATCCTGAAGTCTGGCTGCATCTTCTAAGCGAGCGGTCAGACTGGAAACTTCTTGCTGCAAGCATCTCCTTTCAGCTTCAGACTCTGAAAACGTGCCATCTATCTTGCTGTGCTGATCCTCAGTCTCTTTCATAGCAGCTTCCAAGGTAGCAACTCGAGCCTCTGCTTGACGGCGTTGTTTCTTATGACCATCACATAGTTCCTGAAAATTAGCAAGATGACGCTTCTGCGAGGTGGCATCCGTCTCGTATCCCTTGGTAAGGTCGTTGACCAAAGCAATGAACTGCCAAAAGGGTAATAAGTCAACGGAAGCAAAGCAAAATGCATAATGTCTTAAAGTTCGACAGAGATACGTACCGTCATGCCATGAAGGGCCACCTTTCTTTAAATGTCTCTCCTCGACATGTCTTGTGGAGGAGGAAATTCGTTCCTTGGAAACACAATCTTCGACATTTCAGTCGCAGCCATACTCCCGCTGCTTAATAACTCTCCTGGATCAATGTCTTTCCTACTATCATCTCGAGCGCGCTTTCGATCTATATTTGGAACATCGCGACGCTTCTGTGGAGAGTCATGACGACGACTAGAATGGACAGCAAAATTGCGCTCAAGCTCAGTACGACGCGACTTGGGCGCATCAGTAGATCTAGCTCCTTGTGGGGTTCTCGTAGTAGTGCTCACTCTATTCGCGGCATCTCTCTTCTCGCGTGCGGTTAATCTCTTCCTGTTGCTCGATATTTCTGGTGGAGGAGTTAGGAGTTGCGTTCCGAAATGATGAATGAGTGCTTCTCGAACACGGCGAAAAGTGAAATCTTCCGTCCAACTGCACTTCTCGGTGATGAAATCGGCGTGAAGGTTAAATAAATCTATTGGGAACCTGTCAGCGCTGCTATAATCTGCAAAACAAAAAGTAAGAACAAAAAGGTTAGAACTTTACTAACGTGCAAGCAAGATAGAGACAATTGCTAAACTGAAAATAAGTATAAGACGAAAAACAAAAACGCGACGAAGTCAACTACCACAGTGACCCCATCTCTTTCGAAGCTTTGGATTATCTCCAACTGAATCATTATTTATTCGCACAAAGAAGAACTTTTTCTCCCAAGAGCGTTCTAGAGGAGGGAAGTCTTTAATGACGCGAAGATCAGGTTTGTCGTTGATGGAGTAATGAAGTTTATCTTTGCGACCGACCTTTTTGACAGTCAAGAGACTCAGCAAGTGGTCCATCCAAAGCTCGCTACCATTCTCGTAACTTCGAATCATGAGTCCAATTAAGCATAGCATCCCTCGAGGTGTTATCTAAGAAATGGCAAGGTGATTCTTCCAGAGATATTCGAGAATCGTGCGAGGGATCGGAAACCACAAAAAGCAAGTCCAAAAATAGGCTTCATACACCGTGAAGTAACCTTCTGGAGGGTTGTCAGCACGATCTTCCGGGATAGGAGTGGAGAACTCGACATCTTTAGAAGCAATGCAAAGTACAAGTGTCTGTTAAGGATGTTGAAGTCGACTTAGAAGACTCTGGTCCTCTGCGCGTCTCGTCTCTCTTAGTAGTCTGCGGAGTCCCCACTTCGGTATCGTCAAACACTATCAGAGCATTCTGGAAGTTTGTGCCTCCTGAACCGCCATCATCACTAGAAGACATTCGCGTCGAGATGTGTTGTTACTGAGATGAAAGCCCGGAATTCGAGTCAGAAACTCAAAATTCCAAATCATAACAAAAACGTTGACTTCTTGACTTTCTGTTGACCAGTTGACCGGGTGACCAATTGACAGTTGACTGTTGACTCGTTGACTATTGACTCGTTGACCAAAAATTAGGGCTTTCCAAACGCAGTTCCATTTTAAATCGCTGCCGCCCGAGTCGCGTTTCCTACCCAGACTCGTGTTTTCGCGTGTTCTGCGTTTCCTCTGTCCGCCACGAAGCTCCTCCGCCTGTCGATTCCGGAGCTGCCACAAAGCTCCTCCATCCGCCACAAAGCACCCCCGCGATGAACAACGATTGACGTTCGCGAAGCTCCTCTTCGATCTCGAAGACGAAGACGACGAACTCTCCTCAGTCGCAGCTCCTCCACCGCGACTCTTCTTCCGCAGCAACTCCTCCTCTGTAGCTCCTCCTCATCGTCACCGTAGCTCCTCCTCCACCGCGAGTCGCAGTTCCCGCTCCAGGTCTTCTTCTTCGCGTAGCGGCGGTGACGATGGCAGATCTGCGGCTGTCAATCTATGGCAAAGCTCCACTCTCGATCCCTGGTGAAAACGAAGGCATATGTGTGGAAGTGAAGCTCCGACGATGGCGATTTGTAGCTTCTCTCCCAGCAAGCAACGGACGACGGTGATAATGAAGACGACGAAGACGGATCTGCGGGTCACGACGAAGACGAATCTGCGGCAGTGGCGATTGGCGACGATGACGGTGAGCGGGTCACGACGAAGACGGGTCTGGATCATGGCCGGATCGAAGATCCGTTTGCCGGAGCCACGATCCACGACGAGCCAAAGCGGATCTGCGGGTGGATTTACAGATCCCACGACGGTGAGCTTCCCACGGTGACGGCGTTGAAGCATGGCAGACGAGACGGCGACAACGGTGGTCGGATCTTGTCGACGGGGGCCGGATCTGCGCAGTAACGACGACGGTGGTTGGATTCTGTCAACGTCGGCCGGATCTGCACAGTATCGAACTCCGGCAAGGCGGCTCCGGCGGTGGCAGGCCGGAGAGGTCGAAGATGTGTTGCGAATGTCCTGAAATCAGACTTGTAGTCACTTTAGTGATAGTTGTAGTGTCGAGATTAGACATTCATATGATACTAGGTGGTCATAATGTTTTGCTAGAAACCAATAATGATCAATGAGTTATAAACTCATTGCTAGTATTATATGATCCTTCAGGGTCACACACCTAAGCAATTGGATTCACTTTAGGGGAATGATCATTAATGTAATGATCTAAATGATGTGTGTTTGATACACATTATTTAGGAGTTTTTAGAACGTGTCGATCGACACAACCAGAGTGTGTCGATCGACGCGAGGCCTGAACCGAAATAAAGATTTTGGTTTAATGACTCGATTTGAACCGGTTCGTTTACTGGTTCAATTAGGTTTTTCGCATGCCTATAAATAGGTTATAGGGCACGAAAATCAGAGTAGTTCTTCCCTCACAGCCGTTTCTGAAAATCCTAATTTCCCGAGAGATCCGTTCCAGGCACTAGCATCCCTGCCGGATTCCTATTTGCGTGAGTGTGGATCAACTGCAGAGGCACAGCGATTGAGGTGCTGATAATCTCGAATTCTTGAATCAATTCCGCTGCAAAACTCCAGGTATATTCGAGATCTGTTCTTATAGATTGTTGTTTACAAACCCTAGATCCTAGGAAAAGGAATTACACATAGGTTGATTAGTAGAGAGTAATCTGGATAACCAAGTACGAATTCCAACAGTGGTATCAGAGCGTTAGGGTTTAACATCTTGATATATAAGAACTGTAAAACGATCTGATCAAATCATATTTGCGAAAAACGTTTTCTGTAAAATTTTGTTCATGATCGGTTTGATAATTGATCGTGTCGATCGACACAATGGTTGTGTCGCTCGACGCGATCGGCTCTGTGGTTTTATTTGAAAGCCCTAGTCGTGTCGATCGACACAACAGTTGTGTCGCTCGACACGAACAAATCTGCCTTGCATACGATGAACCGGTTTAATTGGATTGAATCGGTTATCGCGCTTGGTTAACAAATCAATTAAACCGGTTAATTTCGGTTTATAGCGATTTGGTTCGTGTCGATCGACACAAATGTTGTGTCGCTCGACAGAGACCAGAATCGACCCGGTTCAATTGGATTGACCGGTTATCAATCCGGTTCAATTGGATTGACCGGTTATCGCAAAATTGATTTGGTTTGGTTCGTGTCGATCGACACAAATGTTGCGTCGATCGACACAGACCGGTTATTGGAATTTTGTGTCGGTTATCGAATCCGGTTCAATTGGATTGATCGGTTTTCGATGAACTATAACAGAAGAGTAAGTGTCGATCGACACTAAGGTAGTGTCGATCGACAGCTTATGCAGATTGATGGTTAGTGAACCTGAAATCGAATAACCGAACCGGATTTAATGAGATTGGGTTCCTGAATGCATATATGATATGTATTGAGGATTAAATGTTCAGTTCCTCGAATAAATATCAAGTGTTCTGGATGTCTTCCCGATCTTGTCAGCTGTCAAGGCTCTTTTCATTGCGCGATAGGCTTGCAGTGCAAGGTATCTGCAGTGACATGAGTGAGGCAGTAGGTAATTGAGTTGATGGGCTTGCAGTGCATGGCATCAACTATTACATGACAGAAGAAATTGGTTTGCTTGAATGGGCTATCAGAAGTTCTGGGCCCAGAGACATCAGGTGGTTAGAACATAAGATGTTTTATCCACAACCAAGAGTCATATTGGATATGATTAGCAAAGTGTTGCTTACATGTATAGCTAAGATTTGAGTAACAGCCAGTGGCTTGCTCGGGTTTTAGTGAAACATGGATCTTGGATCATTATATTCTTTTGAGGAAATATAGTTTGAATATAATGCGAGTTTTCTTAATTGTTAAGTTTACTCTTTTATTGAACATCATAACTAACCCTCTACCTCTTTTGTTTCAGCTATGTCAAGCTCAAACAACACTTTCTCCATAAGATCCGTCCTTGAGAAGGACAAGTTGAAAGGATCTAATTTTCTTGAATGGTATCGGAATCTGAGAATTGTTCTCAGACAGGAGAAAAAGGAATACGTCCTTGATAAAGTTCTCCCCGAGAAGTACCGTTCCAATGCTTCACAGACAGAAAAGAATGCTTGGGATAAGCATTCTAATGATGTGGTCGATGTGACTTGTCTGATGCTGGCTACCATGAACTCAGATTTGCAGAAGCAATATGAGAACGTGGCGTCGCCCATCGAGATAATCACTAGCCTGAAAGCTATGTTTCAGGAGCAGGCTCGAACTGAGAGATACCAGACGGTTAAATCTCTAGTTGAGTGCAAGCTGCCAAGTGATGCTCCAGTGAGTCCCCACGTCATTAAGATGATGGGTTATATTGATAACTTGGGGAAACTGGACTGTCCCATTAGCCAAGAGTTGGCTACTGGCATCATACTGCAGTCACTGCCGCCAAGCTATGATACATTCATTATGAATTATAATATGAACAGCTTGACGAAGACTTTGACTGAGTTACATGGCATGCTCAAGACAGCTGAGCCAAACATCAAGAAGGGTGCCCCAAATGTGCTTATGGTACAAGGGGGCAAAAAGTTTAAGAAACTCGGCAAAGGCAAGGGAAAGGGCAGGAACGTCCAGGTTACGAACCAGGACAAACCTGCGCCGACTCCTAAACCAAAGGCTGGCCCTTTTGGTGCTGATAAATGTCATTTCTGTAATGAGCCGGGGCATTGGAAAAGAAATTGCAACAAATTCCTGGAAGGTTTGAAGAACAAAAAGAAGACGTACGAGACGACTTCTCCAGGTAATTATGTTATTGAAGTAAATTTTACTTCTACAGGTTCTACCTCATGGGTATTAGATACCGGTTGTGGTGCTCACATTTGTACTAATGTGCAGGCACTAAGCAATAGTAGGACGCTGAAGAAAGGGCAAGTGGAGCTGCGAGTCGGGAATGGAGCAAAGGTTGCTGCGTTGGCCGTGGGCACTTATCATTTGTCTTTGCCTTCGGGCTTGGTTTTAGAATTAAACAATTGCTATTATGTACCTGCGATAAGCAGAAACATCATTTCTGTTTCCTGTTTGGATTTAGAAGGATTTGATTTTGCTATTAAGAATAAATGTTGTTCTTTCAATCGTGATGGTATGTTTTATGGTAGCGGCCCATTAGAGAATGGGCTTTACGTTTTAAACCAATCAATGCCCGTATATAACATAAATGCTAAGCGGTTTAAGTCCAATGACGAAAACCCAACTTTTCTCTGGCACTGTCGTTTGGGTCACATAAATGAGAAACGCATACAGAAGCTCCATAGTGATGGACTTTTAGGCTCATTTGATTATGAATTATGTGAGAAATGTGAATCTTGTTTGATGGGCAAAATGGCAAGGGCCCCTTTCAACAAACCAAATGAAAGGGCCAGTGACTTATTGGGCCTTGTACATACAGATGTATGCGGCCCGATGAGCACAAGTGCTAGAGGAAACTATCAATACTTTATTACCTTTACTGATGATTTCAGTAGGTATGGCTATGTCTATCTAATGAGACACAAGTCGGAATCCTTTGAGAAATTTAAGGAGTTCCAGAATGAAGTAGAGAACCAACTTGGCAAAAGTATTAAAGCTCTTCGATCAGATCGTGGAGGAGAATACTTAAGTCAAGAGTTCAGTGATCATCTGAGAGAGTGTGGAATTGTTTCACAGCTCACTCCTCCTGGAACACCCCAATGGAATGGAGTTTCTGAGAGGAGGAATCGGACCCTATTGGATATGGTTCGATCAATGATGAGTCACACAGACCTTCCATTATCCTTTTGGGGATACGCTCTAGAAACGTCTGCGTTTACACTAAACAGAGTCCCATCAAAATCAGTTGCGAAGACACCACATGAGATGTGGACTGGAAATGTTCCAAGTTTGTCTTTTCTGAAAATTTGGGGTTGTGAAGCTTATGTAAAACGTTTAATATCCGATAAGCTCGCACCCAAATCTGATAAGTGCTTTTTCGTTGGTTATCCTAAGGAAACCAAGGCATACTACTTCTACAACCGTTCTGAGAACAAAGTGTTTGTTGCTCGGGATTGTACTTTCCTGGAGAGAGAGTTTCTTCACAAAAGGAATAGTGGGAGTAAAGTACTACTCGAAGAAGTTCGAGAATTACAGGAACCTGCTCAACCTCATCAAGAAGAGCAGCAGGTGGAACCACAAGGAGTTGTGGAACCTGAACCACAAGGAGTTGTGGAACCTGCACCTGTGATGCCTGAAGTTCGCAGATCCGGAAGGATCCGTCACGAACCTGATAGATACTATGGGTTTCTCATGAATGATTGTCATGAACTGTTGATCATTGACAGTGACGAGCCTGCGAATTTCGAAGAAGCGATGTTGGGCCCTGACTCCGAAAAGTGGCTTGGAGCCGCTAGATCCGAAATGGGATCCATGTCAGAAAACCAAGTATGGTCTTTGGTAGATTTACCCGATGGTGTAAGACCCATTGAGTGTAAATGGATCTTCAAAAGGAAGATTGACGTGGATGGGAATATTCAGATATTCAAAGCTAGATTAGTGGCTAAAGGTTTCAAGCAAATTCATGGTATTGACTATGATGAGACCTATTCCCCAGTCGCTATGCTTAAATCCATTCGGATACTCCTAGCAACTGCCGCTTATTATGATTATGAGATTTGGCAGATGGATGTGAAAACAGCTTTCCTTAACGGAATTCTGGAAGAGGATGTGTATATGACACAACCCGAAGGTTTCACTGATCCTAAGAATGCTGGGAAAGTATGCAAGCTTCATCGAACCATTTATGGATTGAAGCAAGCATCAAGGAGTTGGAATCTTTGTTTTGATGAAGCAGTCAAAAAGTTTGATTTTATCAAGAACGAAGAAGAACCATGTGTTTACAAGAAGACTAGTGGGAGCGGAGTTGCATTTCTCGTACTGTATGTAGATGACATACTTATTCTCGGAAATGACGTTCCATTGCTTCAGTCTGTAAAGGCTTGGCTAGGAAGTTGTTTTTCCATGAAAGACATGGGTGAAGCCGCGTACATTCTTGGAATAAGAATCTATAGAGATAGATTAAATAGGCTTATTGGATTGTGTCAAGATACTTATATAGATAAGGTTTTGCACAGATTCAGTATGCAGGATTCCAAGAAAGGTTTCACGCCTATGTTGCATGGCGTTACTCTTAGCAAGAAGCAGTGTCCATCGACACAAGCTGAGCGGGAGCGAATGAATAGGATTCCTTATGCTTCGGCAGTAGGATCTATTATGTATGCTATGCTCTGTACTCGTCCAGATGTTGCTTGTGCTTTAAGCATGACGAGTAGATACCAATCTGATCCAGGTGAATGTCACTGGACAGCAGTCAAGAATATCCTCAAGTATTTGAGAAATACTAAGGACAAGTTCTTGGTATATGGAGGAAATGACGAGCTGGTCATAAGTGGATTCACTGATGCGAGTTTTCAGACGGACAAAGACGATTTCCGGTCTCAGTCTGGTTATGTCTTTTGTCTGAATGGCGGTGCAGTAAGTTGGAAAAGTTCCAAGCAGAGCACTGTAGCAGATTCCACTACTGAGGCTGAATACATTGCCGCTTCGGAAGCAGCAAAGGAAGCTGTTTGGATCAAGAAGTTCATATCTGAGCTTGGTGTGATTCCTAGTATCTTGGAGCCTGTAGCATTGTTTTGTGACAATAATGGAGCAATTGCTCAGGCAAAGGAACCTAGATCTCACCAGAAATCCAAACACATAGAGAGGAGATATCACTTGATTCGTGATATAATTGATAGAGGAGATGTGAAGATCAGTCGAGTTCCCACGGATGAGAATGTCGCTGATCCTCTGACCAAGCCCCTCCCAAGACCTAAGCATGAGAGTCATACGGCTGCTATAGGACTTAAGGAAATTAAGATGTGATCTTGATTTTAGTGGGAGTTGTCTTGTTTTTAAGTTATGTTTTAATGTTCTTGTAATAACATTTTGGTTATTTTAATGAAATATGATTTCGGTATTATTTAACTGTGTTTTTAAATAATAAGTCCCAAGATAATTTATGACATTCTATAGGTCATCAAGTTGAGGACTTGATCATGAAACCCTATGAGAATTAAATGTCATAGATTATATTTGTCCCCGGTCGAGGTTGTTAATGTGGGACACTAGCAACCGCGAGAGACTGGCACGTGAGGTGACTGATGACTAAGTTTCATGGAGTCATTAATAAGAGTATTAAAGTCAATCACATGGATATATGTTGGAGAACATATGATTGGACATGACCCGCTAATGAGAACTCTACAAGATAGCTATACAAGTGTCATAAGAGATTTTCATTACGACTATAGAGTATAGTCCTTAGACCTGAGTTCATCATGATTTCTTACATGTGAATTGGTCCGCTTTGACTTTGTCAAACGTTATCCGTAAAATGTGACTATAAAGGCATTGATTGGGCGCATCATAAAGTGTGTGAAGGAACAGAGGGATGGAACAAGATGGGATTTGTCCCTCCTGTATAGCAGGAGATAAATATCTCAGGGCCCATCGAAGATTTGATACTAAGAAATGTGTGGCCGCACTCAAACGAGCTGAATGTCAGCTGTTTGTCTTGTTAGTATAAATCGGAGTTCGATGAACATGATTTTGGTTGAATAAGGATGACACGGTTCTTGCCTTATGCCAGATCGGGATATAGCGACAAAGGGATTAAAGGAACAGATGATTCCAGTACAAGTGGGAGATTGTTGGGAATGTCCTGAAATCAGACTTGTAGTCACTCTAGTGATAGTTGTAGTGTCGAGATTAGACATTCATATGATACTAGGTGGTCATAATGTTTTGCTAGAAACCAATGATGATCAATGAGTTATGAACTCATTGCTAGTATTATATGATCCTTCAGGGTCACACACCTAAGCAATTGGATTCACTTTAGGGGAATGATCATTAATGTAATGATCTAAATGATGTGTATTTGATACACATTATTTAGGAGTTTTTAGAACGTGTCGATCGACACAACCAGAGTGTGTCGATCGACGCGAGGCCTGAACTGAAATAAAGATTTTGGTTTAATGACTCGATTTGAACCGGTTCGTTTACTGGTTCAATTAGGTTTTTTGCATGCCTATAAATAGGTTATAGGGCACGAAAATCAGAGTAGTTCTTCCCTCACAGCCGTTTCTGAAAATCCTAATTTCCCGAGAGATCCGTTCCAGGCACTAGCATCCCTGCCGGATTCCTATTTGCATGAGTGTGGATCAACTGCAGAGGCACAGCGATTGAGGTGCTGATAATCTCGAATTCCTGAATCAATTCTGCTGCAAAACTCCAGGTATATTTGAGATCTGTTCTTATAGATTGTTGTTTACAAACCCTAGATCCTAGGAAAAGGAATTGCACATAGGTTGATTAATAGAGAGTAATCTGGATAACCTAGTACGAATTCCAACAAGATGAACCAAAAAGAAAAAAAAATCTACAAACCCTAATCTGCACTACAGGACAAAAAAAAATTTGGAAAAGGAGATTCCGAAATTTTTACTTTTTTACTGCAGAATAGCCAACATGGTGAAAAAATAGACTGCCTAAGGGGGCCTATTTATACTAGAAGGATTTCCTGAAATCCCTAGGGTTTTTCAGGAAAATTTCCTGAAACTTTCCTAACGGGCTTTAAAGTCCAATTAAATGAGCCCAATAGTCTTTTAGTCTATTAACCTCATTTTCAACAGTGCAAGCATGTCTAGGAAAACAAGATAGCATCAACTCAACATGGAATTACTGCAATTTCCAGAAAGCGCTAATAAGACGTCAACGCCTGGCTGCTTCATGGTCCATCGCATCGATCTCAAACTTCAACAGCTTATACCTTGGCATAATCTAGCTCGATACTACCAAGCTGGGGGGCTAACTGTAGGGGTCAGATTTCACCCCTAAGAGATCGATGTAACGACGAGAACGATTCTGCAAAAAAGCTTGAAGAAATCATAAACGGGCTTGTAGAAGCCCAATTCAAGATAAGCCCATATATTATTAAATCCATAATTAAAATGGGCTTAATAATAATATATGGGCCAAAAATCATTTAAATGCTTAATGGGCCTGGCCCAAATGTATTATTAGCCCTAGTCTAAAAAGCTATAAATAGCTCATTGTATTCGCCCAGAAAGGGGATCAGAATTTCGATAGCAAAAGTAATAAAGCTCTCTTAACAGCAAATGCAAGTGTCTACATTTTCTACATTATGATTTACTCAGGAGTCTCGCATTTCCTCTACAACCCTACAAATTTAATTGTCCGAGTTTCGACTCCTACAACCACCTCTTCAAGAGAATAGACTTGAGCTCATGATGCGGCAGATTTTAGATGGGCAGAACAAGAGTGCACGGGATGTGAATGAGAAGATAACCTCTCTTGTCGACAAGATAAACGTCATGAACAACGAGCTCAGCTATAAACTAGAGAGTTTAACTTGTCAGGTTGACTTTCTTGATTCACAAGTGTCTTCTATGTCTCAGAGTAAAGCGTCCAGTTCAGCGAAAAAGGTTGCTTTGATTCATGCGGACGAGCCAGATCGATCGATCCCATTTGAACCAGCTACGGATCCTTAGAGTCAAAACATAGATGTCGCTCCAGGTAACACTCAGAAACCATTATTGAGGCAATTGCATAAGCTAGAGGATCCAGGTAAATTTGTTGTTCCATGTTTTATCTTTGGAGTTGATTTTGAAGATTCTCTATGTGATTATGGATCTAGTGTTAACCTCATGTCAAGGGATATTGCAAAATCTTTAGGTATTGTTGACATCCAGACTTCTCAGATGTCTATTAGGCTTGCGGATGCCTCGGTAACAACTTCGCAAGGGTTCATTGGGAATTTAGATGTCCACATTGGGGATTGCTTGATCCCGATTGATTTCCAAGTTGTGGAGATGAACAATGGTTCATACATGCCCTTGATTCTGGGGAGACCTTTCCTTGTGACAGCAGGTGCAGTTGTTGACTTACCAAACAGAAGGATAGTTTTCTCTAACATCGATAAGCATATCTCTTACAACACCATTTCGGATGGCAAGAAATATAGCTCTTGTGTTGCCATAGACGATGTAACAGGAAAGGTAAGTATCCTGCCAGCTGCAGCACATTGTAATAAGAATGAAGTTAATGAAGTCCTGGATGGAGACACTCGTTCTTATGAAAGGAAACCCAAGGAAGTCAACAGGCGGGACAAACCAAATCGCGAGAAGAATATTACAGGTTCGCATATAACCTTGACACCGCAGAGATGTGTTGGAGGCACAATTGAGTATAAGCTAAAGGGCAAAGGTATGTCTAGGCCTTTCTCTAAAGTCAAAGCTATCATTACTCCGGAGTTTAAGGAAAAAGGTCAAGCAGCTATGGCTAGTATGTTAAGCAAGGTTCTGCAACTAAATATAAGTGATTAAAGAGCAAGTGGACCACGCCTCAACACGCCTCAACCCACCTCCACCGAGCCCTGATCCGGACAAGAAAGTCTCTAATCCTCATATGGATTCTTCTCACGCCTAGACGGTCTACAAAGCCGAGCTAACGACTTAAAACAAACGCTTGATGGGTGGCAACCCATCGGTAAGGTTTCTTGTACATAATTCGATTTTTATTTTCCTTTTATTACTGACATTTTACTTGTGTTTTCAGTACTTGAATTCTAAATAAAAAAAATAATAATAAAAAAAAAAAAATATTTCATCGAGCCCCCCAGGAACCAGGCTGAGCACCTGCTCAGGACATCGGGACAGGGCGCTGTAGACTCTCTGAAAATGAGACCGGTCGGTCCGCAGGACAGACCGGTCGTTCCACGGAGCTCAACAGATCGAGAGAAGCCCCTGGGAATGAGACCGGTCGGTCCCATACGCGGATCAGAACACGAGCAGCCTCTGGAAACACGACCGACCAATCCAGTATCGGGACCGGTCGGTCCCGTGCCCAGCGCCCACTACGAATTTCTCCAAAAAAAAATAATAATAATAATAATAATAATTTTTTTGGGAATTTCACCGAGCACCTGCTCCTTCACACTCGAACACTTGCTCGGAACAACCATTGAGAAGGAAGAAGCAGAGGATGGGTGACAACGACGACGGAGCTTCTACTAGGTGATATCTTTTCTAACCCTTCTACAATCATTGTTCTATCCATCTTTGTTTTTATTTTTTATTTCTGTCGCCAATCTCTTGAACTTTTTCACACCGGAGACGGTGTGATTTAAGTCCGGGGAAGCGGTTACTTCCGTTTTATTGAGTCAAAACTTTGTAGGGAATTAGGACTTTATCTTATGATGATATTTGAACTATCTATGTTTAATCTTCTCTCTAGTGACCATTTTTACAGAGCATGGGTACAAGGAATAGCTAGAACACTTCGATACACTATCTTCCAGGTTTCAGATTGACCAAAATTTCCTCTCGTTATTGGCACTAGATTAAGGAAACGAACCATATTCAGGACTCCTTATTATTTTTACCACTCTTGTTGTTCCTGAATAGCTAGCTCATTTTTAGCTAGTACCCTCCTTAAGCATTACCTCTTTTTAAACTCCTAGCCTTCTTGTTACTTCATTGTCACATGTGCAGCATATGCGCAAAAGAGCCGGAGAGAATCGAGTCGACACTGCATCTAAATCACTCTTTCTGAAGATCGAGCACCGGCTCCCAAGGATCGAGCACCTGCTCTGAAGTCATTGAGCACGTGCTCCTATTTTCAGAAGATGATTTTATAATGAGGAAGGAATAGCAATGATGAACTCCACTTGGGTATGTGCGTCAACTCTATCTATCTTTGTGTTTGAGAGACACATGGTTGTAATGTAAGCCCTCTTCATCTAAAAAAAAAAAAAAAAATCGATGATGAAGAGTGGTAAGTTGTAAAATAAAAGTGTCTCTCTGCACAGCGAGTGTACCCAAGGTGGACAATGGCTAGATGAGACGTTACAGAGATTTGGAGAAGAAAGAGTGGTTTAGAGAATGTGGATATCAACGTACTCATTTTCTCTTGCAATTTTGTGCGATATCCTGCATCTTCTACGAAACATTGGGTAACCCTTAAACACTCTAAACACCTTGAACTCCACCTCTAAATGGCCTTAAACCCTTAGCGCCGTCTTCCCTGAAAAGGTGCCTTTAGCGAGATCCTCACGCATACTTTGAGTGCGTTGAGTTTGTGTTTGGGAAATGGCTTGGTTGAGAAATGTGTTGAGGTTGTTTTGGTAAAGCTTTGTTATTCGTAATTTGAATTATGTGGTCTGCAGATTGAAGGTTATTCGGTTCACTGAGGATAAAAGAGTTGTCGCGTTTTCAAACCTCTTTCCTTTACTTATTTCTGAATTTGTTTGAGGACAAACAAAGATCTAAGTCCGGGGGAGTTGATATATTAGTATTTTAGTCTCTTTCACGTGTCGTTTTCTATTTGTTTTCGGTTCTTTCTAGTTCTTTTTGGGTCTTTTCAGGTTCTAGGAGGCTCTCAAGCATGGATTGGAGTCATTGGGGGTCATTGGAGCAAAAGGGACGAATCTGGAGAAAAGATGGCGTTTTTCATAACCGAGCACCTGCTCGGCCTGGAGCGAGCAACTGCTCGCACGAGGGCTCGAAGAGTGGAAGCTCCCTGGAACCAGGACCAGTCGATCCAACTATGGGACCGACCGGTCCCGACATTCGAAGTCCCGAAGCCAAAGTTCTCTGGAATTGGGACCGACCGATCCGATCAAAGGGACCGACCGGTCCCGACACTCGAAGACCCGAAGACCGTAGCTGCTTGAAGACAGACCGGTCGGTCACCCAGAACTAAGTTGCCCTAATTTTTACTATAAATAAGAGGAGCCACCTCCTAAAACAGGATTATTCACTTTTCATTTTTCTATTGCACGTTTTTGAGAGACTCAGACTCATTTCCTCCAAGTTTTTGAGATTCTTCAAGTGTTCTTTATTCCATTGGATTTGCTTGGAAGATTTGGAGATTCATCCCACGACATCTATTGAGAAGAATTCTAAAACTCTTACCTCTTTTATTATCATTATGAATTCTTCTCCATTGATTGTTGCGTTTTTAATCTCCATGGTCGAGTAGTCTCATAGCTAGATTAGGGGCTTTCAAATTTCAATGGTGATTTAGGATGCTAGTGACTGAGCCAAATAGGAATGAAATCATTTGTCTTCATCAATTGGGATTCATATTGCTTAGACTAATTTGATCACCTAGTCTATGTTCTTAAGTTTAACTTATTCACGACAGTGCTCTAGGTTGCTAGATAAGCCATTGGTGAGCAATTGGTGTGTGACCAACGACAGTTGATTGTTACCATCAATTGTGAACAGATTGAACCCATTTGATAATGCTTGTCAACATCTCTGAATTCAAACGACAGTTTAGGCATTTAGGTTGTTAGATAAAGATATTGATGCATCACGACAGTGGGGCAATATTACATTTATGTTTGAGTTCTAGACCGCGCTTAAATTGAATCCTGAATAGTTGCTCAGTTCTTAACTCGAAATCACCGGCGAATGACCTTGATCTAGTGCCTTTCTCTTATTGAATTTATCATCGTTTATTTGTTGTTTCGTTTCATTGTTTAATTACAACCAATCCCCATTTTATCTTAGCTTTAATTTAAAATCCATAATTTCATAGTGTAACCTTGGTCTCTGTGGATTCGATACCTATTATACTACTGCAATTGTCTGTGCACTTGCGGATTTATTTTGGGTTAAAACTTCTCACATCAATTTCGGTCTCTTGAAACCCATATCAATAAGAGAAGATTCATTTACCCAATCACCAAACTCAAGTGAATCCGGCGACAAATTCCCACTCCCTCCAGTTCATTTATCTAGTCGGATGATAGTATTGAAATTGCCACCTATATTTAGAGGTTCATTCACACCTTGAACCACTTCACCAAGCTTGTCCCATAAACCACTTCTTCGAGTTGCATATGAGGCTGCATAAACAATAATCAAATGAATCAATTCTATTCCTTCGCCCACTATAGCATGGATAAATTGATTAGATGATTCCACAGTTGTAATAACTCCAACACTTGAACACCACGGAAGCCATAATCCTCCGCTTTGTCCCACTGCATCAACTCGAAATGAGCTGTTGAAACCCAGGCCTTGACGTCCCAACTTTATCTCCACTAGCATGGGTCTCATACATTATATATAGCCGTGAGACTACAAAGCAATACTGAAAACATAAACTAATTATTGAGAAGGCCAAATTATAAAAGCAATTAAAACACACCAAATTAAGAGAAAGAATCCTAACTACCCAATTATTCAAATAGTTAATACCGCACAGAGAGAAAGGCTTAAAATGTGTAATCGACCATTGTACTAGATTTTCCTAGAGATTTGACCTCTTTTGACACATAATCATAGCCCTTCAGATTGAGTGTCAAATAACCCTCTTCACCATTGACCGGCACTGTGGAGCGAATGGCCACAATGAGGTGCTTGAGATGGAAGCAGTCCAAAACCCTAGCAACCACTTCGTTGAAGATCTTATCACTCTTAAAGTCATAACCACATTCTGGAGTAAGTTGTCATTGGCTTTGAATGAGATCTCTAATCTTTTCTCAACGCTATCAAAGCCTTCATTCGCCATTTTTTTAGGGTGAGAGAGACACATACTATTGAGAGAAAGAGAAAGAGGAATGCTTGTGACTTCTTCTTCTATCACTCCCTAATATATATATAGGGACCCAACGTAGTTGGACTCTTCACTAGCACATGTCAACTACTAGCGTACATCTACATCCGATCAATGCAACCACATCAGCAACGAGGGGATTAATCGTCTATGTCCAAGAGTACGTTTGCTAATTATCTCCCAAGAATATCAAATGGTCGTAATAAAATAATGATGTGATAATTCATACATTTAGTTATCATAATCAAATGGTCGTAATAAAAATAATGATATGATTAAATTTAGTAGTATTAACAAGATAATAAAAAAAACCAATTGTAATGTTCTATGATATTGAGTATTGACAAAAAGTTGGGCGTCTCCACAACGGAAGACCACGGTCGTTTTTAAAGCACTACAAGAATTTGACCATATAGCCACAATTTGTTTTGTAGCTATGTTCATATTTTTGTAGCAAAATGATAGTCAGCTACAATTTTGCTACAACTTTTCCTTCTGAGTATACGTTCGTCGGTATTTTGATTTTGTAGCAACTTATAGCTAATTTGCCACAAATATCTACACGTGTATGTTATTGCAATCATTAGCTACAAATCTCGTTACAAAAAAAATTTGTGGTAATTTGATAGAAAATGCCACAAAAGCATTGAAGATAAAACCCACCAATTGTGACATACATTTTGTTGCCAATTACCACAATCTGCTTCAAAACTTTCGAATCTAATTACGAAGCTACAAATTGTTACAAAACAAAAATAATCAACAAAAAAATATAAATCAAAGATTTTTTATATTAATATGAAAATATATAGTACAACTAATACAATTATGTTTAAAAATTGTAAAACAATAATAAAAATGAAAATGAAAATATATACCACGGTGGACATCATCAAACCCACCACGGCCAAAACCGACTCGCCCACCACCTCTGCCTCCACCTAGGCTTACTCCTCTTCCACCAATGCGGCCACCACCACGACCACCATCAAAGTCACCGCCACGATCACCATCAAAGCCATCTCCGTGCCCTTGCGAACCGCATCCACCACCAGGTAACATCTACCCAGCGCATCTACCACAACGATTGTGGAGTTACATAGAAAGCGAAGAACTAACACATAAATATGAAAATAGAGGCAATAGAACCAAAACCCTTGCTGATTTATTGTAAATCTGAAGAGAGATCTACTGAACAAGATAAAAAAAAACTAGAACCTTGTGTGTATCTAACCCTAATACTTTTCAATCAACAAGCAATAAAAAATAGTCTACCATGAAAAAACTATACCTTTGCTTTCATAAGGTAAGCCAAGAAAGATCACGGATGATCACGGAGAGTTTGGGTCGGAACTGTAAGGAGAAAAATGGACGAAGATGTAACGAATCCAGAAAACCTTTGCTTTGGAGTGAAGAAAACCTAGGTAGAAGAACCAGCAAAGAGATGTGAATAATCTCTCTCTCTACGGTGAAGTCATGATGATATAACTTTGATACTTGTGTTAAAATTTAATTTTTTAACTTTGTCGTCAATCGAAGAAGACTTTTACGAGTGGATGAATGACTACACAGTCAATGGATAAAGGACACCTGGTCGATCATGATCAACTGATGGCTACGTGCTGGTCATGGAAACAATATTAAGACATGTTATTTAATGGGCCTTTAACTTGTTTAGGCCTTATATGAGGTAGAAGTTGGTTTTTCCTTCGGTCAATCATCTTTTTCAAAATTAGAAATAATATACGTAACTTAATTTGGAATTTATGGTATGATTTTGTGCCATATGTCAGTATCATTGTCATTGGTTTTAAATTGTCGTGGTTTTATTATATCTTGATTCTCAAAAACTAACATATCTTGTGCCTATATATATATATATATATATATATCTATATCTATATCTATATATATATATATCTATATATATATTGTCATGGTTTTAAAAATTTTATAGTTTGATTCTCAAAAAGTTACATAGCAATTTAGTTTGGTGTTTAGGGCTTGAATTATGCCATATTGTCATTGTGTTAAAAAATATTCTAATTTGATTCTCAAAAACTTGCTTAATAATTTAATTTAGGGTATAATTTTTCCACAAATTTGATATAACATTTTTGGTAGCCAACTATAACAAGTAAGTTACAACCTTATGTTTGTAACTAATTTGTAACTCTTGCAACAATTTCAGTTGTAGCTATTTGTCACTAATCTGAATAAAAAATAAATAAAAATATCATCCAACATATTTTTTTCCCTACAACACTATTGAAGCAAACTATAACCTGTGTCACGCAAAGTTTCAAAAGAAATTGTGGCAATTTTGTCACATGTTTTTTTGTAACCAATTGAAGCCAATTAGCTACAATTTTGGGTTCGTTGCTATTTTGTCACAAATGTGCTGCTGAAAGTGACGAATTTGCTACATGTTAATAATTTAAAAAATTTGTGGCAAATTTGTATCAAATAGTAGCTTAAATTTGCTACAAAATATTTTTGTAATAAATATTGTGGCTATATCAACTTATTCTTGTAGTTAAGTAATTGCCAAAGTGAAGTGTTTGGCCTTTTGGGCTTGAAACATTATATCACCCTAGTCATTGGTTTGTTTTTACGGCATTTACCTCATAATCATCTACATATATGAAAACCATAATATATAAAGTTTTTTGGCAAGATAAAGGATCCATAATCACATTTTTTTATTAAACTTTCTATAACAGAATTATCATCAGCCAGAATATAAAACAATTTGACGAAAATATCAAACAAATAAACAAGTGCAAAATAAAAGTAAACTATAAGCAAAATATATGTAACCAATAGGAAAAAATGTGATTTTTAGATTCAATATGAGAAATGGTTCTTAATTACCAATTATACCATATAATGTAAAAAATGTCCAGATTTATTTAATTCTCTGATGCATAAATTAAAAAATATGAACAGTCAAAAATTAAAGTAAAACTTATTCACCAGAATCTCCTTTATATAAAAAGGGAAGAATTTCTGGCTTCTAAGACATGCCACATCAGCATAAATTCACAGATTTAATCATCAATTATAACCAGTCAATCATATTGCTCAAAACAGACATGTCAGATTCGTTTTTTCTTTTGAGTCGGGCTATTTCATACAACTAAAAATGTTTTACTATGGCCCATGAAATCCATTTCCTTGAAATAAAATTCAATTTGCAGTATTAAACCAATGCATACTTACAATTTGCAGTAATAAAATACAACTTTTTCCCTACTTACAATTTGTCAATTATTTGTCATTTTGTCTCTAAAACTAAAATCAATGCATAGGATTAACACCTTAAACTCTTCTAAATCAAAGCTAGAAGAAGAAATGTCGGAGTCTTAGAAGTCTTTCCTCATGTCACAACTTATGGTCATTGGTCCCAAAGGTTTGTTTCCATCTTTTAATCACTCATTTTTGTCTCTTTTCAAACCGTTTGAGGAACCGAAAAGATTTGTTATTTATACGGATAGTTGCATTAACATTGAAATGTTATTTTGTTGCAGGAGGTACTTGATTTTGTCGTCATATCAAAGAAAACGTTTAAAAAAATGGAGGTACAAGAGGGTAGCCCAAATTCACAAGTTTAAATACAAGAATGTGTATGAACATTCTAAATTATACATAATTGAGTGTTTTACAATGTATGTATTTTGTATCATGATTTAATATAAATAAAACATGTTATATTTCTTTCAACTTTATCCCAAAAAAAACCCAACAATCGTACATTTTAATATAAACTGGAATATTAACAGGATTTGTTATATATTTCAAATGTGATAGAAAACCAAATTACATGAGTCATAACATGTGCAGAAATGCTGTAGTTAAACTACAATATTGCTATAAATAAAATTAAGCAATAACAATAGTCAATTGGTATGAAGAAAAACCGTTTAGTCAATTAGTTGTATGGTATAAAGATAAAATAATAGACAAAAAGAAGCATCATAAACAAATATATATATATATATATATATATATATGAAACTTTATTTAAAGATTTTGTATTTAATAAAAAATGTTTCCTTATCATTAAATTCCAAACACTCATTGAATCAATTTTTTTAGAGAAAATGAAATATGCATAAACATATGCAATTTAATTAGTTTTTTTATTATTGGTAGCAATAAACTAAAGGATAACTAACAATATATGTTGCCGAAAACTAAATTATATATTAATGTTGTATATATATTCCACATGAACAAATTCCTAATTTTAAACAACGTAAACATTTAAGTGATACAAAATCAGAATCACTACTACGATACCATTTTATTCATACCGAAATAGAAACAAAATCTATACACCAAATAAAGTCTCTAGATTTGCTAGGGATAAAGATGATGGAGTTCACATGATTTTTAGTACATGTGAAGAGTCACCAAAATCTAGAGAACAAAATATCCTCTTAGTTGATAGTGGTTGCACAAACCTCAAGGTGTGAAAGAAGCATGCTTGGTGTTAGACCAAAAATCAATTAAGGAAGAGTATTAGTTTATATTGAGTTTGGAAGTATTTTACAAAATTATACTATAATTTAATGTGTATTTAAAGTCAATGGTTGTCTTTTGTTTTAATCGTGATTCTTTATATAAGTTTGGGTTTTTATTTCTTATTTAAAGGTTACAAAGACAACCCAAAATTATCTAAAGAATCACGATTAAAACAAAAGACAACCATTGACTTTAAGTACACATTAACTTATAGTATAATTTTAATCGTGATTCTTTAGATAAGTTTGGGTTATTTATTTTTTATTTAAAGGTTATTTCTTATTTTGAAAAAAAAAGGTAAGTTAATGTGTACCCATATTGTGTTGTATTAATTAAAAAAATATATACCGGTCCTAAAAAATTCAAAAAAATTGAATCTAAAATATATTAAAACAATTCACTATCTACTATATAAAAGCACTAGAGCTCTCTCCATAAAGTGACACATCACCTTTCTCAATAATTTTGGTGCCGCCACGTGTACAATCTCAAAACATTATTAACTCAGAAAAATTTATGCGTTACAAAAATTCAATCATCAACTTCAACTTCCTCGCCGCCCACTACAAAAATTTATGCGTTACAAAAATTTCAATCATCCATTACACATTGACTGAAATGTCTGCCAAACTTGTATTCACACCTGCTTGTATCCAAATATTTTGCTACCGAGCTTTATTAGCCCAAGCTATTAGTGACTCACTTAAAATCTTGGTTCTCATTGATGAGGTGTGATATATGTTTCTCGGAGGTTTGTATTTTTGTTGTGTTATAAGAGCAACTTTGTTATTTCATGTTATCTGAACTCTTCACTAGATAAATCAATCATCATGTAGTAGCATGATAAAAATTTCTTCAAAGATCGTGGACATAGGTGTGCGCAATATAAGGTATTATGCTTCTTTTTATTTCTCTCATTGAGGAGATGTTAATAGATTTTTGTTGTTATGCTGACATTTGTTGTCATATGGATATGAAGATAATCGAAGGTCGGTAATTTCAATACTCTCAAGTTGCTTCCAATGCTTACTTATGTCTGCTTCCATGAGGTTAATGTCTCTGTACAATAAAGTGTGCTATATGGCCGGCAATGAGAGGATTCTAAGTGTTACAAAAAAAGCTTAAGGTGGAACTCAGAAAGGCGCCTAAAATATGGGACTCAAACTTAACATGCTGCTCTAAATCTACTTTTGGCTTACAATTTAGATTATATATTAAAAGCTGTGACTGATAATTTTATTTTGACTAAATAATTGATTCATTTACTATATATGGCTTGATGATAGTTTAGTTAGAGGTTTGAGATTATGACAAAGCTTGATTCGGGGTTGGTTCTTCTTGTGTGAATGATATATTGTTGAGGAGGTTGCTTCGGTACTAATAGTTGCTAATATGTTAATTTTAGTTGCATGAGTAGATACTATTAGTGAATGTGTACAAAAATGAATTAGAAAAACAAATTATCTTAAGACAAGAAACCTTGCACATCATACATCTTGTACTGATTAAGATGCAAAAGTTTAATACTGATTTATATTCTTTGTTTTCAAGAAGCAGAAAGAACTTCTCCAGTCGGCAAAAAAGGTTTGAATATTTGAAGTTGGTTGAACTGTGGGGATAGAGATCGCACTAAGAACTGGAAAAATGTGCAAAAGTTATAACTAGAAAAAAAAAGCATCCTAATTATGATATCATTTCTACGTTGCATTCACAACCATTTCAAACGTGACAGTGAATCACTAGAAGTTGATTTTTTTTTTTGTTCAACACTTCGATTTCTACTCAACTTTGGTTACACTCCATCAATGAGAATTTGTTCACATCCACATCGGATGAGTTACATTTAACAACAACCACAAGGGGCTTCCAATAACAAAAGTTTAAAAACAATAAGAGCAAGATAAAGAAGAAGTTCCAAAACTTGGTAAACTCCTCCATGATAGCTAGGGAGCCAAAGACAATATCCGAAGGCGAGTTCAAATAGAATTGTACTTTGCCTGAAGCATTAGCCACAAACCATCTAACCACCGAAAGTGCAACAAACACATCCCAGTCTACGAGACATAGAAGTGTTACACTATGGAGAGAGACGTTCATGACCTTTACTTTCTTTAGACCCATGACCAACACATGATCATTTAGAGCTCGCTTGGTTAATACCAAAAGCATAGAGCGTAAAGAGGCTCTTACCATAGAGGCAGAGCAATTTTGCGGTTTTACAACCGGAAGCCAATATTCTCTCATAGAGAGGATGAAAGGACGTATGAATTTGACCTCAAAGGAGGAAGGAATTTCACACGATTTACTCAAACTAACACGGTTCCACTGATAACTTAACCATCCTAAGCAAGCATTATCAACTCTAGGTATGAGTCCTAAAACGTACCTAAAATATACACTACTTAGCCGAATGATTAATGGAATGGATGAAGAATTGAGAGCGACAGACTTGTGCCAATCTATAGAGGTTGCAGGGTTTTTAAAGAATCCTGAAAACTTGTGATGATATCGCTATTTGACAGCGAACAATGATGAAAACACAGTGGGCTTATTCCAAAATGAGCCAGGCTAATAAACGAACTGGGCCAGGCCCAATCAATCCGGCCCAGAAGACCCATCCAAAGCTTGAAGAACAGACGGCAGATCTGCATGTCGGTGGAGGTGGGGATTCCGGCGAGATCTCCCAGACCCGCAACGAAATCTTCTCTCGAACCGATGTGAAGCTTGGACGGATCGACGGTGGTGACTCTCTCCAAGCTCGAGTTGGAGGAGAAAGATTTTAACGAGCTCTTAACAAATCTCACCGGCCCCAAGGAGGTGAACGGTGAGTAGGGTTTCATCGGATGACCACCGCAGTCAGTCACCGGTGATAACTTTGGAGGGAGAGATGGTAGTACCGAGGCAAAGAAGCTCATGCTCCGGCATAGGTTTCAAGAGTGACCAGAATAATTGGATCGGAGCTGCATGCAAGAATAGATCCAGAGTCGACGGCGGAGGTTCTGGATCTGGTTCTGGTGGAGGGTGCGACAGCGTCGGCACTATCAACATCGTGAATAGACCACAGAGAGAGGAATATAAATAAAAGAGGAAGAGATTTCACCGGCGGCGACGAGGCGTAATCCTAATCGCTCATGTTAGAGAGAGAAAAATCGAGAAACTCACTTAAAATTCCCCCTGTATAGATGTAGTTTTACTGAGTCCAGTCACTTGAAGTTGATTTAATGTTGGATTTTATCCTATGAATAGACGGTCAACAAAAATATGAAAATGTACCTACCAGAAATATAGGGGTACAAGAGGACGGGATGAAACAGAAACCATTAACCACAAGAAGAAGACAAACTTTTAGCAAAAAAAAAAAGAAGAAGACAAATTGCAACTCCATAACATAAGCTCAAATTTATATTTACTACTGCACTAGCTCAATTCCTTTCCTTTATTACATCGTTACCAAGTAAAATTTTATGCCATGAACTCGCAAATTTATTTTCAGTCGGTTGTGAAATGAATTCTAGCCAATTATAACCAACCCAAAGCACAAAATACTTTACCAAAAAGAGAAATTATAGTTTTACTAAAATTGAACTAAAAAAAACCTAGAAGAAAACAAAAGAAAACGATTGTAATTTTTTTTTTTCAACGATTGTAATTCATCTTATATCTGAAATTTACAAAATAAGCAAGAAATGTTGTGTGAATTATAAACATTGTACTGCAAGTTTATGAAAAAATGTCTATAACACAAGATATTAATAAGTTATTAAATCAGTAAATTAATGAAGTGTATGAAATTATAGAACTGGTCTAAAAAAACAAACACTACAACAAAGAGATATAATTAATAATGTTTACAACTAAACTATATAAACTACAGTAACTACTTCTGAAATACAAACCCTCGCGTAGCGAGGGTAATCACCTAGTAAATATAAAAAGACCTTTACTCTCTTCTCATGAAGCCACCTCATCATCCACATTTATGTAAAATCATATTTTTATTTAATTCTTATAATTTTACATTCAATACATTTGGTTATATCAATATAAAAAGAATTTGAAAAGCCATTTTCATATTTAAAATTAAACATGAAAACTCAAAACTTATATGAATATAGTTTACTAAAATAAATTTTTTTAATAGATTTGGTTATACTAATATATATCACACTATAAATATTTAATTAGGTAAAGTTGTATCGCATATATTATCAAATATCAAACAATTCCTACAACTAAATTCATCAACTAAAATATAAGTTCATAAGTATTACATCAAATAAAGAAAGTGAAATAAAGAGAAGAAGACAATTATTAAAATTTTACACCAAAAATAATTTAACATTAAAAATATATATTTTTGTGTTTTGTGATTTTAAGAAAATTTGGAATGTAACTACTGGAGGAGGAGAAAATAAAAGTTATTAACTATTAAATATCTCATCTGATATCTATCATGTGATGTTAGTGCAAATAATATCTTAGGGACAATACAAAATGAAATTTCAAAGTTTGATGTGTCATATAATATATATATATATATATATATTTATAACCTTTTGTATTTTTAATTTTAAACAATTAAGTTTTTAATTTAAATAAAAGTCATCAAAAGTCATAGTAAAAGAATATCTTCAAATGATATATCGAAAAGACAATTATCCATTTATACATAACTAAAATGCAAAAGAGAATAAGCGAAACTATTTTTTTAAGAAACAAATTATATATATTTATAAAAATAATATATGCTTAAAAATGAAATTATTGTGTTCTATGATTTTATTTTAGGGGCAATTGCAAATATATCACTGTTCACAAAAATTTAATCAAATATGCCACTGTTCACAAAATCATTACGAGCGTGCCACTGTTCATTGATTAATTAAAAAAAAACAGATCCCACTTTCTCTCTCATCTCTCTCACGCTCATCTCAATCCAATTTTTTTTCTCTCACAAAATTCTCTTCTTTGAAAGTGCAATTAGATTTGGGTTATGGATCGAGAGTTTTCGATTCTCTCTCTGACTTCATTGGACGCAAACGCAACGAGGATAGATCTAAGATTTTCGATTCTCTTTCATCCATGTAAATCTCTGTAAATTCCTTAAATCGATTTTGATTTCAAGAAGAAGAAGAAGAAGAAGAAGAAGAAGAAGAAGAAGAAGAAGAAGAAGAAGAAGAAGAAGAAGAAGAAGAAGAAGAAGAAGAAGAAGAAGAAGAAGAAGAAGAAGAAGAAGAAGAAGAAGAAGAAGAAGAAGAAGAAGAAGAAGAAGAAGAAGAAGTTTAATCCATGAATTTTGTTTTTTAAAATTCGATTTTAGTTACAAATTTGAGTTTTTGGTTGGATTTTGGTTACGAATCTAAGTTTTCTATTCGATTACGAATCTAAGTTTTTTATTCGATTTGGGTTACAAATTTGAGCTTTTGATTCGATTTTTGTTCAGATCTGGATTTTGGTTAATTTTTTGTCAGATCTGGGTTTTGGTTGTTTTTTTGGTCAAATATAGGTTTTGGTTATTTTTAGGGTTTTCCCGTTTTTTATAAAGTTTTTAAACAGTTTTATAAGACTTTTTTACATGTCATTAAAAACTAAAGAGTTAAATAATTTATAAGGTTTTTAAAGGTTTATAAGGTTTTTAAAAGGTTTATAAGATTTTTATAAGGTTTGTAAAGTTTTTAAAAGGTTTATAAGATTGTTTAAAAACCTTATAAAACTTTACAAAAATCTTATAAAACTTTACAAAAACTTTACAAACAATTTTACACGGATTTTAAATAGTTTAATAAGGTTTTTTTTAACATTTTTACTAATCCTTTTAAAAACATTATAATTTTTTTTAACAGTTTTATAAGATTTTTTTAATAGTTTTACAATGTAAAGGCAAAACCCTAACCCCATCCCCCCCCCAAATCTATACCCTAAATGCATAATAGTAAATCCAAACTCGAAAATTTACAGTCGTTTGTTTTTGAATTTGCTTTGAGATCTATTATTCTTCTTCTTCTTCTTCTTTTTCCTAAATTTGCTCGATCTAATCTGAGATCCACGTTCTTCGCCAACAACAACACCTTCTCAAATCTTCTTAGCAGAAATCGCGACAAAGATCAGAGATAGTGAAATTAGAGATGACGAGAATCGAATTCAGTGATAGTAAAATCCGATCTCATGATGCGCGATCTGGTAGAGAGAGAGAGAAAAAACGAAATTTGGATGAGAGAAAAAAATTTGGATCTGGGAAATGAGCGTGTGAGAGATGAGAGAGAAAGTGAGATCTGTTTTTTTTTCATTTAAGTGAACAGTGGCACGCTGGTAATGATTTTAAAACAGTGGCATGCCAATAGTGGCATAACTCAAAATTTCTCTTTATTTTAACGCAAAAAGATAATTTAAATGTAACTGTAACATGATGAGAAAATAAAAGTGCTAAATTACTAAGTAAATGATATAACATCTTGGAAACAATACGAGAGAAATTTCAAAATCAACGTATGACATAAGAAATGCATTTTTAACCTTAAAAGTACTTTGTATTTTTAATTTTAAATAATTAAGTTTTCCATTCAACCAATAGTTTCATATTATCAATGTTACAAAGCAAAAGTCATAGTAATCAACCAAAGTTTTTAATAAACATATGATCACCAATATTCAAAAATGATTAAGATTCACTTTATGTTCATGCAGTTTAGATAAGAGAAAAAACTAATTCATTTCAAGCCAATTAGCATTTTTAGTTTTAAAAGAATTAGTTATTTATCAAACTATTTGTCTATAAATATAATAAAACTAAATATAATAAAACTGTAAAAGAAATATTCCTGCGTAGCCCGAGCAAATTCTAGTTAATAGTAAAATGACGCAAGGATTTATCAACCTGATGGGTAGTAAAATCTATATAAAATAATACTCTATAACTTAATAATCACCATAAATTAAAAAAAATTATAGGTCTCAAGTCGGCCAATGCAAAAATTAACCAAATTCGATAAGATAATATAATTTTTTTTCTAAAACTCTTATATATGATATGGTCTTAATAATAATATAAATTAATAATCATAGAAATAAGTATATATATATATATTTTTAATTTTTTTTTTCTTATATGTGAAATATATTTAGAGCCCATTTCTAATTTAGAAGTATAATTTTGTTTTTAAAACTTCTACAGATAAGTAATTGATTCTTCCGATGTTATCACTTCTAAATTTATTGTGGTTTTATCTTCCAATTTATCATCAATATTGATGGTTGTGACTACTCCTTCCGTTCTCTTTTGATTGATTTTCTAGGAATTTTTTTTTTTTTTTAAATAATTGATTTTCTCAGTTTTCTATGCATTTTTAGCTCTATTTTTCCTTTTATGTCCTTATTTATTACTCTTTTGTTTATGAAATAAAACTAGAATTATTAGAATAAAAGAAATTAGGACAAAGTAAACACAATAAATATGAAGACCACTCACACTTAAGTCTTTTTGACTTTTTCGTACGACTAATTTAATTGAGTGAATTTCTAATTTATATTTTTTTTTTATTTAATTGACAATAAGGTTATGAATGTATTTCTCCCAACTTTCTCAATATGTGTGTTTTTTTCTAAAAAATCAATCAAAAGAGAACGGAGGGAGTGTTTTTTATACACTTTGAACTTCTAAACATGTTTCATTGTTATCTAGATTAGTGAAGTATGTTATTAACATTTACGCTATTGCAATAATTGAGATTATTCATCGAAACTTCAAGTTCATGCATGTTGTTTCATAAGTTAGTTCATGCATGTTGTATCACAAGTGAATTCATTTGTATTATTTAATATATCATATTTTGAAGAAAAGTTTAGAAAACTATGATATGAAAAAAAAATATCTCTATAAATTAGTATTTATAAATTTTATCGATTAATTAATATCTCTATAAATTAATAAAGGTTTTACTTTATAATTTTTTTAGGTGGCCTAAAGTCACAGCTTGCATTCAACAGAAAGAAAAGAGTATGTACAAAATTCCCAAACAAAGGAATCAAGGAAGAAGATGAATGGTTTGTGTTTCCGCCTTTGTTTAATGTTATGTTGAAAACGCTTCTGAGAGAGAACTCTTTCAGACCTTGATGTATATTAATTTGATGTGTGACTATTTGCTCACTTCAGTTACTTGGTCTTACCATTTTTTTGTTTTATTGGGTAGTTTGTGGAATATAGTCCGTTCTTCAAATTTGATTTTTACCAAAATGCTTTGGGTATTTGATTATATGATTGTAGGCTTTGTAGCTGATGATATATGTATATGCAATGTGTCATTATTTCAGTTAACCACAAATACTAGTGATCAAGACTCAAAAAGAGAAGAAAATCACTCTTTTGGTTTATAAGAAAACATCAATATAAATATAATGCCAAGAAAAACAAAACAAAAAGTTGTGAATGGTCTAAATAAAAAACCTTATTACCAAAGAACATGATTAGTCCAAAGAAGACTTACTGAACCTAACAGACAATATTCCTCTTGTGTTCAACAAGGCGTTTCCAATACTTGGTGATATCCTCCAATGACATTTTAGCAGTCTTCACTTCACCACCACTAACCGTTGCAGCGGCGGCTATGTGCGCGATTCGGCTAGGAAGCCCGTCGATCTCTTTCAGTACCTGAATGATATGTGTGATGAGTCTGTCTGCAAGGCCTCGGCTAAAGTCTTCTCTGATCACAACTCTAAGGACAGCAATGTGTTGTGCATCTGCTGGCATAGTGTAAGCCGGTATGATCCACCCGAATTTTCTCAGAGACTCTGCGATCTCAAACACGGTGTGTTTGCTACTGTCTTTGAGAGAGAATGCCACTAGTGGCACACCAATATCTTTAGACAGAATGTTGAATTTCCCTGTCATCTCTATTCCTTCTCTTAGCCTCCTCGCGTTGTCCATGCAGTTTTCCATTATGTTCTTGTATCCCTTATCAATTGCCAAAAAAAAAAATCATTAGATGGATTCTTAGACTAAACAAGACTCACATGGAACTATAAAGAATATATATAAGGATAAGTACCTCAAAGCCTAGTCGGATAAACTGATAGTACTGAGCAATGATTTGGCTTGACCCTTTAGAGAAGTTAAGAGTGAAAGTTGGTTGATCAGCTCCTAAGTAGTTGATGTGAAAGACAAGTTCCTCTGGCAAATCATCTTTGGTTCTCCAAAGATTCCAACCAACTCCTGCATATACAAGTCCATACTTATGTCCACTTACATTGATGCTCTTAACCCATGGAAGCCTAAAGTCCCATTCAAGATCCGGGTAGAGAAAAGGAGCAATGAATCCTCCACTAGCTGCATCCACATGAATTGGAGTTTCCCAACTAGTCTCTGCGTTTTTCTCAGCTAACAGATCGTTCAATAGCTTCACATCCTCAAACTCTCCGGTAAGTGTGGATCCAAGAATCGCTGCAACGCAGATTGTGTTCTCATCCACCATCTCTACAGCTTTAGCTGGATCCATCACATAATATTCTTCCCTTAGTTTCACTTCTTTGAGCTCTACCTCAAAGTACCTTGCAAATTTCTCCCAACAAACCTAACTCAGATAATAAATACACAAGTTCTGAAAAATGTCTTTGATATTTGAAAGGTAATGTTGATGGTTTAAAAGCTTTATATTTAGACCTGAACATTGGCTCCGGTTACAATGTTAGGCTTATCAGTAGATAGACCTTGAGCTCTTCTCCTATGTTGCCATTTTCTTTTGAAAGCTAAACCAGCAAGCATTATAGCTTCCGATGAACCAACAGTTCCGCAACCAATAGCAGCCTCGTCTTCTCCAACGGGAGCATGGAACAAGTTAGCTATCATATTCACACACCGGTTCTGATCAAAACAAACATGTATTACAATTTGGAAAGAAGAAAAAACATAATCTTGATGATGTATTTAGAAAGCAGATAAAAGAACCTGGAGCTCCGTAGTGACGGGATATTCATCCATATCGACATAATTCTTATTGACCGAATCCATGATGAGTTTGTCACACTCAGGTTCCATCCAAGTGGTGACAAAGGAAGCTAAGTTAAGCCTAGGGTTACCATCAAGCATCAACTCATCGTTGATCACTTGATAAGCCGCGTCTTTAGGCATGGAATTGTTTGGCATCTTGAACCTATTTTCCATATATGCAAAACAATATGCATCAAATTAAACATTAAAATAACATGGAACGAGGAAAGAATCAATTAAGAAAGAGACAATGAGAAAGAACCTTGGAACAACAGCGCGAACATATCTGGAAGCGAACGTGGAATGCAAATGCTCTTCGGAGTCGGAGTTTGTAGCGAGCACCATTGTTTTTTGAGTTGTGCTGAAACGTTGAACACAAGAGGAAAATAAAAGATATCAGAACTAATATAAAGAATAGTAAGAAAGCAAAATTCTGTTCACTAATTTAAGACATTCATGTAACGAACTCCCTCTTTTGGTTTTTTTTGCCCCCTTGACTCTCTCTTCCCCTTGAATTGGTACACCGATTAGTAAATTATTTATGAATAATAATCTCAATTATATGATATGATGCTAATAGAATTGATCTTGTTAAAAACCTCAACTTGTATAATTGACTAACCTTGTTAAGCCGGATCAGGAATAAAGAGCAGCGGCACAGGCTAGTTGTTACTTGCTTCAAAATCAAACTCACACTTTGGGAATTAGATCAAAGTATATATATATATAACATATTAGGTATGTTGCTCAAGAGATAGATACATTATGAAGATATACACGAGTCTACGAAAAAATATACGAACTATAAATCTTGACCAAAATATATATATACTAGTAACTGAAAGTTATCAGTTTTAAATTTAACTGAAATTGTAAATAAATAAATAGACCCAAAACATAGGTACTGTGCCTATACTATAAAGAAGATAAGCATTTTTGTAGAAGTCGTTCAATCAAGAATCCATTTTTCTTCTAGCAGTTTTTTCTCTGATGTTATTGCATTGCTCGTGTCCACCAAGAAATAGGTTATTTTACCATGGCATGTCATGACTCTGGGCATAGTATCTTCTACTCTGGGCTGGCGATTTTTTTCTCCAAATTTTTCTTTCCGTTGCTGTCTATATCGTGATTTTGTCTATCTCGTTTCTACCAATAGTGTTCCGAAAAGTACATGGGATTTATCAGCTTGTAGAAGAAGAAGAAGAAGAAGAAGAAGAAGAAGAAGAAGAAGAAGAAGAAGAAGAAGAAGAAGAAGAAGAAGATGGTTGTCCGATTTGTCTTGAAGACCTCGATGAAAGTTATGATCCTTACATAAGGTTCCGAAATTGCAATCATAAGTTTCACCGTAAGTGTATTGATTTGTGGCTTTCGAAGAGTTTGGTTTGTCCCTTATGTGGTGGTTTGGTAAATAGCTATATATGAATTAATTAAGGGAATTTTACCAAAATTACCATATTCATGGCAATTACTTTTCAAAATTACCATAACCCAAAAAAACCTTTCTAATTTCATACCACAAAAGACAAAAAGACTAATTTGCCCTTACTACAACTTATGATATATAATTGTTATTTTATCTACCACTATTCTTTATTTAGTCAACTATCATCCGACATCATTTATTGTCCATCACCGTCTCTGTCACTAGTTTCGTCGCTGGTTTTAGTTTTGTCCACCATCTCCATCGCTAATTTTGTCCACCATCTCTATCGTCAATTTTGTCCATCGTCGCCGTCATCAAAATCATTTTTGTTTACTGTCTTCTTTCTGTCATCGGTTCGGTTTTTGTCTATGGTATCGTCATCAGATGTTTCGTCCATCAACGACGTCACCGTCTATGTTCTCCACGTAGACAAATGGATGGTGGAAGAGATGAAGAAGATGAAGAAGAAGAAGGAAGAAAAAGGAAGAAGATGAAGTAGAAAGAAAAAGAGAGAGAAGCAAGAGTTTTGATTTTGTTTTGTTTTGTTTAAAGTAAGGATAGTTTCAGAATTTAGAAAAAATTGTGGTATAGAAATAAAAGGTTTTTAGTGTTATGGTAGATGTGGAAAAGATTTAGGAAATTATAGTAATTGTGGTAAAATCCCCATTAATTAATCGTTGTTAATCTTAATTATTAGCTACATTTTTTAATTGCCGGCCGTGAACAAAAAGCGTGGAATGATAGTTAGGTTTCTCCCTTTCTAACAATGATTTTAACCGTACTAGAATTAAGATAAGCAAAATAAAAATAAAAATGCATTTTTGGCTATTACATTCACAAGAATTCCTTTGTCTACTAATCTTTGGTCTTCGATTACTAATCTTTTGTCCCAAGATCTCACATAGTCACTACAAGAAAATTGAATATTGATAGCACTTGGAGATAGCGTTTTTGTTGTTTATGCTATCTTTGACTAAACCGCATATTTTAGATAGCGTTTGTTTATCAGTAAACGCTATCAATTCCCACACACTAATTTTATGATTCAACACCTATTATTTAATAGCATATACACAGTTAAAACGCTATGTAAAATTGAGCGGGATAAAAAAAAATTAAGTGCCCGCCTCACGAAAAAATTAACGAAAAATTGGCTCCACAAATTGCCAATTTTTCCCCCAATTATTTTTTGCTCTCCCTCCCCCTTCATTCGTTCTCCCTCTTCTCTCGATCTGAGTTTATGTTATTCTTTGCAATCCCTAAAATTGTGTTCAAACATAATCTTGTCTCTTCCATCGTCATCGGTCACTCCACACCGTCTATCAATGTCGGACATGATACCTTAAACTCTAATAACGATGTCGAATCTGTTAAGACTCGACGTAGCCACGACTTCCCTTGCTTTCAGCGTTCCCCGAGTCGATACATCATTGAACTATCGATTCGCTTCTGCAAGTCGTAGGAGAGCCATAGTTTCCGTCAGGACAAAGCCGTCGCCGTTCTATTCGAGCATAGATCCACCAACCCGATGGCCACGCTACTGCTCAACGATCGTTACCAATTCACCATGGCTTATGCTTATTGGAAAGCTGGTAAACAATCCGAACGATCCGTGTTAGTGGCCGTTCCTCACAATGAATCTTCCGATCAGGTTCGACTTTGATTGACCTCCAATGTTTCTCCTTTCTCTCGAATTGGATTTTCCGGTTTTCTATTGGTTGATTCTAGATCTGTTTCGATGAGTATTGTTTGTGAGAATGTAAGGTCTATAGGAGAAGTTTAGAGGAATTTTACGGCTTGCAATGCAATGTTCTTCATACGTCTTTGGTCAATTTGGGGAAAATAAATTGGTTTCAGATGAAATGTAAATCTGTTTGATTTTGATTTTGTGTTGTTGTGATTTGTCCTGCGTTTTGATGGTTATGGTTTCTTCATATGTATGCAGGTTGCATTGGATATTGATTACCACAACAATATGTTAGCTTCGCACCTAAAGTTGAATCCCAAGGAAGTTATTGTTGGCTGGTACTTGAATCATATTCCCTTACCTCTCAATTTTTTTTTTTTTATCTTTGTCATAGCTATTATCGCTCTTTGATGCAGTTACTGTCACATGATCCTTATGCTTTTTGATCACTCCTGGATTAGACTTGACTGGCGACTGCTAAAGTCTTTGCTTACTAAGGATGAAGCTGATGAGAGGGATTACATTTTCGTGGTGAAAGAAGGTAGATTTGTGAACTAATTTTCCTAAAACCGCACTTCTAACAATACTTATAGTATATGTAGTTTCTTCTTTTTGACAGTTGAATATCTTTTTTTAAGGTACTGGTGGAGAGTAGGCTTCTTTGTTTACAATACGTAGAAGCTACTATCTTGGTTTGTTTATGGGTTAGAATAGTGATAGGCTTTGTGGGTTGTTTGAGCATTGGTAAGAGAAGCCAGAGGAGACTTTGATGTTCTTCTCAAGAGCCCATCTTGTAAGAGAATGGAATTGCAAAGAAGACAGGACAAGATCAAAATCTTGTTTGTGTTGGGTAATTGGGCAAGAATCATGAAAAAGACAACAATGGTGGTGATTTTGTGGAAGAGTTAAGAGAGAGGACATGGGTTTGAAGCCAAGTTTTAGCTTTTGTGATACCGCAAGATCTTTGTAATGGTTGTGTTGTTTACAGAAGTCTCTGTTTTGCTTTGTCACACTTTTTGATGTTCT
The DNA here is from genome assembly GCA_963576765.1 of Draba incana. Classification (NCBI taxonomy): domain Eukaryota; kingdom Viridiplantae; phylum Streptophyta; class Magnoliopsida; order Brassicales; family Brassicaceae; genus Draba; species Draba incana. The sequence goes on along the minus strand of OY755213.1, from coordinate 15,382,119 downwards.
TGCTTCCGAAACTTATGTATGAACCATTTTCTAAGTACTTGAATCTTTGTAATAGATCTTCCATTTTCTAAGTATGTTTATTGCTGTCCAAAACCAAGAAAAAACCAAAAAAATAGAATATATAACTAAGAATTAAAATTCACAAAAAAAAATACAAAGGACAAGCCATGATCTTTTGATTTTAAGTTTCGGGCATAAGATTTGAGGTTTAGGATATAGGGTTTGAAATATTTGAGGTTTAGGGTATAGGGTTTAAAATAGAAATTTTCCTAATTATTATTAATATTCTTTTGATACTAGCTAGGATAAGATTTGAGGTTTAGGGTATAGGGTTTGAAATAGAAATTTTCCCAATTATCATTAATATTCTTTTGATACTAGGATAAGATTTGAGGTTTAGGGTATAGTGTTTGATTGAGGGTATAATTTTTTTGAAAATTGTAACTATAACATCATTAACATTGAAAATAAATAATTCATTAACAATAACAATAACAACATTATTGTGTTTTACACAATATGTTTTGTTACACAATGAAGAGATGATTGTATATGTTTTTATAAGTAACATTGGTGGTTACCACAATTTTTGATTTCAAATAATTAAAAACGTTGTAATTTTTTTTTTTTACATTTTTAAAAATATACAGTAATCAGAATCTATCTACAAAAAAATAATTAGCAAAAAAATAGTTGTATTTCTTTTTAAAAAATCGATAAAAGCCATTAAAACCACATTTTTATTATTTCAGAAACAACAGCCAATTAAAAAATTTCACTCAGATTGCTGAGTTGGCACGATCTCAGCCGTCAAAGCTGCATCTGAATGACAAGTTTAAGGTTTCATAAACGGAGCCAATGAGAATAGATCACTCGGATTCATGATGTGGCAAGATCTGAGCCATTACTCAACATGTCGGCTAAAGAGATGGATGAACAACCAAATTTCTCTTCTTCTTCTTCTCCAGTTCTAATTTGACCCGAGACTCTTCTTCTTCTCCAGTTCTAATTTTTCTCACCTTTGGTTGAAAAGCCATAATAGATCTCGACTACAACATTCTTATTCTGGATCTGATTCGGCTCACTCTTTTTCTTCCCATCGATCCTTTAAGATCTTCGACTTGTAGCTTCATTTTCTAAACCCTTAAAATCCCTTTGGTTGATTAAGATTTCAGTTCTGGATTTGCTCTTGATGTGTATCAATCGAATCTGTTGACTTGAAAGTCTGTGTGTGACTTGTTCTTCTTCGTACATCTGCTTCTTAGAATCTCAGGTACTCATCTCTCGGTTTTGAAAACAAAGTTAGGATTTTTGAGTGCTCTCTGATGAATAGATGATTCACTCTTGCTTAATTGATCCATCATCAAATTGGGTTGGCAGATTCTTGACCTTTATATCGTCTTGCTTAGTCAAGTCTCGTGTTTACGCGTTGAGTTTTTCTTGTCGTTGTTCTGAGTATATCACACTGAATCAGATTAATTTGTCTAATAGGTGACTAGCTTGAAGATGACACGGCACCAGAAACGGAGTTTCAGTCCCTGCTTTGTTTTGATTGTTGGATTAATGTGTTTATTTTCTTATCTGTGCCGAGTCTTACAATAAAGGAGATATGTTGTGTGTTTGTGTTCAGGATTTGCTGCTTATATATTCACAAACAATGTCTAAGGATCTTGGCGTGACTTTGAAGCTCTTGAATGTGGATTTGTAGGGGTGAAGGAAGGACTCATATCAACAGAGGCTATACAATGAATCGAAAAAGCCACATTTGTTCAAATTTTTACCATACATTTGTTTACATGTTTTTTTTATGTCCTCTTCTAAATGTTGTACTTACTATCTTCTAAATTAGGTGTGTTCCATGGTATGGAAAAAATGCTTTGTAAACCTTTAATTTAATTTGAATATATTTTTAATTTATAAATTTTATGTTTATAGTAAATGTATTTAAATTGAAAAATTAATTACAGAAAATTAGGGTAAAAAAATAATAAAAATAATTGAGCAACCAAAATATATAACATTTACGAATTGCTATGTTTAATTTAAAGATGACATTTAACAATTGCAGAAAATAAACGCTATGAATAAAATACATAACATAGCGTACATAAAAACGCTACCGAAAGTCCCAGATTTTTTATCGCGTGCGATGTCAGAGCGTTTAACTAAACGCTATCGATACGATATATAACATAGCGTACATAAAAAACGCTACCGAAAGTCCCAGATTTTTTATCGCGTGCGATGTCAGAGCGTTTAACTAAACGCTATCGATACGATACATAGCGTTTTCGGTACGCCATTAATAATCAAATTTCTTGTAGTGAGTATAACTCCTTTAACCTAAATGTAGCGTTTTTTATGACATTCATTACATTTTTCGAATCACTCTAAAAAACATCTTCTAACCTCAAATTACTAACACCTGACATGACATTACCTAAAGTTAAGTTGCTGCTTCTGCATCCAACATCTTTAAACTTCAAATCCTTTTTAATGAATAAAGTTTGTTGGAGACCAAAAATATGTGTGGAATGTGGCTAAAAATGTATGGACAAACAAGATCGAACCGAACTGTGTAACCAATTTAAACCGGATATTAATGTGGGTCTACCAATAAATTCCATAAACAGAAGACTATTGGGCCGTAAAAAGGCCCATAAATTAAACAAAAATATTAAGAGAAAAATAAAAAGTCTTAGACGGCTGGGCCGGCACACGCACATAGATACGTGTCCGACGCACGAAAAATCCAGATCATAATTCAATTCACATCGGAAAGAGAGATCTAGAAGAAGAAGAAGAAGAAAAAATGGCATTGCAATGGCTGATTCTGTCGTATGTTGTGGCCGCCGAGGTAGCCATCGCCGTCATCTTGACCCTCCCTTACCCTATGATCTTGAAGAAACGCATCGTCTCGGTTGTCTCGCTCATACTCAAACCTGCCGCTTCCATCGTCGCCTTCTCTGGATTTCAACTCCTCGGTAATCGCATTGAATTTCTCACTTTTTTTTTTGTTTCGGGATCGATATGGTGTGTATAGTTAGGGTTTCGAGTCGGGGAGTGATTTTGGTACTTTATCTTTGTTTTTGGTATTTGACTCACGTTAAGGCTTTCATGGGTTTCTTTCAGATATTTACTGGAAGAATGAGCATAGGCTAATGTGTTCATCTGAGGTTTGTACTGCTACAGAGAGGGATCGCTACGAGAAAGCCGTAAGTATCATATGTAATGGAGCTTATGATTGTGCTTTCGTCTTTGATACTAGCGTTAAATGCCTATTTTAGTTCATATTATCTTCTTTGATGGTAATAATAATGTAAAATCATCACAAGACTGAGTTTACTTGCTTTGAGTTAGTTGAATATATATACATGGCTCAGTAACGAAACAGCAAATGAGTTTTCAATAGTACTACCAATTGCAGATTTGGTCACTGACTCACAGAGTTAACTCACTGCTTGATTTTAGTCTTTTCTGAGCTCTTGTGTATAGTGCAGCTTACAGCTGTTGAGAGGTTAAAAGATGTTGCAAGGATGTGTTTTATTTGATGGATTTGACTGAAAGTATTGAGCGCTGTATTCATTTGATTCACCGTTCTTGTGAATATGTTTGGTGGTTGATTGTTGTATGAGACTTCACCTCTCCAAGTGTCTCTGTTTCTTGAAATATCTATTTAAGACTCTTTAGTTTGCGTTTCTGGTCGTTCGAATTGATTGCACGATTTCAGTTCTCTTTCCCTTATATCTCTCAGCTCATCTTTCTTACAAGTTTGCTTGTGTTTCAGATCTATAAGGCTCAGCGGAATGGGGTTCTGTGTGTGGCTGGGATCCTTCTCTACTGGTACATCATCAACTATCTCACACCGCAAAATTCACTGTTAACACTTATGTATTTAACTGATATTCTCTCGTATTTGATTACAGGTGCATTTTCCGCATCTGCAAGTACAACAAAGATCTAGAGCGTTTGGAGGAACTAGAGAAGAAATACAAGGAAGAGTAGTAGTCTCCCGAGTCTCGGAATCTGGTTCTTCTGTTACAATTTCACCTCGGCTTGTGAGTAGTCCTGACACCTGAATGAGACCATGATTTATATCACGGACATCTTTGCATAGACCTTATTTGTGTTACCTTTGCAACTTTGATTTACTTTTCGAGAAACAGTAGGTTTTTTTTATTTCATGTCCAGAATTCACATTGACGGATTAGCTGTTTACGGGAAATCTAAGATAATCCCGACTGAAAATCACAAAAACCGTGGATTAACTTGGCATAGTCCTACCAGAGCCTGGCCAAGCGTGGTTTCCTCTACTCTGAAGATCCAAACCAATCCGGTTTGTATAGACCAATTTTGTCTAGGTCGAGTCAGACCTGAGCAAATCTGTTAATTGTTTGGTATTTGGCGGTTAACAGCATCTTGCTCAAGTTCTAAAGAGCTAGATCGGATGGGTTAGTTTATTGGAACTACGAGGAAACCTCGAATTACAAGGTCATGAATCCTCGAATCAAGTAAGTACAGACCAATACGGAACCAATCTTAAAAGGACTATACCAACAAGGAAAGTAACCAGTTACGTATTGACTAGACAAAAACAACCGTTACCGATCATCGGGCCTTTAATCCCTAAGACCCATCCCATTTTAACACTCTCTAATCTCAAAATAAACAATAAGATTTAAAAGTATTTAACGAAATTATTAAAGGTGGAGTGTACAGTGACACTCAACTGTTAAGTTACGTGTCAATATATGAATGGTTTTAGCAGCTTCGTCCGCTGCTAAACTTTGTCTGAAAGTGAAGTATGTGGTCCAGTAGAAACACCATCTCGTGACACATTCTAGTATTCTACTACTAGAATTATCAAAACCCAATCACGACTGCGCACATAATGTTTCCCCTAATGTCCCTCTTATAGATTATTAGATAATACTAATAATTAGATACGGAGCCAAATTTTGAAATTTACTTCACAATTTAGTTATTTTTACCCAAAACTGAAAACCACAACTTTGTTACTAAAAACACAAAAACCTAAACTTAGGGGTTTTGTATACATATATTATTTTCAGAATTTAAATTTACCACAAACAAACCAAAATCTCTGAGATTCAGAAACAAAAGAATGAGAGGTGGATGTCAGAATTTTCAGACCAAGAAAAAAAAAAAAAAAAAAAAGATGCGGCTACTGGTTGGAATATCCTTCAGCATCTCTAACCGCACCTTTTTCTTTTCACCTTTAATTTATTTTCGGTTTAAAAAGGATCTTCTTCTCCCTCCCTTCTTCCCTCATCCTCCTCTTCGCAACAAAATCATTCTTCTCCCTCTCTCTCTCTTTCTTTACAACATACAGAGACTCAGAGAGAGATACAAAACCGAAAATACAAAAAAAATCCACGTTATCATCGATCTAGCCTTCGAAATTTTGAATTTCTCAAAAAACCGTGATCAATAAAATAGTTATGGATTGTCGTCGATCGTTAATGTCCGCGAATCTGTGTTTGTTGCTGTGTTTATGCGTCGCTGTATCTAACGGTGAGCTTCAGAGATTTATAGAGCCGGCGAAAAGCGACGGTTCCGTTAGTTTCATAACCATCGGAGATTGGGGTCGCCGTGGCGACTTTAATCAGTCTATCGTCGCTTATCAGGTTATATTCAATTTTTGGAATATTCTAATAAAGATACCATTCTTTTTGTCCCTCGACGTATTAAATAAATTAACAGTTTGGTAAATTTATTTTTACAGATGGGAAGGATTGGTGAAAAGATTGGTTTAGATTTCGTGGTCTCTACTGGAGATAATTTCTACGACAATGGATTGTTTAGTGAAGACGATCCAAATTTCAAAGAATCTTTCTCCAATATCTACACTGCTCCAAGTCTTCAGAAACAGTGGTACAGTGGTAATAATTCTCAAAAAAATCCTTGATTTACATTTTTGTGTGTGTTTTTGCTAATAAAATTTTGTAAAAAATGGCAGTTTTGGGAAACCATGATTACAGAGGTGACGCACAAGCGCAGCTCAGTTCGGTTCTAAGGGAAATCGATAGCCGTTGGGTTTGTCTTCGATCATTCGTTGTAGATGCCGAGTTGGTAGAGGTTTTTTTCGTTGACACGACTCCGTTTGTTAAAGAATACTACACAGAAGAAGAACACACATACGATTGGCGTGCGGTTCCATCTCGCAACTCGTATGTCAAATCTCTCCTTCATGACCTCGAAGGTTCCTTGAAGAGATCGAAAGCGACATGGAAGATTGTTGTTGGTCACCACGCGATTAGAAGCATTGGACATCACGGAGACACAAAAGAGCTTAAAGAGGAGCTTCTTCCAATTATGAAAGAAAACGGTGTTGATCTCTACATGAACGGACACGATCATTGTCTTGAACATATAAGTGATGAAGACAGTCCTATTCAGTTTCTAACTAGTGGTGCTGGTTCCAAAGCTTGGAGAGGAGATATTAACCCTGTGACCAACAATCCAAAGTCTGTGAAATTCTATTACGATGGTCAAGGTTTCATGTCTGCTCGATTCACTCACTCAGACGCAGAGATGGTCTTCTACGATGTCTTTGGTGAGGTTTTGCACAAATGGGTTACTTCTAAACAGCTTCTTCATTCCTCTGTTTGAAGTAAAAAAAAGCCTAATAAAAGTGGATTTTCTTTGTAATTTTGTAACATACATTTTAAGATTTGTAAGTCCTATTGCAGGCTAGGTAGGCTTCCTGCTTAGTTTAGCATCCCTATCTTTAGCTATAGCTTATTCCATCGCAATAACATATAAAATGTACGATCTTTTTTTCCTCGAATTTTGATACAATCTGTAATGATCCCCTTAATGGGTATCTTCTTAATGTTAGTCAACTGCATTACAGACCATTGTTTAGTTCAGAACAAATTGGTACCTTGCATCTACATGGCTTTCGACGTCCCAAAGGAACGACCCGAAAGTTACTGCTTCCAAGACGAGTCTCTTCATTCCACCGAAGCTGATCTTTATCTGTTCGTCCTTCGATGAATCAACCGTACCATCCGGTGATATGGCAATCTCAGGCTTACCAAATAATGCCTCGGTGTGCTTCTCGATGATCCCAACTGCTTCTCTTGATCTGATAGTGGCGTATCTCTGAAGTGTCTCTCCATCAAACGACATCACGTATGTCCTTAACCGGGACGGTTTAATCTCGCTGCCAAAGCCCTTGGGGCTAACACCGCCAGCAAATGAACCGACTTCCGGGTGAGAGGATACAGTGTTCTTTGTCGTATCCTCTGCTTGTTCAACGCTTGTTTTACTTTCATCAAACCCACCCGGAAGAATCTTCATCGTCTTCTCAAGCTGAAACCTTTGGTCCACCCGCTTCAAGAAATATCCATACATGACAGAAGCAGCGTAAACTTGTCCAACTCTGAGTTTGCTTATCTCTGCAACAGAAGTCAGGTCACCTATCCTGCTTCCGAGAATCAAGGCTAGATGGTTGTGAATCATCTCATACATCTCGGTGGAGTGAAGGTGCTCGAGTTTGTCTACTTTAGTCGGCCAAGTATCAACCCGACCAGACGGATCTGATGGGCTTATTGATGGTATAAGTGATACGTCAGCTTCCATAAACTTTTGAACCACCAATGCATACAATATCTCTTCCAATGTCCTCCTTCTCTCGTTTTCCTTCAACTCCGCAATTCTCCTAAACACCAAATAAATAATTCTCATTCAGTTATCTTTTCGTCTCTTAGACCTAAGTCTCCACTATATATATAGAAGCTTTAACACTAACTAGTGGACCAACCAAATTGTTAGTGACTGAATTCGAAACAAACACAAACACAACTAATCAAATTTTCCTTATGGTATCATTTTTATTTACACACACAGAAAAATTCACATCACATCTTTTTCACTTTCTTCTTCAAGATACTATTCTAACCTACTAGTATTCATAGATTTGTAGCAAACCTGTAGAGAACGATGTCGGTTCCAGGTACGGACGATCCGTCTTTGTTCTGTCCGTCAGAGTCACGATCAGTTTGAAGCTGCTCAAGCTGCTGTTCAACAGCTGCAGGCACAAGGTGTGGATGGCTCACCAAAATCTGAGACAGAAACTGACCAGCAGGAGACTGTAGCTGAAGCGGCGCGATCGGTTTGGATGAAGAACCAGAAGAACCATCATTAGATGCTGCAGCTCTAACCACAAAACCTCTCCGAGCTTTAGCAGACGTTTGCAATGATCTCGAGAATCTAGCAAACGCTTTTTGCTGCAAGGCAGGTAAAAACGAATCAAAATAACTACAATATCAGATATATTTCAGACAAATTCCAGACATAAAAACATCGAAAAGCTTGAATATTTTGGGCCGATTACGAGTAATTTCCAGGATAAAATCAAATTAAACACAACATGAGCATAAAATTTGGGGGAAATTTGATTATGATTATAGACTTGGGTTGATTGAATCAAGAACAAGAGATTCGGAGCATACCCGGAGACGAAGTTGAAGTTCCGAATTAAAACGCGTGAACCCAGGGCCACTGGCGGTAAGGAACATAGATCGAGAACCGTTGTCGGAAGATCTACAAGATAAGACAGGAGATCGAACCAAACTCGCCGTCGCAGCGTCCATGTGTAAGAGTAGAAAGAAAAGAAGAAATCGAGCTTTTGGTCGGAGAAAAGAGATAAGAGGAAAACTCTAGAAGTCCGAGAGAGAGAAAAATGTCTAAAATGGCGATCGATCGATATTACTGGTTAACAGACTTTTTTTGGTTTTGGTGCTTTGAAATAATGCGAGTCGGAGCTGATTATTTATATTTTAAAATGAAATAACTCAGGCAAAAATATAGTATTATTCTCTTAAATATTTGTGACCATGAAAATCAAACGAGGTCGTGGTCATTGTGCGTCCTTCGATCATTCGATGTACACAAAACAGATATTTAAAAATCGAATTATTCTTTTTGTAGCGTCAATTACAGATCGAATAGCTATAAATCGCAATTTTAGAAAATCGGGTGGTTTATAATTGGGAGTAGTAATTTGTTTCAAGCTTAGATAATGTTTTCCACGTTGGCAAAATACTGTAATCTCTACTTCTGACAAATCTAGAGGAATCTCTGTGCCTCTAATTTTGGTTACGCAAACTAAAGAGCCGTCGACCCGTGGTCAAACTAGTAAAGGAAAAGAAATGATAAGAGCCACCAACTGCTGTTGTGTCCATTCCCACTTACACGTGTCATATAATACTGCTCAGGAACAAATTCGTCTGATTCTTGTGACGCCTGGGCTATTGGGCCCATAAACTCATATCTCTAAGCACAACCTTAGCCTCACGGTGGATTCCGTTACGTGTTCGCAATATATGAAAGTTTTGAGTCGGCGTATCTCTCTCATTTTTGTAATCCACATCTATTTTGATTTTTTCTTTTTATGTTCGCTTTAAAAAAAGGATTATTTGTTGTGAATCAAGAGAACGAATGGGGAAGATTGTGTTTATTCATTAATCATAAGATCCTTTATATAGGATTATTACAAGAGAGAAAAGGAAAATTCATTTTCCTAATGGGAAAAGGAAAGTACATAAAAGAAAAATCCTAATTCAACTAGGATTCATTAAACCGGCCTAAAGACTAAGTGTTAATAGGCCGTAAACGGACCAGAACTAGTTATGACAATCCACTATGATTTATAACACTCCCCCTTGGATGTCATAACTCTAATGGGCTTGTAATACGCTTTGGATGTTGCCTCATTAAAACCTTACCAAGTAAAACCCATTTTGGGACAAAACCGTGGTGAAGGAAAAAGAGTACAACACGTATTACTCCCCCTGTTCTGAACCTCACTGCAAGTCTTTCAAACGACGCATTCCAATCTGATAAGTAAGTTTCTTGAACGTTGAGGTTGGAAGTGACTTGGTGAATAGGTCTGCTGAATTCTCACTTGATCGTACTTGCTGCACTTGAATTACTCCATCTTTCTGTAGATCGGATGTGAAGAAGAATTTTGGCAGAATGTGCTTCGTCCTATCACCTTTGATGTATCCATCCTTAAGTTGAGCTATACACGCTGCATTGTCCTCGAACAAGACCGTCGATTCCTGCTTACCTTCGGCCATTCCACAATCCACTCTTATGTGCTGGGTCATCAGCCTTAACCAAACACACTCACGACTAGCCTCATGAATTGCCAATATCTCTGAATGATTAGAAGATGTAGCTGCAATGGCCTGCTTCATTGACCGCCAAGATATTGCAGTTCCTCCATGAGTAAACACATAACCTGTCTGGGACCGTGCATTATGAGGATCTGAAAGATAACCTGCATCAGCAAAACCAACTAAACCGTCCTTAGATTGGTTAGTATAAAATAGACCCAAGTCTTTCGTTCCTTGTAGGTAACGAAGAATATGTTTTATCCCGTCCCAGTGCCTTTGGGTCGGACATGAGCTAAATCTTGATAATAAATTCACGGCAAAACATATATCTGGCCTAGTGTGGCTTGCCAGATACATTAAAGCTCCTATGGCACTGAGATATGGCACTTCGGGACCAAGGACTTCTTCAGAGTCTCTCTTAGGACCAAACGGATCCTTTTCTAGATCAAGAGATCTCACCACCATTGGGCTGGACAATGGGTGACATTGATCCATATTAAAACGCTTGAGTACCTTTTCAGTATATGCCATTTGATGCACAAGGATTCCATCATTTATGTACTCAAGTTGCAATCCCAAACAGAACTTAGTTTTGCCTAGGTCTTTCATCTCAAATTCTTTCTTGAGGCATTCAACTGTTTGGACGATTTCACCAGGGGTTCCAAGGATGTTCAAATCATCCACGTAAACTGCTATGATAACAAACCCTTTGTTTGCAAACTTTTTTATAAAAATACATGGACTGATGGGATCATTCTTATAGCCTTCTTTGACTAAGTACTCACTCAATCTATTGTACCACATACGCCCACTTTGCTTCAGTCCATAAAGGGATTTGTTCAGCCTTATGCAGTATTGTTCTCGAGAACCTTTCTTATCTTTGAGCTCAATACCCTCTGGTAATCTCATATAAATCTCATTATCCAGTGGACCATATAAGTATGCAGTTACAACGTCCATTAACCGCATATCCAACTTTTCTCTTATAGCCAGACTTATCAAAAATCTAAAAGTTGTAGCATCCACCACAGGGGAGTATGTCTCCTCATAATCTATTCCTGGTCTCTGTGAGAATCCTTGTGCAACAAGCCGTGCTTTATATCTCACGATTTCACCATGTTCATTTCTTTTCCTCACAAAGACCCATTTATGTCCAACTGGTTTAATCTCATAGGGTGTCCGAATTATTGGACCAAAGACATCCCTTTTCCTTAAAGAATTCAACTCCACGTTTATAGCTTCTTTCCATTTAGTCCAATTTTCACTCTGAGTGCACTCATATATCGACGTGGGTTCTAGATCCTCCATAAGTTCAAGTGCTACCTTAAAAGCCAATATATCATCGATTTCCACACACTTTCTATTCCATTGTATTCCAGACATAACATAATTCATTGAGATCTCATTATTTTCAGGAACGTCAGAACCATGAAACTCGGCGTCCCGAGTCTCATTGCTTGGAACTATCGGTTCAGTTATGTCTGGGGTTCCATCAGATTCCTCAACCACGATTTCAGCACCTTTCTTTCTTTTCCGAGGATTCTTATCTTTGGAACCTATTGGCCGGCCACGTTTTGAGTGTGGTTTAGATTCTGTAGCAACTTGATTGTGTCCCTCTTGAACATCAATTCTAATCGGTGCATTAACAGCTGGTATGTAAGACTTAGTTACTCTTTTCGGGTCAGCAAAGGAATCTGGCAATTGATTAGCTAGCTTTTGTAAATGTATAATCTTTTGGACTTCTAATTCACATTCTTGAGTCCGAGGATCTTGCCATTTTAAGGACGTTTGATTCCATATAATTTCCTTTACCAGTCTGTTATCTCCTCCTAATGTTGGATAGACAGATTCGTCAAAATGACAATCTGCGTACCTGGCCTTAAACAAATCACCCGTGGTTGGCTCAAGGTACTTAATGATAGTAGGAGAATCATATCCAACATATATCCCCATCCTCCTTTGAGGTCCCATCTTTGTTCTCTGTGGTGGTGCAATAGGCACATAAACGGAACATCCGAATGTTTTAAGATGGGATATGTCTGGCTCTTGACCCGTTATTAACTGTGATGGGGAATATTTATGTTCACTAGATGGCCTGATACGAATTAGCTCTGCTGCATGTAAAACTGCATGTCCCCAAGCTGAGACCGGGAGTTTTGATCTCATTAGCAACGGTCTAGCAATCAACTGTATGCGTTTAATAAACGATTCAGCCAAACCGTTTTGTGTATGTACATGTGCCACAGAATATTCAACACTTACCCCCATGGACATACAATAATCGTTAAACGCTTGGGACGTAAATTCACCAGCATTGTCAAGACGTATAGTCTTTAAAGGAAAATCTGGAAAGTGTGCTCTTAAACGTATGAGCTGGGCAAGCAATCTTGCAAATGCCACATTTCTAGTTGATAATAGGCAGACATGTGACCATCTCGTGGATGCATCAATAAGGACCATAAAATATCTAAACGTCCCACAAGGTGGGTGTATTGGTCCGCATATGTCTCCTTGAATTCTTTCCAGAAAATTTATCGTTTCCTTAGTTACTTTGATTGGTGATGTCCTAGTAATGAGTTTCCCTAGTGAACATGCTTCACACGTGAGATTCTTTGGGATAACTCTCCTTTCTTTTAAGGTGTGCCCATTAGTACTTGCTAATATCTTTCGCATCATGTTAGCACCGGGATGGCCAAGCCGGTTATGCCAAAAAGTGAAATTCTCAGTAAACTCTTTGTTTACCATAGCATTTGCTTCTATCATTCCGATCTTAGCACAATAAAGGCCCACAGAAATGGCAGGTATAGTCTCTAGGACTTTCTTATAGCCATGGACGGTTTCAAAGATTTGAAGGAATTCTTTGTTATTCTCGTCCTTAGTTTCAACATGAAGACCATTCATTCGAATGTCTTTAAAGCTCAATAGACTTCTCTTTGAACTAGGTGAATATAACGCATTAGAAATTTCTAGATGCGTGCCCTTAGGTAATAAAATATGGGCTTGACCGTGGCCTTCAATTAAATTTGCTATACCCGCAATTGTGGTTACATTTGCCTTTTTAAGTGTAAGATCAATGAAGTATCTCTTATCTCTTAATATCGAGTGGCTTGATCCACTATCCACAATGAACACATCCATATCGTTCATACTTCAAAAGAGATAACAATAGATACTTTTAAATAACACTCTTTCATTCCATAAAGTTTAATAGAAAGCAATAACACAAAACCAAAGTATAAAGTGTAAAACGTAAAACAAGCAAAACACAAAACACCAAAACAGAAAATCAAAATCAATCACTTAAGTATATCTGAGGTTTCAAAATTCATCAAGTCATCTTGCTCATGATCGAAATCTCCTTCATTATCATGCTGGATCATATGAGTTTCTGGATTCTTCCCTTTAAGGCTCTCTTGATAGAGTTCAACCAGATGCTTGGGAGTCCTACATGTCTTAGCCCAATGATTACTCATTCCACACCGATGGCAAACTGATTTTGGGTTTGATTCTCGTGGTTGAGAAGTAATACCACGGTTATTACGATCATAGTCAGTTCGGTATCCGCGTCCTCGTCCTCGCCCGCGGTTAGAATGATCGTTATGGAATCCGTGACCTCGGCCCTCGGCCGTATGGATTAAAATGGCCACGGCCACGTCCTTGCCATCTACCCCCACGTCCACGACCACGATGTCTATAATCACTTTGGACGTGGTTAATTTCTTTCTTTTCATCTGTGGCCACATTCGCTTCAGGAAGTGGGGCTGATCCAGGAGGTCTCATCTCACTGTTTCTCATTAGCAGTGTATTATTCTCCTCGGCTAGTAATAGACATGCTATAAGCTTTGAGTATGTCTCAAAACCTCTTTCACGGTATTGCTGTTGAAGCAACACGTTATTAGTGTGAAAGGTGGAGAAGGTCTTTTTCCAACATGTCTTTCTCAGTTACCTTCTCACCACATAGTCTCAATTGAGAAACTATTCTGAACATAGCCGAGTTATATTCTTCCACGGACTTGAAGTCCTGGAACCTGAGATTCCTCCAATCATAATTGGCCTTTGGTAACAACACCGTTCTATGGTGGTCATATCTTATCTTTAATTCTTTCCAAAGGTCCAAAGGGTTCTCAATGGTTAGGTATTGATCCTTGAGACCCTCAACAAGATGATGACGAATGATCGATATCGTTCTGTATCGATTCCTTTCATTCTCATTATTATCCTCAATGATACATTCGCCAAGTCCTTTAGACTTTAGATTTATCTTAGTATCCAACGCCCACTGTAAGTAATTGTCTCCAGAGAGATTGAGGGCAGCATAATCCAAATTGTTGATTTTCGACATCTGAAAACATTCATCCTATTCTCTAAGAACTATAAGATTTTAAAGTTTATGCATATGATGCAAAATAGGTCATGGGTGCTTATATAAACGGGTACGGATGCATGATGCTTATGAAACCAGATTTTTATGTTTAACAACCTAACATAATGTTTTATATGCTCATGATGCAAGCCTAGTATTCAAATTCTAAACCGTATGATGATATGACCGGATTTTAATCAAGCATGTTATGTCTATATGATGCAATCAGTTTCAGTTTCATGTTTATCAATCAACGAATCAATCCAAACAAGCAAACAAACAAACGAGTTCAAATAAATATGCAACCAAATTTGGACAGAGTGTTTACTGTCGATCGACGGGTGATTTATGTCGATCGACACAGTTTAATTCAAACAACAAATTCAGGCAGAAGTTTACGTGTCGATCGACATAAAACCAGTGTCGATCGACACGGGTACAGATCATGCAATCGGTTTGGATTTTAATTGAATTAGGTTAGGGTTTCAAGTTAGGGTTTCAAGTGATTACGAATCATGAATCAATAAACACAATCAAGCAAGCAATAACAATAACAAGCATGATTTAGATTAGGGTTTCTAAGATTATCATGAATCTAGGTTCTTTAGATTAGGGTTTCTTATTGTTTACCTTAACCTCCGTGAGTCTTCTAGTTCGCCGTAACCGTTGATAGGCTGTATGAACTTTCTTCTAGTTCGCCGTAACCTTAAAGGCTGTATGAACTATGATTTGAACAGTAACGCCGGATGAACAGTAATCGTCGATGAACAGTGCGCGATGAATAGTGCGCGATGAACAGTACGCGATGAACAGTACGATGAATAGTAACGATGAACAGTAATCGCGTTTTTTTGTGTTTTTAGGGTTTAGGGAGCAACTCGTGCTGATAACGTGTTGTAAATCAAGAGAACGAATGGGGAAGATTGTGTTTATTCATTAATCATAAGATCCTTTATATAGGATTATTACAAGAGAGAAAAGGAAAATTCCTTTTCCTAATGGGAAAAGGAAAGTACATAAAAGGAAAATCCTAATTCAACTAGGATTCATTAAACCGGCCTAAAGACTAAGTGTTAATGGGTCGTAAACGGACCAGAACTAGTTATGAGAATCCACTATGATTTATAACATTATTTACGTTCAAAGACATTTTTTGTAAAAGTACCAAAGGAAAATGCTTCATGAGGTGGATCATTTAGCTAAAATGGCTAGGGAGCAATGTATGACATATACTATATGTTGGAACTCCATGTAATAATTTTCTTTTCATAAATAATATATATATATTGTTGCGGGAAAGATAGGTAATACAACGATTAAAAACTAGATTAATGGCATATTAGATAGGTAATCCGAATCTGAATCCAAATCCGAATCGGGAAAGATAGGTAATCTGAATCTGAATCCGAATCGGGAAAGATAGGTAATCCAAATCATCAATGAAAGATGGGAAAATTGGATTTTTAGGCCAATATTTTTTGGATTTGGTGATTTACACCTTTATTTTTTAGATTGGTGACATACACTTTAGTTGGAATTAAAATCCTAAAACACCCTTAAATTTATTAATTGTTTCCAAAATATAAGATTTTTTCCTTAATTGTAGGATTTGAAAATTGATTTTCATATTTAATTCTAATTTTATTTAATAATTTCGGATTTATATTAATTTTATTCTGAAAATTCATTTACTTTTCTTTATTTTGGATTTGTTAATTTCGGATTTACTTTTATATTCTGATTTTTTTTTATAATTACATTAAATGAAAAAAACATATATATTCAAACACTTTTAATGAAAATTGTTTTTCAAATTTTATTTTGATTTTATTTTATAATGAAATTCCGGATTTATTTTAATTTTATTCTGAAAATTCATTTATTTGTTAATAACATTAATTGAAACTTTTTAAGATTTATAATATAAATATTAATTTTCGGAAAATGTTATTTTCGTAAAATATAAATATATTCGGAATATATAAATATTTTCAAAAGATTTTAAATCTTATTTTCTTATTATGCAGAATCTAGTTTAACTGAATATTTGATTTCCTTAACTGAAAGATTTGATTTCTTAAATTTTTGGAATTTGAAAATTAATTTTAGAATTGGTATTCTCAATTTTTCAGAACACATAACAAAGTGAAGAATACATATTCTACATTTTGTAGAACGTAGAGCAAAGTAAAGATTACGTATTCTGAAATTTGATTCTAAAACTTTTAGAATATTAGTGTTTCTCTAAATTTTTTAGAACATAGACCAAAGTGCAGATGACGTATTTTAATATTTTGTTCTAAATCGTCTGGAATGTGTGTGTGGTCTAAATTTTTAGAACAAAGAGCAAAGTTAAAAATACAAATTATAAAAGTTGCAGAACATGTATAATCGGTAGATTACATTTTCTAAACTTTTTAGGAACATTTATAGACAACAGAATGTGCATTCTGTACAAAATATATTGAATTTAGAAATCCAAATTTTAATCTATTGGTTACAAATTAAAATTTTCACTTTTGATAAAAAGTCTTATTATTTCATTTGTTACATGTTTGGAAAAAAAAGTTAGAAAAAACTAATTATTTATATTAAAAGGGTAATTGTGACAAATTTTGGCAATGTCAAATAAAGGTGTAGATGGACAAATTTAAATTTAGAAGAACTTTTAATTCCATTTTCCATGAAAGATAGATAATACAAGGATTAAAAACTAGATTAATGGCATATTAACTGTATTATTATCTTGGGCCATTGATTAATGAATTAAGAACTTTCGTTACCGCTTCAATTATTTCCAGTTTTCCACATCACATGGCATGAAAGTTGTAACCGACCAATTATTAGAATTTCAAGAACAAACAGTCTCTCTTACTTCTCTTCTTAAGTTCCTTCTTACCTTTTGTTCGGTTTGATCAAAACACACACAATTTCGAAAGTCTTACACTTAATTATCGCGTGTTATCTTCTCTTTCTCTTAATTTCGTCATTTATCCTTGAGTTTCACGTCTCTCTCTCTTCGCAGGAGATAAAAAAATTCTGCAGTTTCCAGATTGAATCTGTAATCATGACATCCATGAGTTTCGCCTTGACTCGCTTATCCGGACTCACCGCTAAAATCAGCTTATCCGCCGACTTTGATCCCACCTCTCGCCGGAATTTTCTACCGCCGACTAGAGTTGGTCTTAAGATCTCTTCTTCCTCCGCCGCCGCTGCAGACTCGGAGCCTGATCTTAGTGTCACCGTAAATGGTCTTAAAATGCCGAATCCGTTCGTGATCGGGTCGGGTCCACCCGGTACCAACTACACCGTCATGAAGAGAGCCTTCGATGAAGGCTGGGGTGCCGTCATCGCCAAAACCGTAAGCTTTCTTCTCCAGAAATTTTGAGCTTTGACTTGAGATCATAGTTTCAAGTTTAGATTAGATAATGATTGAATCAATTCTAAGTATGTCATCGTTGACTAAATTATTGAATTCGAGTTTAGATTTCAGAAGTTATTGCTGGTTTTGCTAATGTACTAGGATTTGTGTGTATGATGATGATGATTGAATGTGGTATGTGATTGGATGATTTTAGGTATCAATAGAAGCATCCAAAGTTATTAACGTAACGCCACGATATGCTCGGTTACGAGCTGGATCCAATGGCTCAGCCAAAACAGATGTAATTGGGTGGGAGAACATCGAGCTTATTAGCGATCGACCGCTAGAAACCATGCTCAAAGAGTTTAAGCAATTGAAAGAAGAGTACCCTGGTCGGATTCTTATCGCTTCGATCATGGAGGAATACAACAAGGCCGGTTGGGAAGAGCTTATTGACCGCGTGGAGCAAACTGGTGTGGTGAGTTTTCCAAACATTCATTCTTAAACTTTTCTCCTATAATATGTTGAAGAGAGTGTTTTGGATTGTTGTTTTGTAGGATGCTTTAGAAATCAACTTCTCGTGTCCTCACGGAATGCCAGAGCGTAGAATGGGTGCCGCTGTTGGACAAGATTGTGCGCTTCTTGACGAGATTTGCGGATGGATTAATGCTAAAGCTACAGTTCCAGTATGGGCTAAGATGACTCCTAATATCACTGATATAACTGAGGTGTGAACTTATAATTCTCTAAGTACACCGCCTTTGTTTTTCAACCTTCTAGGACGCCAAATTTCGGTTTTAAAGCTGCGTTATTCCTACTATGTTATGCTGCTTTAACCATGTCCGTGTTTCTTTTTCTTTGAATAGCCGGCTAGGGTATCTCTAAAATCAGGATGTGAAGGGGTTGCAGCCATCAATACAATCATGAGTGTAATGGGAATTGATCTAAAGACGTTGCGTCCTGAGCCATGCGTTGAAGGGTTAGGCTATATAGCATTTTCATAACGTGTCAAAGTTTAGCAACTCTTTGTAATGCGTAACAAAGAATTTTACTAAAATTGTTAGTATTTTGCAGTTACTCAACTCCTGGAGGATACTCTTATAAGGCTGTTCGCCCAATTGCGCTCGCGAAAGTTATGAACATTGCTAAAATGATGAAATCTGAGTTCGGTGACAAAGACTACTCGCTTTCGGGTATTGGAGGTGTTGAAACTGGCTATGACGCCGCTGAATTCATTCTCCTTGGATCAAACACTGTACAGGTGACTTAAGCTAAACGCTATCCTCACTATTTATCTTGTAGTCTCTATTCCATCAGAAACTGAGTTACCGGCTTTTTGTTGGAAGGTATGCACCGGTGTGATGGTCCACGGCTATGGTCACGTGAAAACCCTATGCGCCGAGCTTAAAGATTTCATGAAACAGCACAACTTCTCGAAGATAGAAGACTTCAGAGGGTAAGAACACATTTTCTTTTACGCTTTTATATCTTTCTTTTCGCGTACTTACTTGCTGAGCAATTTCGTCGTCGTGTTTGTTGGCTTAGGCATTCGCTTCAGTACTTTACAACACACACAGATTTAGTCAAAAGACAAAAAGAAGCAATTGAGCAGAGAAAAGCAGAGAAAAGAGGTTTGAAATCTGATAAAGATTGGACCGGAGATGGGTTCGTGAAGGAGACTGAGAGTATGGTTTCTAACTAAGTTAGTAGCTTCATGAAGTGATGATGGACCCAAATGTTTCACAAAGTTTACAACTTCATTCACTTCCTAATCACAAAGGCTCTTCCTTTCTTTCTATCGTTTCTCATCGACTTCTTAAGTCTCTCACTTTGAGAAGAAATAACTCAAGTTTATGTATCTTAATTTCTTTCTCCTCGTGTATCATAGATATCAAATATGTATCCATGACCATCATTTCTTGAAAAGTCAATATCAAAAGTCAAATAAACCAACCATTAATTTGTTTTCACATGATTTACACGAAAACATTATCTTGTTTGAAGCCATGGATAATTGCCTTTATAAGGGTGTTTGTCTATTAAACACTTTACACATTGCAGTTACAAGAAAGAGCCTTAAAACGATTGACAATCTTATAAGATAGGAGCAAGAGTTTATATAGGCAAAAAAACAACCAAATGGGCTTTATGACAGATTTCATCAAGGAAGAAAGAAACATTATGTAGGCAAAAAGATAAAAGTACCCACATTTAAATCATCACAATGATACTTTAATAGCCATTACACAAAAGTCCTTTGATTTCGTACCGAACAATGTTAACGTGTTCGTCAACAATTCTATATTTACTCCAAAGTATCCATAATCAGTTTGTACTAAAAGACAAATCATGTGAAGAATTGGACTACTAAAATCAAGGAGTTTCTTTAGTTATGAAATGTATACTATAATAGTTGACCAACACATTACATCACGATGATATATGGCGTTTTATTTAGTTGACATGTGTACTTTGGAAAAAACCAAACGTCATTTCATTTGTTTTTCCCGATCAAAAATCGTCTATATTAGTCATCAAACCCTAGACCTTCAATAGTGTATTTCTTTCAGTCGATTCATATCCTCCTTTCTCCAGGATCATTGTCATCTCCACGATCAGGTTATATTCTTCAACGATTCGAACTCTCCCCATTCTATTTATGTGTTTAGTTGTTCTTAGTTTTTCGGTAGAAACCTTACAATTTCTCACTCGAATATCTCTCAATAGCATGTATGAATGATCAATCATCCTGCGTTTTTTGCTCTTTTTTGGAGATTACTTCATATGAAGGCACGAAATAATTTAAGATCCTGACTCTCCCAAAAATCCGTCGAACAGATTCTCTGTATTTTAGTATTCGCGCAACACTTATGTTTTACTATACTCTGAATCTCTCAATATTTATCAAGGAAAACACAGTTCATCACTCCTCCTTTAGAATAGACATCTACAACCAGATCGGGTCTCACGCGGCAAGAACCAATGGGGTAGACGGTGGAGAAAGCTTCAAGCATTACATGACAGAACTACATGAGCTTTTCTGAGCTTAATCCTATGGTTGCAGAGTTTGTTCCTCAGTCCCTGGCTAAACAAGGGGGTAACGGAGGATTTAACAGTAGCTTTGGCTGTGCTGGAAAGCCAGGAAAGGGCTCCGTCAACGCCTAAGGTAACAAAAATGACGGTTTTTGATTGGTAAGAGTCACTTGTTTGCATCTATTGTCTTTTTTACTCATCTTTAATTTTGTCATCTTTCTTTGTATTGAGATTCATTTCATCCAATTCCTTTATAGTTTTGTCCTTTGATACAAGACGCTTTTGGTACAAATTTTGTGGTAAGTTGCGTTGTGGATCCTCGAAATTAAGATATCTTTATCTATATGAAAACATTGTACATTTGTTAAATTATAAAACTTTATTTAGACCATTCGTTTGATTATGTGATTTGTGTAATGTAGAAGAGCTATGAGCTTTGGTCAAGGGAAGCGAAGGATGAATGATCGGATAGGCATGGCCAGCGAGAAGATGTCATTCAGAGAACCGTCTACACCTCTCAACTTGATCAACTGGTTGAAATTTTGCACCTTTTCTTTCAATAATGATTATCCTTGTAACACCCGAGTTTTTTTTTTTTTTTTTAAACAATTAATTAAATAGTCCGGATTAATATTCCCATAAATATTAATCCTCAACGACTATAATTCCTCACAATTATTACGCGGAAGTTCTCAAGAATAACCATTCATTACACAACAAACATAACAATTCCAGAACACAACAATCACCATTCTATAAACAATTCACAATTTATAAACTAACAACCTAACAACAACAACTCAATTCAATTCCACACTCCAATTCATTCTAGCAACCTAATCACAATTCACAATCCCTAATCATCCTTTTCCTTTGCCATGATTCCGCAATCACACAATCTTTTATCTGCAACACATAAAACAAATGAGTTGCGTAAATATTATCATAAATACTTAGTGAGACGGTCTCCCATCTACAGGCCAATTACTTGAATAAAGAAATACATGAAATACTAGGGTTATCAAACAATGCACGGAACAAGCAAACAACATAAAACAGGAACAGCAAGTCCCATGTCGATCGACAGGAAACAACCCTGTCGATCGACAGGCTTACACGACCCCGTGTCGATCGACAGAAAGCAATCCTGTCGATCGACAGGGACCTTGCTGTCCGATGGAGATTGGCCTATCCTCTCATGGTCGAATCTCTCCATCCCAATCGATCACCTGCGATTAATACTCACAAAAATCCACTAAAACACACAGCAAACAATCGTATAACATCTATTCCTCAATCCAAGGACCTATGGTCGCGCACTCACCTTAGATCTGAAGAAAAAGAGGATGAACCACGAAGAACACAAGAAGAACACGAATAACACGAATCTCCAATCACTGATTTTCGCACCAAATCAGCCACCCAAAGCCTCTCCCACGAAATCACACACTATAGGATTGAGAATCAAGGACAAATCCACAAGAATTTCCTTCAAACTTCTCAAATCCTCTCAACTCCCTTTCTCTCCAAAAACCCCCTTTAGATCTGATTTTCGGCCCAAATGAGAAGGAAAACGCGTGTTTTCAACCTTATATACGGAACCCTAAGTTCCCAAACCGGCCCATTAACAAAAACGAACCGAAAACAAAGCCCAAGTCTGATTTTTAACGCCTGTCGATCGACACACTCAACCCGTGTCGATCGACATGGACTTCTCTGCCAAAAACTTCGAAGAAGCAACAGCCTGTGTCGATCGACACACACCCACTGTGTCGATCGACACCTACCAGAAATCATATTTTTGGTTCGCGGACGTTACAATTCTCCCTCACTAAACTGGATTCGTCCTCGAATCCCCAAAACACGAGTCTACCGAGACTCCACTCTGGCCCGCGCCGGCCCCTATCACCAGAGATTTACACAAAAATCTCAACACTCCACAATCTACCCACACAATACACACGTTCTAGACATTTATTACGTTTTCGACTCATCTCCACACACACACACACTCACATACACACCAGGGAAAACACTTCCCTTCTAGAGAACCACCATCTCTTAGCACTATAGAGGAAACCACCGTCCCAATATAGGCTCTCAGTACTATAAAGGAAACCACCGTCCCAATATCAGTACACCGGAAACCACCGTCTCATGGAAAAAACCACCGTCACTCCGTATGTATACAGGAAACCACCGTCCCTGATACAACCTAGAAAGCCACCGTCTCCAGATCATGAATCCTTCGTAATAAATTCCATAACGCCTACCCGCAACAATAAAAAGGGCCTAAAAGAACGCGCAAGGCTCTTAGCCCGAACTACCAAAATACAATGTTTCCTAATCTTGCCTAGGTCTGTCCAATTGATTGCACAACAATCAAACAAGAACATGTACAACCAGCTGTAGACCCAGAATTGGATCGATCGATGGTGCAACAATCAAACAAGAACATGCACAACCAAGACACTACATCCGATATCCCGGTCTTCGAAACCAAACGCACAAGAATATCATCGAGGTCTGTATTCCGTTCCATACTCTTGCCACGATCAGATGTTGATTACTCCTATTTACCGTCATCATCACACTCTCAGGACGTCTCCTTCGAGGTAACGATGTCGATGCCACTCCACTCTCAGGACGTCTCCCTCAAGCTCTGGCTCTATATAGGAAGATACTTCCTTAGAGTAATGCAACACATACGTGAACAAGCATCTGAAACTAAGAATACCTCCCTTGATAACAACACGCAACATGCAACCTATTCTAGCAAACAAACTAATCCTACAGAACACACTTAGCAACACAACCAACTTCACTGAAGAACCACACCTCAACTTCGAAGCACCTCACCAAACCAACTTCACGCATGCTCCAAATATTTATTGCTCTTAACTCGGTCTACACCTGACACTCATAAGGCACATCCCATGGCCCATCATAACACATACCACACGTACTCTCGGAACACATTCCTCGAGTCAACGCTAACTGGAATCTCACATCCTAAATCAGCACACAGGAGAGCTCACCTCTCCTCACAACACAAGAGTTATTCGGGACCGCAGTCCCTAGAGCAATAAATACCGAGCACTACCTAATGAAAACTGAACTGTCCCACAAGGGCCCAAGCCACTCCTGACGCCTCAGCGCAACCAGCTGACAGCCGATACACCTGCTTATCCTGCATGTCTCATTCGAAGAGACCTAAAACTGAACCGACTGCCTCAAAACCACACAAAACTTCCTACGCGCTCCTGAATGTGTGACACTACGCAATCAACTCCAATCTTTGATAGCTCCAAACTTAGACCACTCCTCTGGAACTTCTTCTGCAACACTACGTAACCAACCTCCTCACTATTAACTTCGTCCCAACCTGCGACGCACACGCAAAACCCTTGACACTTCTCCTAAACCCGGACTAGGTCTAACGGATTGATCGCGCAACAATCAAACAAGAACATGCATGATCAACCGTAAAATTCAGAATTGGATCTTCTCAATGCGCCAAACTGACCATGACGAACCTTAAAACTTCCAGATATTCCCATCTGCCTTCTTGTAACCAAAACCGCCGCTCCTCCTAACAGCACTGCTCGACTCCGCATATGACTTATGCCTCTGAACCTCTCCCGAATCGAACGTATAGGACTTCATGCTCCTCGGCTTCCTCGAATTGTCAAGGATACAAACGCTGAGTCTAAACGACACTTTCCTACTTGCCTTGATCACATCGCAATAATCACTTGCATACCACATGCCTCCCTGTCAAACCAAAAGCACAACCACCACTTAAAATGCCCACTACTGGTCTAACATCACCCGGAACATTCTGAGCAACATTTTTTTTTTGTCCAAACAAGTCTGGCGGTCGATCGTACAACAATCAAACAAGAACATGTACCATGGCTCGTCAATCCTGACTACGCAACATTCTTAATCCAACCAAGTCTGACGGTCGATTGTACATCAATCAAACAAGAACATGTACAACCGCTCATCAGTCCGGCCTCGGATCTTTACAATGCTACATCTGTTACCAGAACTCAGCCCCGGGCTTTGCCGGACCAGTGACATTTCGGCTCACAGCTCGAGCCTCCTTAACCGTCTATCACAAACCACACTCTTGACTTATCCAGTCAACACTACTCAACTCCTCACTCAATCCACATAGCCATCCCACATGGACCAGAATCCTGGCTTCCCCTGGCCTACACCACACGAGATCCTTCCACTATCCCGAGGCTCACAACCCGTCTTACTAAGGTTAACATCACCGTCTAAAACCCGACCAAGTTTGCCTGGATCGTGTCGCTTGATGGGTCGCGCAACAATCAAACAAGAACATGCACGACCAAAAATGCCACATTCATTTCCAGGGTCACCTGACTTGAAGTTCTACACGTAATATCAACCCTAGTCTTGACTTCAACAACCATCTCTAACCACAACCGGACAAACCTCGTCCCTCTGGAGAAAATACACATCTCCCAAAAAGTATACCGGGAATCCACATCCCTCTGGAGAAATACACATCTCCCAAAAAGTATACCGGGAATCCACATCCCTCTAGAGAAATACACATCTCCGAAAACCGCACAATAAAACACATCACAACCACACACTCCAAACCATATGAAAATAAATAAGGAAACACCATCTTATAGATTTTCAAAAGGTAAATCGTTCTAACACCAACGATAAAACAATAATCCAGGAACAGAAACACTAAAGCTCAACAAAATCTGAACTGGAAATGAAACGGAACGAAACAATCACCAACTCAATCCTCGAACTGCTCCTTCACTACTCGTGCCCACGTTGCGCTCCTCCAAACTGACCCAACGGCTGCTCTGGCGCTACCTGAGCCAAAGGCTGCGCTGCTATCGGATGAACTACCGCAAGCGCTAATGGCTGCAACTTGGGACACATCGGTCTGATATGCCCCGGCTCTCTGCAATGAAAGCAAACTCTAGCTTCCCCGGAAAACTTAGGACAGTCCGCCACGCGATGCTCAGAACTCCAGCATCTGAAACACCCATGACTACCGTGACTACTCGAACTCTTCCTAGACGCATCATCCCATCTCCTCTCCTGACCCTGTGCAGGCTTACCGCCCTTGCTGGAACCAGAATCTTGTTGATGCTCCTGCGGCTGCCGCTGCTGCTGACCCCTCGGCTGAGCAACAGGAGCATCCACGGGCGGAACCACTAGCGATCCAGCCTGCTCTCGCTGATCCTCCTCAATCAATGCTGCATGCTCTACTAGCTCTGCCCTCGAGGCATACCTGGCACCTCTGCACTAAGACCGGATACTCAACCGCAGTCCCTGCAAAAACATCTGCACAAGAGTCCTCTCATCCTCAAAATCACGGCTCGAATGCACTAACAGTCTGCCAAACTCGGCATCATACTCGCGTACTGAACGCTCCCCCTGCTCCAGCGACATGAAACTCAACTGAAGACGATCACGAGCCTCCTGAGGAAAATACTTAGCATTAAACTCGGCTAAGAATTCTCCCCAGGTCCACACCGCTCTCCGAGCCTCTATAGCTCGCCACCACAGATTTGCATCAGGACACAGATAGTGAATGGCCAACTCTACCTGATACTCAGCAGGACATCGAATCGATCTGAAGTTACGCTCCACTCTCAAGCGCCACTCGTCTGCCTCCGCAGGACTGACTCGGCCATCAAACGACGGTGTACCAATCCTCTGCATATGTCCCATAACCTCAAGGTATGACAGACCCTGCACTGCAACTGCAGACCTCGGCTGCTCAACCTCTGCAGCTCTCTGCTGCACACCGGCCACTGGAGGAAAACCCGGAGCCTGCTCAGGAACCACTGGCGGAAAATGTGCCAACAACTGCGTCAGCAGTCCCACAATCTGATCATCACGACCTGGAGGTACAGCAGCACCCCCACCAGGGCCCAGTGGAACTCCTCTGCCCCTACCGGCACCGGACACACTCTGCGAAACACTTCGCGCCTTGCTCTCAACTGACTCATCCACTAGTCCACGACCACGGCCCCGGCCTCCACGGCCACCCACTGTGCCACCACAACCACCAGCTCTGCCACCACGACCCCTAGGAACTCTAGCCATCGCATACTGCACTTATCGCACGAACATTCTAAGAGACTTAGAATTCACAGAATCAGATCAATGATCACAGACAGTCACTTACCGCGGAAACTCTTTAAAGGCTTGAAGAGGATGATTCTAAGACTACAATCGACTAAGCACACATAATCAATTTAAACACATAGTCTTAGTTCATCACAATCACTACTAGCCCTAGAACCGTAAGGGCTCTGATACCAAAATGTAACACCCGAGTTTTTTTTTTTTTTAAACAATTAATTAAATAGCCCGGATTAATATTCCCATAAATATTAATCCTCAACGACTATAATTCCTCACAATTATTACGCGGAAGTTCTCAAGAATAACCATTCATTACACAACAAACATAACAATTCCAGAACACAACAATCACCATTCTATAAACAATTCACAATTTATAAACTAACAACCTAACAACAACAACTCAATTCAATTCCACACTCCAATTCATTCTAGCAACCTAATCACAATTCACAATCCCTAATCATCCTCTTTCTCTGCCATGATTCCGCGATCACACAATCTTTTTTCTAGCAACACATAAAACAAATGAGTTGCGTAAGTATTATCATAAATACTTAGTGAGATGGTCTTCCCATCTACAGGCTAATTACTTGAATAAAGAAATACATGAAATACCAGGGTTATCAAACAATGCACGGAACAAGCAAACAACAGAAAACAGGAACAACAAGTCCCATGTCGATCGACAGGAAACAACCCTGTCGATCGACAGGCTTACACGACCCCGTGTTGATCGACAGAAAGCAATCATGTCGATCGACAAGGACCTTGCTGTCCGATGGAGATTGGCCTATCCTCTCATGGCCGAAACTCTCTATCCCAATCGATCACCTGCGATTAATACTCACAAAAATCCACCAAAACACACAGCAAACAATCGTATAACATCTATTCCTCAATCCAAGGACCTATGGTCGCGCACTCACCTTAGATCTGAAGAAAAAGAGGATGAACCACGAAGAACACAAGAAGAACACGAAGAACACGAATCTCCAATCACTGATTTTCGCACCAAATCAGCCACCCAAAGCCTCTCCCACGAAATCACACACTATAGGATTGAGAATCAAGGACAAATCCACAAGAATTTCCTTCAAACTTCTCAAATCCTCTCAACTCTCTTTCTCTCCAAAAACCCCCTTTAGATATGATTTTCAGCCCAAATGAGAAGGAAAACTCGTGTTTTCAACCTTATATACGGAACCCTAAGTTCCCAAACCGGCCCATTAACCAAAACGAACCAAAAACAAAGCCCAAGTCTGATTTTTAACGCCTGTCGATCGACACACTCAACCCGTGTCGATCGACAGGGACTTCTCTGCCAAAAACTTCGAAGAAGCAACAGCCTGTGTTGATCGACACACACCCACTGTGTCGATCGACACCTACCAAAAATCACATTTTTGGTTCGCGGACGTTACAATCCTCAAACTTAGAAGGTCTTAATCTTTTCTTGGTGTGTGTGTTTGTTTGTAGAACTTCAGAGGTTTCTAAGAATTCTAGGTATGTTCCAGTCATAGTTCCCCATCACCTGTGAGACTAAATCAGCCTAGGATTGACCTTCCTTGATGATCCATTCCATCCAATGAAACTCGAGAAGCTTACTATCAAATGAAAGGTTAGTCGAAAAAGAAGCCAAACAACATAATGTTGGTTTATGTAAACCTAAAGTTAAAGAGGAAGGGAGTCTTCTTATCCTAAAATTGAGGCGTTGTATGAAATAAATGAAATATATTCTTATCAAGAAACCAACATGTAGAGTTCCAATCAAGAACATGAAGAGCTAAGAGAGAGGGAAAGTTATTGCGAAGAAAAAAAATGAGAAAAGTAAAATTGAAGAGTTAGTAAAGCTGCAAGAAAATCATCTTGATTTTTTTTTTATATAATAATGTGCCACAGTAGGGGTGGGCGTTTTATCCGAACCCGATTATCGAACCCGAACCCGACCTGAAAAACCCGAACTCGAACCCGACCTTGTATGTGAAAATACCCGATCGGGTTTCAAAATCTAAAGGAACGGGTATCCGTACCCGATCGGGTAATACCCGATACCCGATCGGATACCCGATTCTTTTTTTTTTTATTACACACACATTAGTGATTAGAGTTGGATACCATTGATTTTTTTTTTTGAATAACCTAGAGTGTGAATTGTTTAGAATAATGGAGATAGTTGCAGCTTAGTCAATACTGTTCCAAGCAAGAAACGGATTTCGTCGATTTTGAGTGATTTGCTTTTAAATTTGGAGATGATTCCGGTAAAACCGTTCCTTTACACTTCTCTGTTTTCACATTGTTCTTAAGAATTATAACATTCATATGTAGCTTCGATTTTTTGACTTGATTGAGCATTGTTCCTTTACACTTCATATGTTCATTTTTAAGTTTGTTTTTTTTATTACAATGCTATTTCGGGTTTCGAAAAAAAAAAAAAAACCTATTTCAGGTATAATTCGGGTATACTCGAAATACCCGAACCCGAACCGAACCGAATCCGAATATATATAATACCCGATCGGATACTATATCTCCAAACATCGGGTACCCGATACCCGAAATACCCGACCCGAACCCGATCGGGTACCCGAACGCCCACCCCTATGCCACAGCATGTCACTACAAGAAAACAGTCCATAAGTGACTGCGCTTTGTGACTGAAAAATCAGTCACTAATATTTGTGACTACTTTGAGACGAACTAGTGACTGATTTGCGACGGAGAAAACAAGTGTCGCACTTTAGTCGCAAATTTGCGACGCCAGAATCTGGTCATAAGAGTGTCGCAAATTAGCGACAACATTGCGACATATATTCTGTGGTTCCGTGGTAGTCACATATCAGTCACTAATTTGCGACACTTTTACAACGAACAGAATCGTCACAAATTTGTGACACATATGTTACCAAAACAGAAGTCACAAATTAGCGACTCCACCGTGGGTGTCACAAAAGCGTCGCTAATTCATGTCGGCAGAAGAATACAAAAGGGAATCTATATCGGCCAAAAGGTTACGAAAATGTAAAACGTGTTTGGTAACCGGTCACCTAACTCAAGAGATATTTTTCTTAAGGTAGTGGTAAAGTAGAGGGTAAAGCGTCACAAAGTTGTGACTCCGGTTTTGGCGTCACAAAGTAGAGGCAAATTATTTTGCCTATAAATACCACGTATCCTCCTCTCATTTCATTCACACAAATCTCTATCCTCCTATCTCTCTCTGAAAAAAAAAAAGTGTGGGAAAAAAAAAAGAGTTGGGAAAAAATAGTGTGGGGAAAATATTAGTGTGGGGGAAAAAATAGTGTGGGGAAAAAATTAGTGTGGGGGAAAAAATAGTGTGGGGAAAAAATTAGTGTGGGGGAAAAAATAGTGTGGGGAAAAAATTAGTGTGGGGAAAAAATAGTGTGGGGAAAAAAATAGTGGGGGGAAAAATATTCGGTGAGAAAAAAAAACAAAATGTGGCCTTATTCATCGCGGTCTTGGATGTACAACCGATTCAATTCAGCTACCAACAATATATCTGCTGAATTTGTGGAGGGGGTCGACCAATTCACGAGGTTTGCAGCAGCCCAAGAATTTGCTCTTAATAGTGGAGGTAAAATATACTGCCCTTGTGGTACCTGTAGAAATTTGCGTAGACCAAAACCAGTTAATACTGTAACGAATCATTTGCTTAGTAATGGCTTTATGGAAGGATATTACGTTTGGACAGAACACGGGGAAGATTATAATGTAGGAGGGGTAGGTAGTAGTAGCAATTACGAAAATGCCCAGTTTAGTACCGGTAATGATCAAATTAGTATGGGTAATGAAGAGATGAATTATGATGGTAGTAATGTTTACGCTGAAATGGTTGAAGATGCATTTCATGTTTCTACGCCAATGAATGAATATGAACATGAACATGATCAAACTGGAAATGATTATGTTTATGAAGAACCTACCGGGGACGCGAAAAAATTCTACCAATTGTTAGACGCTGCTAATACGCCATTGTATGAAGGTTGTCGAGAAGGTCATTCGCAATTATCGTTAGCGTGTCGACACATGAACATCAAATCAGACCATAATTTGTCAGAAGTTTGCATGGATTCATGGTCAGAAGCATTTACAGAGTATTTACCTCAGCCTAATCGTGCAACCCGATCATATTACGAGACGGAAACATTGATAGGAAAGCTAGGGTTGCCGGTTCATAAATACGATGTATGCGAGGATAATTGTATGCTTTACTGGAAAGAAGACGCGGCGTTGGAGAATTGCAAGTTTTGTGGAAAACCAAGGTATATGCCTGATACCGGAGGGCGGAAGAGAGTGC
Organism: Draba incana; assembly: GCA_963576765.1. Taxonomy (NCBI): domain Eukaryota; kingdom Viridiplantae; phylum Streptophyta; class Magnoliopsida; order Brassicales; family Brassicaceae; genus Draba; species Draba incana. The sequence continues at coordinate 15,350,737 of OY755213.1, read as the reverse complement.
CAATTAGTAAAATGTGGTATCTTCCTATCGGTGATAGGCTGAAGAGATTGTACCTATCAGAGAAGACTGCAGCGGTAATGAGATGGCATGCTGAGCACGAGTCAAAAGACGGAGTTATGTGTCATCCATCTGATGCGGCAGAGTGGAAAAATTTTGATCAACTGCATCCCGGTTTTGCGGCGGAGACACGAAACGTACGGCTTGGATTATGTACAGATGGTTTCAATCCTTTCGGTATGTCGAAGAATCATTCGTTGTGGCCTGTGATCTTGACCCCTTACAACTTACCTCCACATATGTGCATGAATGAAGAGTATTTGTTTTTAACAGTATTGAACTCGGGACCTAATCATCCATGTGGGAGTCTTGATGTTTTTCTTCAGCCGCTGATCGAGGAGCTAAAAGATTTATGGAATAATGGAGTCGAAGCGTACGATGTGTCATTACAGCAAAACTTCAACCTGAAAGCCGTTTTGTTGTGGACGATTAGTGATTTTCCAGCATATGCTATGTTGTCGGGATGGATGACACACGGAAAACTAGCTTGTCCTATTTGCAAAGAAGATACAAATGCTTTCTACTTGCAAGCTGGTCGGAAGACGTGTTGGTTTGACTGTCATCGTAGATTTTTGCCGCAAGATCACCAGTTACGAAGGAACAAAGTTAATTTCCGAAAGGGACGTAACGCTATAAATTTATCTCCACCAGAATCGTTGACGGGGGAACAAATATACCGCAGTATACAGAACAGCAGAGCAAAAAAAACATCTAAATGTGGTGGAAATGGGCATAAAAAAAAACCTCCCGGCTATGGAGATTGGCATAATTGGCATAAAGAAAGCATTTTTTGGGAGCTTCCGTACTGGGTGGATCTAAATCTACGACATTGCCTTGACGTGATGCATATCGAGAAGAACTTTTTTGATAACATCATGTATACTGTGATGAATGTCAAAGAAAGAACAAAAGACACGGTGAAGTCAAGAGTAGATATGGACATACATTGCCACCGACCTGAACTGCGGGTGGATGAGTATGGGAATGCCCCATTCCCTATTTGGAGATTGCCCACAAGAGGAGTAGATGCATTACTAGATTGGGCGAAAAATCAAGTCAAATTTCCAGATGGTTATGCAGGAAACTTAGCAAGTTGTGCAGACATCAATGCCCGAAAGTTTTTGGGAATGAAAAGTCACGACTGCCATGTTTTCATGGAGCGGTTGCTTCCGTTCGTATTTGCAGAACTTCTTCCAAGAAACGTTCACCAAGCATTGGCAGGTACGTATACATATAGAAAGTCTTTTGTTACTTTTCTGGTGCTCCGGTGTTGATTTTAAGATATGTTTTTCAGCAACTGGAGCATTTTTTCGTGACCTTAGTAGTAGATCGTTGGATCAAAGCCGGCTGCAAATTTTGAAGGAGAATATTGTTATGATACTCTGCAATTTGGAAAAAATCTTTCCACCAGCATTTTTTGATGTCATGGAGCACCTACCTATTCACTTGCCATACGAAGCTGAGCTCGGGGGTCCCGTGCAGTATCGGTGGATGTATCCGTTCGAAAGGTTCTTTAAACATTTGAAAGGAAGAGCAAAGAACAAAGCCCGTCCAGCAGCATCGATTGTTAAAGCGTACAGGAACGACGAGATATCTAATTTCTCTGAACACTACTTTCCACCAAACTTATCCACAGCTGCAAGAAGAAGGTAAATAATTAAGAACCATACAATTTGTTTTCTGCTGTTGAATTCTATACATAGCATATTAATTAACAAATAAATTTTGTAGGGCTTCTCGATACATGGAAGGTGAAGTACCCATGTATACTGCACCAGTGCCAGATATATTTACTGGGTTCGGTCGCCCAAGTGGAAAATGTACAGAATTTTGGTTGAAAGACATTGACTATACGACATCGCACTCATATGTTTTGCGTAATTGTGAGTATTTTCGACTGTTCGAAAGGTATTAATGTTTTCTCCTAAATAATTGTTGGTTACGTCATATGGTTTCAGATCGTTTAGTAATTTTTTGTTTCAAATGCAGCTACTTGGATGCACATATTCGAGTTGAAAACCTAGGACTATCTGCTGAAGAGGTCACAGCGAAAAAAGATGATGAATTCCATTCATGGATGCGCCAATATGTAAGTATTCCTATTATTTAATTTTTATTTTTATATAATTAAATATTATATAATTCTCTATGTAGGTGCAAGCGGTAAAACATGAACGCAATTTTCCAATGTGGGTTCACGAAATATTAGATGGTCCTGAGAATAAGGTGAAGTCGTGGCCAATGTATTTTACGAGGGGGTATATGTTTCACACGCGTGAGTACGGAGAACGAAGGAAAACAATGAATTATGGAGTTTGTGTTCGAGGACAAAATTATTCAGACGCCTCCGTTGAAGAAGATTTCTATGGCACAGTTGAAAAAATTATCGAACTCACATACCCCGGAATCTTGAATTTAAAGATAATCCTTTTTTACTGTCAATGGTATGACCCTACGCTCGATAGAGGGACCCGAAAGAACGAGGTTGGCGTTGTCGATGTGCTCTCATCTCGAAAATATCCAAAATATGAACCATTCATATTAGGTACAAATTCACGTTCCTCTAAACTTATGTCATACTTATAATTTGTACTAACATGAAATGTTATGCATTACAGCGTCTCAAGCTGATCAGGTTTGTTATCTTCCCTATCCAAATCCAAAGCGTTCTCGGAGAACATGGTTATCCGTTGTGAAAGTGAATCCGCGTAATCGAATTCAAGGAAAGTTTGTGGAAAATGAGGAGGTCACTTTGCAACAAACGGTCGATGAGAATACCACCTCTACGATTCATGAATTAAATGTCGATAGTTTAGTTGATGTGACTTATCCGATGGAAGGTCTTGCTTACGAAATTGAAGACGAAGATCCTATCGATGAATTTCAATGTAATTTATCTGACCACGCCTCCGACGAAGAACCATACGATGATTAATGTGAATATTTATATGTTTTTATTTGTATTAAGTGTGACTATTATATTTTTGTATGTGTATAAGTATGTAATTTAAGAAATTTGTATGAGGGTGTAATTTGCTTGACTAAAATAAGTTTTTCATTGAAATTTTTTTTTTAATCCCATATACATATACAAGTTATAAGGGAGCCTCACAATTACATTACAACGGCACAACGGTTTACACCACAATGCATACTATCACAGAACCCGGGTTCGAATCCGGGTAACCACACCCTTTTGTTATATTTACTGGAAAATATAGATAAATAAAAGGCAGTATAAGAGATAACAAATATATTTCTATGGCACATCGGTTTACACTGCAATACATACCATGACCAAACCCGGGTTCGAATCCGGGTAACCACACCCTTTTGTTATATTTACTTGAAACTATAGATAAATAAAAGACAGTATAAGAGTTAACAATTATATCACTATGGCACACCGGTTTACACGGATTAAACTCCCATCCGACCCCGAGTTCGAATGTTGCCGACAACACCGTTTTTTAAATATTCGTAGTGACTAATTTGTGACGCTCTTGTCACAACATAGGGCTTAGGGTTTCAAATAGGGTTTGAATTTTGTGAAACCCTTAATAGGCGTCACAAATGAGTCACTAATTTGCGACTCTTTAGCGACACATTTGTGACCGATTTAAAATTTCCGACTGATTAGTGACTAATTTGCCACGCCATTTTACATTTTTAACATTTAAAACGAAAATGCATGCCTCCATGATTCATAGATGTATTCTACCTTCTACAAACTCAAATTCAAAGTTTCCAATATGTGTTTAAATATTTTTTATGAAAGTAAAAAAAATCAAACTAAGTGACAATAGGTTACTAGTATATACTTTAGGTTAAAAGTACTTGTTATTTTATGGTACAATAGGTTGGATTCATGTGTTTCTAAATTTTCTTTTTTATTGATGGTATAAAAGATATATCCATTTTCTAAGTGTATATGGCTTAGGGAAAGGCTAGATTTCCCAAATTTTGGCTCTAAATGTTTAGAGTTTAGGGATTTGAGTAGTGACTAACTTTCAGTCGTCACAAATCAGTGGCAAATTTGCCTCTGATTACCGACCCATTTGAGACTAAAATTTGGGCCACTCTTTACACTAAAATGGCCCTTTTGGCGGTCCATTTTGCCGCCCAAACCTAAAAATTACCCACGCATTAGCGACTCTTCCCCGACGCCTGTGAAGAAACCTCGATTATATCGGCCAACCCAATGGTCATTTTCTGATTTTTCTCTAACACTTTTCTTCTTTTCTCTCAACCTCTCACGAACTCACAAAAAACCCTTCATCATTCCTTTCGATTCCCTTAATCCTTTTCATCATTCCTTTCGATTCCGTGCTAAATTCTTCTCTTTCTCTTTGTTGTTCATCTGGATAACTCGATTTCTTTATGGAATCGGTTACAGATTTCTATTATCGATTCTGTTCTTCGGTTCGAAAACCCTAATCTCTTCGTCTTCTTAGTTATCAAACCCTAATCTCTTCGTCTTCTTTCTCGTTTTCGATTCAAACCCTAATCTCTATTTCAGAAACCCTAATCTATATATCTCTCTCGTTTTTGATTCTAACCCAAATCCAAAACCCTAATCTTCTGAGAAAGCATAATCTAGATGGCTGGGTCCAAATCAGTCAGAACCCGAGGAGGTAAATCAAACGGCCAAGGGAAATCAATCGGCGGAGGTAACGGCAAATCAATCTCCGCCGATGGAAACCCTAAGTCCACTACCCTCAGAATCGTAGGTTTTGATGGAGACCGTCCCTCGGCGAACCGTCTTCCGGTAGACTATCCCGGGAAAGGTAAAGGGATATCCGGTGGTGGTAAGTCTAGAGCACAATCAACCTCACCTCAGTCGGCCAACGCTGGAGATGGTTCACCACAAGGAGTGAGGTCAACAAACTTGGCGAGTTCTTCACATGACTCCAACGGGAATAATCAGCGTTCTCCCCCTTCTCAGAACAACAGCAATCTCTCCGGCTCTCGACGCAACCTGCTTCCACTCCAGTATGCATCACAAACCGCTCTGACTCAGCGACAATCAAACTCTCAGCCGCGAGCCAACCTCAATCTCAATCTGCAACCTCACCGCTCTAATGCTTCTACTCGGCCTGAGGAAGCCGAAGATGAAGAGGACGATGAAGAGGAAGCGAACGATGAAGAAGATGATGGAGATGGACTTGGTTATGAAGATCCTGTGGATGAAATCCAAGTTGGTGGTAATGGTGGGGAAAATGAAGACTATGGGGCACTGTTGGCCGCTGTGTTAGCCCATCCAGGGCGTGAAAGACTACCCTTCCTCAGTGAGGAACCATTGGAGGATACATTTTGGTAAGTCTATCAAAACACCAATTTTTCCACTGTTTATTGTTGAGAACACTGCTAGGTTGATCACATTGTGTGTATTAGACTGCTAGGTCGACCAAAATGTGTGTGTATTAGACTGCTAGGTTGATCAATATGTGTGTGTATTAGACTGCTAGGTCGACCAAAATGTGTGTGTATTAGACTGCTAGGTTTATCAATATGTGTGTGTATTAGACTGCTCATTTTTTGTCTCTTAGACTGTTAGGTTGCTAAATATTTGTTATTTGTTAAACAGCCGATTGTAATTGCTTATGTGTTATTTGTTAAACAGCTGATTGTAATTGCTTATGTGTGATTTGTTTAACCTCTGTTTATGTGTGATTTGTGATTTGTTTAACCTCTGTTCTAATTGGTTATGTTTGATTTGTTTATATGTAAAACATGCTTATGTGTGATTTGTTTAACCTCTGTTTATGTGTGATTTGTGATTTGTTTAACCTCTGTTCTAGTTGCTTATGTGTCATTTGTTTATGTGTGAGTTGCTAATGTGTGATTTGCTAATATGTGACTTGTTTAACCTATGTTTATGTGTGATTTGTGATTTGTTTAACCTCTGTTGTAATTGCTTATGTGTGATTTGCTTATGTGTGATTTGTTTAACCTTCTGTTTTCATTTCTGAGCAAGGTTTACTCGGGACAGAGGCTTACTGACCCGTGTCATTTCTGGAATATTTCGTCGAAAGTTTGATGGCCCATACTACAGTTGGACCGTCACACCGATCGACAAGCAAGAAAGATATTTCCGAACTTTTGCGGTAATATTCATTTCTATTAGACATGTTCAGTTCATTTTCTTAGCTCAATCATTTCATTCTTTTATGAACTGATTCTTTTTATCTGTAGAGCAACTACAATTGGGATGTTGGTATCACTCCGGTTGTGAGGGCTCACTTCAATCGGATTGCAATTAAGAGGATGAGAGGAATAGTCAGCCAAGTTAGGACCCGTAAACCGAGGGTGAGACCAATCTGGATTAGTGATGAGAAGCTATGGCAAAGAATGTGTACCTACTGGGCCACTGCACAGGCTCAAGAGAAGAGCACTACGGCTTCCAACTCAAGAAACTCAGATCGTAACGGCCGTGGCCCACACAAGCACAGAACAGGCCAGTCTTCCTACCTCACTATTCAACAAGATATGGTAAGCACATTTCAGTCCTCACATGTTTGTACATTTTATTATTTCCTTCTCTTTGAGACTGATGTAAATAATGGGTCTTACCTATTCTGACAGGAGCAAGAACTACAGCGAGCAGTCTCTTGGGGTGAAGTGTTTTTGAAGACACACACATTGCCGGATGGGAGCTTCATTGATCTTAAAGCTCAGGAGGTTGCTGCAAATTACGAGAACACTCTGAGAAAGGCGATGGAACAGCCTGCAGATATGGAAGAAGATTCAGCCAACTCCTCTCAACGGAATCTGACCGTCGAAGAAAAGAATGAGATCTTCTTGAAGGTATGGTCCCTCTTCTGTTCTGTTTATTATGTTTTAATCCTGTACTGTTGTCATTGTTTATAAATCCTTGTTTTTGCTATTGTAGTGCACTGAGTTTGATCCTAAGGGTACTCCTTATGGAGTAGGTCAGCTCTCACACATGCGTAACAAAGGAAAGAGAAAGATCTCCTATGGTGAATCTTCGTCACAAGGACTGCAAGAGTTGCAGGATGAGCTTAAGGCAGCACGGCAAAGAATCTCTGACCAAGATGCAGCGAATGAGCGACGTGATGCGGATAATGCACGTCTTGCTCAAGAGCTAAAGGCAAGTCAGGACCGGATCAGTGACCTCGAGAAGAAGATGCTCGCCTTCATGCAGCAAGCAGCACCAACAGTTCAACAAGCTTCACCACAGGTTCCAGTTGTCATCACTCCAGCGTCTGCAAGTGACCCTCCATGTCCAGCCAATGGCACCACCGAACCACCGAAGTAACCCTCCCAATCTCTTTTACTCTCTCTCTAAAACTCTGAAACTTTAAAACTTGGAAGTTTATCTTCCTTTTAGAACTTGATAACATATTTTGTCAAGCTAAGTGCTTGATTTGTATATAATGGTTGTATATATAATGTTTCTGGTTTTATTTAAATGGTTTTTGGTGTGTTTTGGATTTCATTTTGAATGGTTTTTGGTAGGTTTTTCTTCTCACTTATAGCATAACAAAACAACAAAAATCGACACATAATTGTAACAAAATAGCAACTGAAAAGTGACCAAATATACGACCAACCAAAACCATGGCGTCGCAAATTAGAGGCAATTTAGTCACAAAATTGTGACTACCATGTAACTACGAACTATTTGAAGCAAGTGTCATAACGTCGCTCATCAGTCGCGGTTTTATGACTACCAAATGAGACACAAAACTGTCACAAATTACCGACTACAAAAGCGAGACATAGTGGTTGCAAATTAACGACGCTAAAAGTGGTCATCTGTCAGTCGCAAATTACCGACTACAAATGCGAGACAGAGTAGTTGCAAATTAACGACGACAATATTCGTCGCTAATTAACGACTACATGAAACGACACTAATTCGTCACAAAATTACGACTAATATATGGTGTCACAATTCAGTCGCTTATTTGCCACGCATTAGAGGAGCCTCATATCAGTCACAAATTAGCGACTGAAAAAATGTAGTCAGACAAGCGTCGCTAATTTCCGACTGATTAGTGACTCCGAAAATTAGCGACGCACGTTTTGTGACGCCGAGTTGGCGTCACAAAGTAGTCGCAAATGGGTCATTAGTGACGAATTTGTGACGCTTCTGGGAGTGGCAAATGGCCTGTTTTCTTGTAGTGTGTGCAATGGAGAACCATCACATGGGTCTTAGCATATTTTTTTTATCTATTGCACTTGCTCTTAGAGCCAAGTAAATGAGGAGCTGAAATTCGAGACACTTTAGACAATAGAAATGACATGTTTAAAAAAAAAAAATCTACCATAATTGCTTCTTGCTTACCTTAAAGCTGCGTTTTCAAAATAGGAAGATGTAAGTTCTCAAACTCATTTTATATAAATTATGTAGATTAAGATCGAACATAAGTTTTAGGGTTTGTAACATTTCATGATTCATCATGTTATTATGGATATGAGTCACGTAGAAGAATGCTAGACTAATTTTCATGTCTCTTATTTACATTTTGTCATGGTACACAATTAAAGCAATAAAGCATTTTCTTTGGAAATTTGAGGAACTTATGAGCTTAATTCTCCGTAAGCTTTGTTTTAACGTTTTGAAATATGTCATCTTCACATTATCTAATGAAATTGTTTTTTTGTTGGTCATTCGATTGTATTAGTGTTTGCTTACTCAGATTTCACTCATTTTTAGACTTGTTATTACAAATGCTTGTTTATCATTTTCACAGGTCTTATTTTTTTAATCCATTGTAGATTCTCGATTACCTCAAAAAGAAGAGTGCTATAAACTGTGGAGGATTACCCCCAAATAAATTTGTCTATGAAACCATATCGAACTTTTTGTAGAACGCAAGAGGCAACTTGTGTTTGGTGTAAGTGAATTGTATGAGGTGAATACCTATTTAGAATATCATTTCACTCCCATGAACTCTGATTATTGCCAGTTCGTCTATCTCACAAAACTTGATGTCTTGCAATCAATTACAGACATCGCTATGTGTTTCTAATTCAAAAAAACTACAACCGGTTGATTATGAGATTAAAACAGTATGGAACTATTGGGGTTCAAGATTCACAAAGTATACAAATTTAACGCGGCAAATAAAATTACAATTTTGTGAATGAGTGTAATTATAAAATCATTAACATACTAATATTGTCAAATGAAGGATATCACTCTATTACCTTATCATACTTTCCCTACACAATTTTAGTTATATACATGAACTCTTTTGTAACACGTTTGTATACAAAATTAATGATGTCTAATGTGAAAGTTCTAACAGTAAAAATTTATGTGTGTTATTGGAAACTCTTGAATCCATAGTGGTTACCATTACATAAAAGAAAATTAATTGTAAAATCTTTTAAAAATAGCTTATATTCACAATTTTGAAATAGGTAGAAAAGACTTGATGCCATGTTCTTAAGACTTGCACTCGTTCACATCTTCCTACAACAAGTCATAAATCTTTCTCCATCGAAAAAGGGAAATTTATGTATAAGTAAAATATATACATGTGAAAACAATTCCACGGCCGATTGGTATTATATTGTTGTAACGCATAGGGGTAGTGGATTAGTTCCGTTTTGTAATTAAACTCTCTTTATTCGGCTGTATATTAAAGTTTAATAAAAATATCGTTGTCACAATCTGTAATCTCAGGAGAATCTTAACTGAAACAAAATTAATATCTATTTACTGATTATTACCAAATATTCGCACACAACAATAAAGAAATTACAAATTACTATAGCATTGACTGAAATTATTTAACAAAATAAAAATAAATTAAAAAAAAGCAACAATATAGCTCTATAAACACTCTCAGGAGAGAAGTTATATTGATCGTCTTCCCTAAACAACTCACTGATTATTATTTTCTCCTTCGTCTTCCTCTCTCCGTCGCCGCCATGTCTCTGCTTTCAGATCTCGTTAACCTCAACCTATCCGACACCACCGAGAAAATCATCGCCGAATACATATGGTTCGATCTCTCTGTTTCACGATAACTCGTATTGATTATCATTGTTTCTTCTCCCTGTTACTGCGATTCGATAAGCTTTTCCTTTTTTTTTTGTTTTTGCTGGGTTTGAGAAATTTTGGTATGAACACGGTTCATTTCATGCGAGATTGACGTGTATAGCATAAAGCTTGTCTCTTTGTTCTTTGTCTTGTTCTGGGTTTGTGAGTTTTTTCGTTTTCTCTTATGGGTTTTTTGAATGAACAGGATCGGTGGATCTGGAATGGACATTAGAAGCAAAGCCAGGGTAATTTCAGACTCTGTTTTATCGATCCTCTGTTTTTCGTTATCCTTTCTTGTTTCGATTGATCTGATTTTGTTTTTTTGGGTAATAACAGACACTACCAGGACCAGTGAGCGATCCATCAAAGCTTCCTAATTGGAATTACGACGGATCCAGCACCGGTCAAGCCGCCGGAGATGACAGTGAAGTCATTATATAGTATGCTCTTTTGATCATCACTATCTCATCTCTCAAACATATCTTGATTTCTTGATCTTGTACTGATCTTGATTTGTTTGTTTAGCCCTCAAGCAATATTCAAAGATCCGTTCAGGAGAGGCAACAATATTCTGGTTTGTTGATTTGGTTTGATGATGATTAGTGTAACAAATCCAAATTTGGATCTATAATTAGATTTTTAAGAAATTATTGATTGTTGTGATATTATGTAGGTGATGTGTGATGCTTACACACCGGCCGGAGATCCAATCCCGACCAACAAGAGGCACAACGCTGCTAAGATCTTTAGCCATCCTGACGTTGCCTCTGAGGTGCCTTGGTAAGCTCTCAATCTTCGCCTATTCATCGCTATGCAAATTAATCGTAATACTAATACTTATGTGACTCGAATAGGTATGGGATTGAGCAAGAATACACATTGATGCAAAAGGATGTGAACTGGCCTATTGGTTGGCCTATTGGTGGCTACCCTGGACCTCAGGTAGATCCGATTATCATCCGATCGATACGCGTAATATTACTGCAAGACGTTTTCGATATTAATGTTTTTTTTTGTTGAAATAGGGACCATACTACTGTGGTGTTGGAGCTGACAAAGCCATTGGTCGTGACATTGTCGATGCGCACTACAAAGCATGTATTTACGCCGGTATTGGCATTTCCGGTATCAATGGAGAAGTCATGCCTGGCCAATGGGAGTTCCAAGTTGGTCCTGTTGAAGGTATTAGTGCTGGTGATCAAGTCTGGGTCGCTCGATACCTTCTCGAGGTAGAATTCTTACATAAACCGGTTCTGTTATTGAAAAGCTTCAAAATTTGCTGATGGCATCTTTCTCTTTTGACAGAGGATCACTGAGATCGCTGGTGTTAATGTCAGCTTCGACCCAAAACCAGTCCCGGTTCGTTATTTACCATTCTCTAATCCTCTTCATATGCAATTACTACAAGTGAATTTTTGGTTGTAACAATTCTTGAATGGTTTCAGGGTGATTGGAACGGAGCTGGAGCGCATTGCAACTACAGCACGAAGTCGATGAGGAACGATGGAGGATTACAAGTGATTAAGAAAGCAATTGAGAAGCTTCAAGTGAAACACAAGGAGCACATTGCTGCTTACGGCGAAGGCAACGAGCGTCGTCTCACGGGGAAGCACGAAACCGCAGACATTAATACGTTCTCTTGGGGAGTGGCGAACCGTGGAGCTTCGGTTAGAGTGGGAAGAGACACTGAGAAAGAAGGCAAAGGTTACTTCGAGGATCGTAGGCCAGCTTCTAACATGGATCCTTATGTTGTTACCTCCATGATCGCTGAAACCACTATCCTCGGTTAATCACATATTTGGAACCGGTTTCTCTGGTGGTTTTATTTATCCGGTTTAGTTTGGTGTTTTCAGTCGGTGACATTTGTCCTTGTGATTGCACTATTTTCGATTTGAAATAATTTTTATTTCGGTGTATTGTGATATTTTGTGTTTTATTTCAAGCTGGAAAAATCTAAAATGTTCAGGATTATTGATTTACTGTTTTGATATTATAACAATGTACGGACGATGCGTTGGAGGTTGAACTTGTCGCGGTAGTAGGTGGATAAGGTTTTGCGATTATTAATAATACGAATGATACTATATTTAAAATAATGTCGAATATCTTTACAATAAATTAAGTATGTATATAAAATATTAAATTCCGAAGATGGAGGGTGGTGGAATTTTAGGTGGGAACACCGTAATGCTAGTCACGTGCTCTGTTTGCCTAAGTCCTAATCTCATGCATTGAAAGTCGTGACTAGTTTTGGATAGATGGAGTCAAATCAATTTTTTGATATTTGTGCTATTTATTTCGTGAGTGGGGACATTAGTGACTTTCCACTACGGAAATGAAGACTTTGTTACCCATTTGATTATGGAAGTTATGAGTCTAATTTCTTAAATTTTTTTTTTTTTTGTCAACTCTTAAATTAAGCTAAAAAAGATGATGACGAAAAGTAATGTAGCGTTTTTTTTTAAGTTTGGAAATGTATGTAAACACAAGTAGTACTTTCGTTGTACCTCTCAGTGCATTTAGTATCACGCTTTGATCACTGCAACCATTTCTGAACGTACCTTTATAAAGTAAATAAATAGAAAATTCATGACACCTACCAAACCCACTTAATTTCGCTTTGAAATAAAGAAATGAAAGGATAAAAGTAAAAATAGTAAAGTTATGATTGACATAGTCACCAACTTGTTGACAAAAAAAAAAAAAAAAGGCATAGTCACCAACTAAGTGATCTTTGGAGTTATAGGAAGGCGTTTTGGAATGTCTTGCAGTACTTTCTTATTTTTGTTTTCTAACTCAATAGTTTTATATATTTTCTCAAACGTATGAACAAGTATTCTTAGGGATTGGTTAAACTACTTAAAGCATCCAACGTTTTGTCAAGCAAATTCCCGGTGGGATTTTCCACTCACCATATAGAAACAAAACAGTTGTTTGGAAAACACTGATTCATCGAACATAGATACTTTCTTATTAGCATATAGTATATGGGTGTATCCGTGTATGTGCTAAATAACATAATTATAACTATAATTGTTGAGATAAGTTGGTGATATTTTCGTAAAAAATATACCACCGAAATGTGTTCGATTAATATCACACGGTATTACAATAATACCACCGAATGGTTTGACAAAATAAAATGTTTTTAAATTACGTAATTTTAGCAAATAAATCCTACGATTTAATATATTTTTTTACATATTCAGCTTTTTCACTCTCTAATTCAATATATATTTTTCTAGTATTTGGTCCATTTTCTATGTTTTCAATAGAATCATATGATATAACAAAAGTTAAGGGGATGTCATTGGGATGTCATTTGGAATAAGATTTTTTAACGATTTCTAGAATTCTTAGGATCAATTGTGAATATTGATTTATAAATTCTAACAATCTTAATAAAATCTATGGTAATTGGTTTATAAGTTCTAACAATCTTGACGAAATTAATCAGTTGTTATTAAAAAAAATATATAGTTTTTAATGATTTTTTTTAACAACATTTTTAGTGATTATGTAATTCTGGCAAAATCCAATACTATTGGTAAATAAATTCTTAATAATTTTATACACTAAACACAACTTTCACCAATGTAAAGTATATATACAACCAAGTGGTTCTTGGTCTAGTGGTTTCCTCTTCATCACATTTGAGAAGAAGTTCCTAGTTGAAATCCATTTGTAACGAGGGAGATTTCTAAGAAAATTGACTAAAGGCTGAATCCGGATCTATGAAGATTAAGGTTTCGCCCCAAACTTCGAAGTTAAAAAAAAAGAAAAGGTATATATACTTGAGATTTTAAAAATTCTTACAATCAATTTCTTTGATAGATTTATGAATACACCAAGTTTTTTTTTTTGGTCAACACACTTAGTTATTTATAAAATTTTCAAATTTCATAAATATCAAAACTGCTAAGATCAACGAATTCTATCTAACATTTACTCTCTAAAATGGAAAATTCCCTAAGCCCATATGCTTTGAGTGAATCTGCTCGGCCCAAAAATATGAATCTACCGTTAAAACGACGTCGTTTTGACATGAGCGTAGAGTTTCTATCTAGCCCAATGTTGCCGTGTAAATCACCACCGAGCAAAAACCACCTTAAAACCCCTCCCTCTGAAATCCCGGAGGCGCGAGGGAGATGAAATGGCTTCCATGACTCACTCTACACTGATCCCATCTCTAAACCCACCTCATTGCTTCTGGCATCAGTTTCCGCAATCAAATGCGTCCTTCTCTCTATCTCCCAGTCTCCCGAATTCGTTGCGTTTTCGGAGATGTGGGTTTTCCGGCGGAAATCGCCGCCGTGTGGTCACCATGGCCGCCGGGACCGATCACTACTCTACTTTAAATGTCAATCGAAACGCCACCTTGCAGGAGATCAAAAGCGCGTACAGAAAACTCGCTCGCAAGGTTACTCTTCGAGATTCTCGCTTGCTTCTATTTTCTTTGTTTTTCTCTTGAATTGAAGTTTAGGGTTTGTAATTGTTGAACAGTATCACCCAGATATGAACAAGAACCCGGGTGCTGAAGATAAGTTCAAAGAGATTAGTGCTGCTTACGAGGTAACACAATCTTTTTCCAAACGCTTAGTTTTGATTGGAATCGCTTTTGAGGTTTTGTAGCTGATTACAACTGGAAATGAAGCATTTTTGTAGGTATTATCTGATGAGGAGAAGAGATCTGTGTATGATCGCTACGGCGAGGAAGGTTTAGAAGGAGGTTTTAATGGATCACAGGATAGTTCACAAGGGGTAAGTTGTTTATGTAGAAATTCTAATGGTGTCAGATTTTCTTAAAGTTGTCTAAGACTTGAATGATTGTTTTTCCAATTCTTCAGGTGGATCCATTTGACTTGTATAGTGCATTCTTTGGAGGTTCTGATGGATTCTTTGGGGGAATGGGTGAATCAGGAGGGATGGGTTTTGATTTCATGAATAAGAGAAGCCTAGACCTTGACATTCGGTAAAATTCTTGTATGCTATTTTGTTCTCGAGCGTTATGTACTGTCAAATTGTGTTTTCCCCATGAATTGGCATTTGATTACTTCCTTCCAAGTGTGGTGCACTATAGTTGTGGCCTTGTCGTTTAGTCGAGAATGGGGGAAATTATCTCTGGCTCTTAATCTTGGGGAGTTTGTGTTTCTTGACTGATATTTGGGGCCATGTATCTTAGGTATGATCTGCGGTTGAGCTTTGAAGAGTCAGTTTTTGGAGTAAAACGGGAAATTGAGGTTTCTTATTTAGAAACGTGTGATGGTTGTGGAGGAACAGGTGCTAAATCCAGTAAAGCCGTTAAACAGTGTAGCAGTTGTGGTGGTAAAGGACGTGTAATGGAAAGTCAGAGAACACCCTTTGGAATCATGTCTCAGGTAATTTGTATTCCGATCACTCGCTAATCCTAAAATGGAACTTTTTTTTATCTCCCTTGACTTGTGCTATATAAATGATAGTTTTTTATATATAGGTGTCTACTTGTTCCAAATGTGGTGGTGATGGCAAAATCATCACTGATAAGTGTCGAAAGTGCAATGGCAACGGGAGACTACAGTCTAGGAAAAAATTGGATGTTGTTGTCCCTCCTGGTGTTAGCGATAGAGCCACAATGCGGATTCAAGGAGAAGGTAATGTGGACAAGAGAAGGTACAGGAGAATCTGCTCTTTTTCGGCTTATGTCCTGATATGTAGTACACTCTGGTACTTGTTTTCTCAATATGGTTTCTAATTTCTGCAGTGGACGAGCCGGTGATCTGTTCATCGTGCTTCAAGTTGATGAGAAGCGTGGAATTCAGAGAGAAGGGCTTAACCTATTTTCCAAGATCAGCATCGATTTCACAGATGCAATACTCGGGGCTGTCACAAAGGTTGAAACGGTTGAAGGAACAATGGATCTTCGGATTCCACCAGGAACTCAGCCTGGAGACACTCTGAAATTACGCCGGAAAGGAGTTCCAGACACGGATAGACCAACAATCCGAGGAGACCATTGCTTTGTAGTGAAGGTTTCAATCCCCAAAAACCTTAGGTTTGTGTTACATCAACATCATTTCCCTTTTAGCTCCTTTTGTGATATTTTTGCTTACTAAAATGCTTGAAACAACTTACATGTCAGTGAGAGGGAGCGCAAGTTGGTAGAGGAATTCTCGTCACTTAGAAGATCTAGTAGTAGTACTGGTACAAAAACACTCACGTAATTGTGAAATTTAACAATACAATTAATAATTTGAAACTTGATAACCCCCATTTGTAGAAACTCGTCAAGAGAAGCACAGTTTTGGCTCAGAGCCCAGAAAGGAACCGTCTTTGTGGCATAAAATGAAAAGTTTCATAAGGTAGCCTCATGATACCTTCTCAATAGTTCATCAAAGTACACTACATGGTTGTCTTGTCCATGAGTCCTTCTGGAATGATATAAGATATATATCAAATGTCTCGGTTTTTGTAGACCAGGAGATTCAGGAACGAAGTTTGGGACTATAAGCTTGAACTCATCAATGCCACTACGAAGAATGAAAGAAGCAGAGACTTCTTCGATTGTTTTCTCGGTTTTGGCTCTGTGCTTGATAACCTCGGCCGTTGCATTGGTTCAGAAGAAAGGTAATCGCTTGGAACAAAAGAAAGAACCCTAACTTCGTCAAATCCAGATGGAGAAATCTGGTTCCAAGTAACAGAGCTTATACCAGATAACATTGATTGTAGGTTGAAATTGTTTGTCACAGAAGAAAAATGATCTTATATGTATGTTTCATCATTTTTAATATATGATTAAAGTGTTATGATCAAACGAATGCTAGTACTTGACCAATCGTTACGTATGCTAAACCTGGTTAAACATTTCCAACAAGAATAGTGTTTAGGTTAACTTTGTAAAAACAAAATTTGTATCTAATTTAGAAAACACTTTTACACAATCAACAAAAAGGTTTCCACATCTGCAAAGTCATCATTGCTTAAAATGGTGCTCAAACACAGCTGCTATACCTGCATTATGACTTAACTTCTTGATCTTCCAAAATAAATGAATAGAAAAGTCAATTAGAGGAAAAAAGAATAACAACTCCAACTACTACACTGTTTATCTTGAAACTCAATCAATGGTTTGTTTTTGTTCACATGTTGTTGTTGTTATAAGTGATCCAATTTCTGATGTAAATTTGATTTTATATAAAACAAAATTGGCTAGGTGGTAAAGATTTATGGGACCCTTTTGATTGATAATACAGAGTGGATCGTATGTGATATTTTTTTCCTTGATACAGAAGAATGAAGACAAGTCACAAATAGAGAATGTGTATCTGAAAAAAACTTTAATGCTGTAAATTATTGTTGTTGGCTTTTTAACATGTTTATGGTCCTACCAATCTCTCTACCCACCATGTTCTCTTCTCTTTTTTCCTTTACAACCATGCATTTTTATATAAATAAAAATTCAGTTTAAATCCCTTTTTATTAATGAAGAGATACATAGAAATAAGTGTTTCTTGAATAGAGGAATCCACTTTATTCAAATGCAGGGAATTTCATCATCTTAACACGAATTTTTATTCACCCTTTGGATTCCATTCATCCACTTGCTAATTTCTTCATTTCACTACATATATAGTAGAAGAATTTTATTTTTGCTGTTGAATCATCAGCAATTAGAGAAAAAGGCAAGGAAAATTAGATAAACAACGAAAGTTTCACACATGACATAGGATACAAAAATATCCATAAGTAAACATTAACCAATAAAATTAAGAATCACATATTTATGTCGAAGCATTGAAAGACACACGTCACTGTTGTACGCAAATGTCGTTTTTGTCACATTTAGAAATTGTTTTGATTTAAATATTACTAAAAAACTTTAAAACTTATTTTTTATGTACTTAAAAAAGCATTAAAAATGAAAAAAAGAGAGACTGTATTAAAGTGTTAAGTGTTGACTGACTATTTTCACTTCACTCTTCTCCTCTGGAATCACACCACAAAGCTTCTCTTGAGCTTTTCTAGGGTTCCTCTTTCTCTCTCTCTCTCTTACAATGCGACTCTTCCTCACCTCTTCAATGGCGAGTCTCTCCATCTTCCTCTTAATTCTTCTCCTCTCTCTCCCTCTTCCATCAATCCAAGATCTCGCCGCCGACAAATCCGCTCTTCTCTCGCTCCGTTCCGCCGTCGGTGGCCGTACATTTCTCTGGGACATCAAACACACCACACCATGCAACTGGACCGGCGTCGTCTGCGACGGTGGCCGTGTAACCGCTCTCCGTTTACCCGGCGTCGCTCTCTCGGGACAGATTCCGGAGGGTATTTTCGGTAATTTAACTCAGCTCCGTACTCTCAGCCTCCGTCTCAATGCTTTAACCGGTTCTCTCCCTCTGGATCTCGGTAGCTGCTCCGATCTCCGGCGACTTTACCTCCAAGGAAACAGATTCTCCGGTGAGATACCTGAAGTTTTATTCAGTCTCAGTAACCTCGTTAGGTTAAATTTAGCGGAGAATGAATTTTCCGGCGAGATCTCATCGGGATTTAGAAACCTCACTAGGCTTAAGACTATGTATCTAGAGAATAACAAGCTCTCTGGCTCTCTTTTAGATATGGATTTGCCTTTAGATCAGTTTAACGTCTCTAATAACTTATTGAACGGATCTATACCAAAGAGTCTCCAGAAATTTGATTCCGATTCGTTTATCGGAACTTCGCTCTGCGGTAAACCGCTTGGTGTTTGTTCTAGTGAAGGAACTGTGCCTAGCCAGCCGATTTCTGTCGGAAACATACCGGGAACTGTTGAAGTAAGTAAGGAGAAGAAGAGTAAGCTCTCCGGCGGTGCGATTGCCGGGATTGTTATTGGATGTGTGGTTGGTTTCTTCTTGATTGTTCTGCTTTTGATGGTTCTGTTCCGGAAAAAGGGGAACGAGAGAACAAGGGCGGTTGATATTGCGACTTTTAAGCATCGTGAAATCGAAATTCCGGGGGAGAAACCGGTGGTTGAAGCACCGGAGAGTGTGAGTTACGGAAACGAGTATTCACCTGCGGTGATGACGGGAACATCGAAAGCCGTGGAAGTGAATGGCTCAGGGACGAGGAAGCTAGTGTTCTTTGGGAATGCGACTAAGGTTTTTGAACTGGAGGATTTGTTGAGAGCTTCTGCGGAGGTTTTAGGGAAAGGAACTTTCGGGACTGCGTATAAGGCGGTGCTTGACGCGGTGACATTGGTGGCTGTGAAGAGGCTGAAGGATGTGACAATGGCGGATAGAGAGTTTAAGGAGAAGATTGAGGTTGTTGGAGCGATGGATCATGAGAACTTGGTACCTTTGAGAGCTTATTATTACAGTGGAGATGAGAAGCTGCTTGTGTTTGACTTCATGCCTATGGGAAGCTTGTCTGCTCTTTTACATGGTAAGATATCTCTCTCTCTTTCTCTGCTTAAAATTGTGACTTTTGTTGTTAATAGTTCTCTGCTGAATCATTTTGGGAATATTGCATTGTTAAGTGATAAGTGTGATACAATTTGAATGTATTGATTTGTTTATTTACATTACTGTTAAGATACAAATATCAAAGCTTTTTTAAGTCATACAGTGATTAGTTTAGTGCTGCATTACTTTGTTTTTGATTTCCCAATCCTATGTTTAAAGTTTCTTTTCAACTTTGGTTTAGTTATAACTACAGAAAATGATTGTGTCCTGGATTTTCTGTGTTCTTGTTTCAGAGCGGCCTTTATTTTGTATTTGATCTTAATGTCATGTTTTGCTACAGGAAACAAAGGTGCAGGACAGACTCCACTGGACTGGGAAATCCGATCACGTATCGCACTTGGGGCAGCACGTGGCTTGGACTATCTTCACTCACAAGACCCATTGAGCTCTCACGGCAACGTGAAGTCCTCCAACATCCTCTTAACAAACTCACACGACGCACGAGTCTCTGACTTCGGCCTGGCTCAGCTTGTCGGCTCCTCAACCACAACTCCAAACCGGGTTACCGGGTACCGTGCGCCAGAAGTAACTGACCCGAGGCGTGTCTCACAGAATGCAGACGTGTACAGCTTTGGTGTGGTATTGCTTGAGCTGCTCACCGGGAAAGCTCCGTCTAACTCGGTGATGAATGAGGAAGGAATGGATTTGGCGAGGTGGGTTCATTCGGTCGAGAGAGAGGAGTGGAAGAGTGAGGTTTTTGATCCGGAGCTGATGAGTTTGGAGACAGTGGTCTCGGTGGAAGGAGAGATGGCGGAAATGCTGCAGCTTGGGATTGAATGTACGGAGCAGCACCCAGACAAGCGGCCAGTGATGGTGGAGGTGGTGAAGAGGATCCAGGAGTTGCGTCAATCAGGTTCGGATCGGGTGGGCTAGACCAATGGATGGAATAGAGGCTTGAGTGGTTCATGAGCTAGATCGACGATGTGAAACGAGGGCGTTTGATGAATGTCTCTCTCTCTCTCCAATTGTGGAATCTGTAATGTTTAAATGTTAGTTTAAGAATATGGCGGGGAATTAGAGTTGAGTTCGTTAATTAGATGTTTTGTTTCTAATTTTGTTTTCCTTTTTTTATTTTATTTCATGTGTGTGCACTGATGATGAGGACTGATGAGTTCGTTGTGGGTGTAATTATTAGTGCTTTTAGCTTTAACTTTATTTCAGTATCGTTTCAGCCTTTTTGTCTCTTTGGTACGATAGTTTGCAAGCAGAAAAGGAGATAATGTAGTCTTTTAATGATTTCACATTTAAACTATATAACGTAGACTTGAAACATGTTATGCATCAGATGTTTATGTCTTTCCATGCACTAAGAATCATTCTTTAGCCTGAAGTGAACTCATTCACATCACATTCACATTCACGTTCGCTTCTTGCAACACCAGAAATTGATAAGAATTATAAGTTCACCATAGGTTAAGAAATAATAGCGGAGATGAGATACGTCGTCCTGGTAAATGTTTTTATTTTCCTTTTGTTTGCCAAATAAAAAGGTTAGGTGTGCAATGAATTGTCACTAAAATCATGGTAGACAACATAATAAATAATATTAAATTATTGCGGTTATGTAGGGTTGCGTCTTAAATGGCATTTGAAATCATTAAAGGTTAAATAAGTTATGAGTTCTCTCTCATCTTTACATATAGACCCATTTTTCTGTGCCGCTGATAACTCAAAACGCAAACGCTACCTCACCACTCTCATGTCCATGTTGATTACAGAAACATAGGAAACACTCAATCAATTACACAGACTAAGTTACCTTTTGTTAGCAAAATACCAATACCGCGTATGTGGTTGCGTTTGCGTCCCCATAATGTATCAATGTCCATTGGCTCCTCTTTCTTTCTCTTCCTGTCTCTGCAAATACAACACATTGGCAACAGATTTAAATCTTTTTACTACGAATGGAGCTTAGAAGACTGATTTTGTGATAAACAAGGATAATCAACAGAAGAAGAAAAACGACTTACATTTACAGAGTATAGAACGCCGGTAACGACAGACTCATTACACTGACTCACTGGACACCAAAGGAATCGCGAAAAAGAAAAAAACAGAGTTTCCAGGTAATCAACATCCAGGTAATAGATGTTACTTTTGAGACGGCTTTGGTTGTGGCTCATCTTTCCAGCCTTTGGATAGAAGATCGTAGTTGATTGACGCCAACTGAGAGAGGTTCTGCAAACCGTAAAAAGGAGAGATATTCAGAACACAGAGAGCAATGAAATACTTATGCTATAGTAATACATAGAACTCAAACTTAAAATGAAATGCGGAATATCAATATCTATGTAAACCAGTAACCAGTATACTCAGACAACAATGGATCTTAACAGGTAAGTAATGAGATGGTACCTTAAAAGAAAAATTACTGAAAGAGTAATCTACCGGTACGCCAGACTCAAACTCTGCAAGTCCTTCGGATTCTTCAACCTGTACCAACATTGATCCATTTTGGGGAAATTATACATCCAAAAAACATTAAAGATATAATTTTTACTATATTCTAACGAATTTGAATTTGAAGCGTAGATCAGTGAATGTTACCGCTCCCTCCTCATGACGATTGATCGAGCTACCACTGCTGCCACTCAAGCTATCACCATCACTATAATTTTCAACCTCATCAGTAGGGAAACATTGCTCATCTGATGTGTTCCACGAGTAGCGACTTCTGAAGTAACTAGTGTCAGTTGCACTCTCTGAAGCCGGAACAAATGCAGCCTAACGAAAAACTAGTGTTAAACTTTTAAAAAGGCACTGAATGTCTCTTCTGCAAAGTTTGTGTGTTCAAAAGAAAAGATAAATAAAAGCACCTTTTGCCTCGCTAGAGTGTCCCAGTTGATGTCTTTAAAGAAGATGTGCTGCTTGACCTGCGTCATGAAATTTGTTACATCAACAGTTGACAAAAAGCTGGAGCTAGTCAACACAGAAGAGGACATGCACTTTTACCTCAGCTGCCCCTCTAGCTCCAAGTCTCTGATGAGGATCTTCTGATAAAAATCTAGAAAAAGAACATGACGAGATGTTACAGACATTACCCTTTTCTCTATGGAGCTAAATCTTGTATATGGATGGTAACATAAAATTTGAACCAAATGTTCTTGGTATGTTCTTCACATTGGACGTTAAGGAAACAGATAATTAATAACTCAAGAAAATGGGCAGGAGAGATATGTTCATTGATGTTTTTAATTGACATGCTGATGATGTTGGAAACAATAGTAGAATTAAGCAGAGATTAGAGAGGGAATATCTCTTACCGATTTATAATATCGTGGGCTTCAGCACTCATTTCTTCAGGAACATGAGGCCATGGTATGTTCCGGTTGAGAATATTGTCAAAGATTTGCTAGAACAAACCAAAGAAAATACTGATCAAATGTCGAAAATTGAAACTAGATACAAAGTACTCTTTATAGAAATTAAGAAAGCCAATACAAAAAATGAGCACAAAGACCAGCCTAGTACGACTTTCAGTTTCTGAGACCTTGAACTACAGTATGTTCCTCATCTAAAAGCATTAACAGGAAACAACGCAATGATTTTCTAACCTCAGGGTGTTCTGCATTGAAGGGTGGAATTCCCACGATGAGTTCAAAAATGATGATGCCAACAGACCACCAATCCGCAGTTGCACCTGATCAAATATGCAAGAATAAAAATGATTTTGCAGTCTTGGCATGTGATAAATAGAACTAAATATCTGAAGCTCAGTGGTCCAGCATACTTGGAATATAAATATAATATAAATCTTCTAATGACACCAGATCAATAGAGCAGAAATCAATCTGTAGTAGTCTATTTTTCTACTCAAATAACCAATCCCAGCAGTACTAATCATTCTACTAAAACACAATCTTGAATGCAGACACCAAGATTAGAACTCACCATGTCCTGTCCCCAAAAGAATTTCAGGCGCTAAGTAGTCAGGAGTACCCTCAGTAGGCCGTTTCTTGCGCCTTTCAAGCGGATGCTCGGAAGTCGGTAGTCGTGATTCCTCCTCATCAAGGAGAGACGTTCCAGGACCAGACAGTTCATCCGTGCTGTTGATGAGACCAACTTTTGAGAGCCCAAAATCTGTCAACTGCTCAGTAAAACGAAAGAAGCCATAAGGTCTACAGTGATTCTGAGAGTTTGTTGCTAAGACCAGATCGCAATCTCGCAAGTCTCAGATAGCAAGACAAAAAATGTATTCTGAAGGACTAATAGCCCATAAGTTCCCAAAAGATGGCAGAAGGGTTCTAACAATGGAATAAGGTACCTTAATATGACCATCATGCGCAATCAACAAATTATCAGGCTTCAAATCACGGTGAACAACACCCTCAGAATGCAAATATTCCAAAGCAAGGACCTGACAAGGAATTTATCATGGAATCACATTCTAGAGCTTCTATGTAGAAACTGTTAGTAAATAAATACTAGTAAAACTTACAACTTCGGCAATATATACACGGACAATATCTTCCTCTAAGCAACCTAAGTTTCTCAACAACGAATACAAGTCCCCTCCATTCAAATACTCCATCACCAGATATAGGTTGTCACGACAGGTGAAGGAATAGAAGAAACGAACCTGCACAAACAATGTTGTGTTAAAAGAAGCAGATCTATTCAGAAAATATGCTTAAAAGGCAAGACCTGCTCACCACAAAGGGATTGCGGACATTGATCAAAATATCACGTTCAGCAAGTATACTTTCAACAGCATTCTTGCGAATCATATCTGCTTTTTTCAGAACCTGAGGAGTATGACATATTAAAGCACAAGATTAGAGAAAAACCTACTAAAGATTTAGCCAACCTGGTCAGCCTAACTACAAAAAGAGAGAATATTTTATAAAAAAAAAAGTTAAAAGAATTGAAAAGAGAACAAAAGCACACGGTCTTTTACCTTGATTGCAAATAGATCACCTGTTGTTCTTTTTTTAGCCAAAAAAACTCTCCCAAAAGCTCCCCGACTAATTGGTTTTATGATTTCAAAATCATCTATTGATGTGCGGTCCCGCGGATGACTTGGGCTAGTCCTCAAGCTCCGTACAACATCATCTTCCAAAGGAGCATCTTCATCAATTATAGTGCTTGATAGGTCAACTTTTTCATCATCCAGAAGATCACACATCTGCAGATATTTTTCCCTACATAAAATCAAGAAAATTACACTTTCACCATATAATATTTCCTGGATACCATAAAACATCTCCCAGAAAATATAAATGCACGTGAAAAGAAGATCAACAGAGGGGAAAGTAGCATCAAGGAACTCACCGAATCAACTTTTCAATGCGAGTCCCAAAAGTTTCTACTGTAAGTGCATCAAACTTTCTGCGGTCTATGACAACCCTCAGATCTTCAAGACAAGAAAGTAAGAATGGAATTGATTGATCATCACCCGGAATGGCATCTGCTGCACATTTTGCAATGTCAGCAAGTTCACTCATCTGCGTCATCAGTTGTCAATAGTTTTTCATCAGGAGGACATTTAATAACAAAAGACAAGAAAACTTTTGAACTTGGAGCACAACCATCACAAACCTGTGGAATATCATCGTGATCATGGAACATACCCTTGCCTCCTAAAATCATTTCAAATGGATCAGGCCTAGGGGTTGGAATCGGGGATCTAGGAGTCATGCTGCTGGCAGAAGAAGTTGTCATGCCTAGATCAGACTTGGAGCCAAAACGGGTTTTACATGACATTAAGGGTAAACCTCTAAGATCATCCATAAAAATTGAATTATCAGATTCCGGGAGACAGTCAAGCATGTCTTCTGACCCTCTTCTCGACCAATCACTCAACCTTGGAGAGAGAACATCAGATTCTTCATGCAAATTTGGATTGGATACTTTCATACCATCTGGGCTTTCTGCGGCTGCTAGGCTATCCTTATGCCTGAAGGTCTCTGCTATCTTGTCAAGAGTTCCAGCAACTGCCATCAGCCGCTCGTCAACACTCAGTCCTTTTTGGTCATATTTATCAGCCAATGTACAAATTCTAGAGTGATCTTCAACATGAGTAGTGGGAACTTCCTCCTCACAGATACGGCACATTATTGAACTTTCCTCCGAGACAACTGTCTGTTCCCCCCAATAACCCCAAGAAACATTATGCCGATGTTTGGGGGAATGTTCATGAGAATCTTTTGCTGGGGGGCAGTTAAGAATAGAAACAGCCGTATCATCACTACGTTGTCGATTTATAACCATATTTGGAGGTTCAACATTCTGCTCTTCTGATGCTGGCGCTTCTTTCACAGTTTTCAGTGCTGGAGATGGAAGTTTCTTCCAAGAAGACATTCTATCAATGCTTGCAGGAGATTCAGATTCCTGAAAAAAAGAATTTTCCGGAGAAGAGAGAGGAGGAACTGGACGTACAACAACATCCTCCTTCCACGCCAAACCATGCTGTTCCTGACTATAAGCTTTCTTGGTGGATGGTACCTTTAAGACCTTTGCAGCACTTGAACTCCTTCCCGCTCCAGTAGGAGGTATTTTCTCAATAGAATGCAAGACTCTTGACTGACATAGTTGTACAGCTTGTTCCTCTTCCCCCCAACTTTCCTTATGAAACTGAAGTAATCTCGTACATCTAGTAAGTATAAAAAGCATCCGAGTATGAAGCTGCTTGAGGACGCCCGGAGGAAGCTCTTGACGTCTATCATCTAAATCCTGAACTATGCCTTCACACTGAAGCCAGAAATCTCCAGGAGTAGTCATAGCACAACTGCGAGCCAAAATTAACAGGTCTTCAAATGTTTCCTCCCACTCAGGATGGCTTTCTGCATTTTTCTCAAGAACTCCCACCAGATCGGCAGCAAATACTGCAAGGTCAGAGTTGACTTCTTCCTTTGCTTTATCAAATTTTGCCCGAATTAGAACCAATATTTCCTGGAAAGGACATATTATTAGATTCTGCATACAACAAAACTCACAAGGGATTAACAGAAAGCGAAGACTTTAGATTACCTCCACATTGTTCGATCGACGAGGCTTCCACAATGGAAAGGGCCTTACACCTTTTGAGTTCAACTCATGAGAAAAGCTTTTAATGTCACCAGGAAACCTCTTTCGTGGAGCACTGGTCATACGAAGTAAGGCCTGATAACGTGGTGATTCTGACTCTTTTGGATTTTCCCATTCATATGAATTCTAAAAGAATAAACATCTTGTCACCTCAAAACTAATACATATAGCACAAACTACTTTAACCAAAATATATATATATATATATGTGTGATGGAGAATGGGGTACCTCTGGGGTGCAAAAGTCTGAATTTCTTAGAGGGCCAGACCGTCCAGATGACATCTCGGTCCGACCTGCAAAGTACCATCAAAAGCAAACTTGAGAAAATAAGAACTGAAAGATCAATAGGTGACATACAATATCTAGATACAGTACAAGTAGTGCCTATCCTTCTTACACCAGCCATTTCAATATGTTAATAGTATCTAAGGACATACCAGTTCCCGACGAGGATGCTACATTCTGCAATCGAGATCCTGATGCAGGCAAAGTAGGGCTGACGCTCCTCGGTGGTCCAGTATCAGGAGACATACTATCACAATCACTCTTACTGTCACTCGTTTGAGCACGAGCCATGTTCACTTCAAACCCTATCTTGCTACTCCCAGCTTCCTTCTTCCTATTGCCACTACCAAAGGCAGACGAAGTGGCGGAACTCGAACCCGAGCCCGAGTCTCCATCAGTAATCACCTTAGACAGTTTACTCGTGCATAACAGAGCCGGAGTTTCTCCCTCATTCCTATAATTGAAAACCCTTTCCTGTGGCAACGGTCCAGATCTCGTCTTGATCCGATTCAAGCCCAGAGACGATGCCATGATTGGAGAAACAAAAGCCGGTCCATCCTTCGATTCCGGCGGCGGCGTTACGACGGCTGGTTTCTTCGCCTCGGAACTAGGAGATAAGTTCGATTTTCCGATTGAGTGAGTTTGAACTTCAGATGGAATTAGTTTACCCTTCGATGATGATCCATCCTTCTTCTTCAAAGCACCCTTAATCTGCGTCTGCTTACAACCAATTCCGGCGAATCCAGCAACGGAGCTCGGGCTAGGGATCGGCGTTTCTTCCTTGGAAGCGGATTTAGGCTTCTTCTTATCTGATCGTATCGGAGAGTTGGAGCCAACAGATCTGGGACTATTGGAACTATCGGGGCTCGAAGATCCAGATTTCTTCGAAGAGAAGAAGAGTTTGTTCTTGAACACCATTTTCGATTCCGCTGATTTTAACCTAAATCGCTACAGTACACCAATCCAACTCAAAATCGACTTGTCATATTCATGCGCCGATTTCAAGAGTAAAAGTAGCTCTCTCTATTTCTCTATCTACCTGATTCTATGACTCTCAGAGATCATAGACTTCGAGGTGGGAAAGCAACGAGGAAGAAGAAGGCGTGACTGTAGTGGAACCGTAGATTCAGCCCCAAACGTTTGCTTACTCAGAAAAATAGAAAATGGTCAAAACTGTTTTACGACTAAATTTTGACTTTGATTTACACAATACATACACGTTTCATGTTTTTTCCTTCATAAGATAGACTAGTTAGTCATCCACCGTAGAAAATAAACCAATCATCATTTTTGTTTTTTTTTTTGGTTTTAGCTTTATCTTGTTTTCATTGTATTAACAACAATAAAGTCATTTGAAGGGCTTTCAAAAACGAAAAAAATTGACTTTAGCGTAGTAGGTAACATTCATTGAAGATAGCTTACATATTCTTTGATGGTTTGGTTTTTCTTATAAATTTATGTATTCCTCCGACAAGATTAGCTTGATTCTTTAATGGGTCAATTTTTCTAATCTATACAGCGAGAATTGATCCACGAAGCAAACAAACAATCAAACCAATATTCTTTTCGAGTTTACCAAAATATGGCAATACACAAATCCTCGTTGCCAACAGAATTATGGCTATTATATCTGGGCCATTCATTATCACTTTGGGCCCATATTAGTAGAGTCTTTCAAAGTAGAGAATAAGAACATTGGGATGTCAAGATTTTTTTTAGAAAAATAACAATAGCTAAAAATATATATACCATATAGTTAAAAACAAGATTATCTAAGCTCTATATTTATACCATCAAACTCAAAGATAAATTTTCGTAAATCGCAAAAAAATGGCATGTAGGACAACTTGCACTCTTGGAAAAGCCATTTATGAATGCAATTATTATGGAATTTATGCATGCAATCTCGTAACCTAACATAACCAAAAGCTACGTTGAGATCTTCCAGGCATATATGGCAACAAACTCGTTCTTTATCTTTGTCTTTCCTGATTTCACCATCTTCGTCATCTTTTCCACAATTCTCTCTAATTTCTCCAAAATTACAAGGCCTAGAAATCTTCTCTGCCTCTTACGTACCTCGTTGAGAATTTCGTTCGCGATCAAAAAGATCAAAGTGCCGTAATATAGGCCCACAATTAGTTGGAACATGGTAATGACAAGCCACGAAGAGTAATTTGTTATGGATTTGTAAAATAACAAGAAGTCATTGTTGGGACAAATTTTCACCTCCTCAAGATCAATGTATGAAAATGACTAAGTATGAAAACTACCGCTGGGTCGACTAGATGAGTGTATTGAGTCCACTAATTTGCGAGGCGGACAATGTTGAATCATGCTAAAACAGCAAAGGCCGCGAGGTGAATTCTCAACAAAGCGCCAGAGCCCGCAAGTTCGAGTTTGCATCAAAGATTGAACAAGAAGACGTCAAGTCCTCCAAAGTTAAGTCCAATACTGAAGACGAGATGGGCTAGGCCTATGAGCCTTGAAGATGATGGACCGAACTCGTTAATAAAGCCCACAAGACGAAATTGGCTACAAAGAATATGTTATTCCGCGGAAACAAGAAGTTTTCCTATTCTTGAAACAGAAGCCGCCACAATCCCCAGAAGATAGAGGAAAATTCCACAATATTAGGAAGTTTTTCTTATCTTTTTTGAAGTCTACCTAGCCATCGTATCAAACTACATATACTTGTACATATTTCTTGAGGAGGGGATCCGAAATTTCTAAGGGCACAACACTTAGAGCTTTTCTAAACAGTAATAAAATAAACTCTTTTACTTTATGCATCGTCGTTTAACCTATAATTCTCACCTATCTTCTAAAACCCTTACAAATTCAATTGTGCGACTTCCAATTCCCATAGTCGTAAACAAAAAAATGCAGAAGAAATACATCATAAACATCAACAGTAACAAGCCATCAAACAGAAAAAAAATTAATCCAACGGTTCAAATTGTTTTCACTTATGCAAGAATTTTTGTTCGAACGGTTGAGATTTTCAGTTTTGATTGTGAACCCCCAACCGGTGTAAAATGCCACAACACAAGGAAACAACGTGTTAAATCTCACAGAGGACAGTTCGTCTCTCTTCTCAACACTACAAGAAAACAAGCGGTATTCCGACGGCCAAAACTGTCAGAATTCCATCGGAATAGACCTGTTTCCGTCGGAGTACCGTCGAAAATCCGTCGATCAGTTGCGACGGAACTCCGACGGAAAACAGATATCCGGATTTTGTCAACCTTTCGTCGTTATAACGTCGGAAGTACATTCGGCGACAGAATTCCGACGGTTTCAGACATCTGGCGCTTTCCGACGGATTTTTGAAGAACCGGGAATTCCGACGTAATAGCGAGGGACAAAGGAACCGAGGGAATTCCGACGGAAATTTCCCACGGGATAGGATTCCGAAGGAATTCCGACGCCATTCGTAATTTTTTTTAAAAAATTAATAATAAGTAAATAATTTAAAATAAATAAAATATAATAAAACATTTAAAAATAAATTTAAAATTTAAAATAAAAACTGATTAAATTAAAATTGTTTTAAAAGTATTTTAAAGTTTTACATTAAATTTTAAAACTTCAAAAGGCCTATTCCGGCCTACGGGTACAGAACTCGTTTATCTTCTGTTCCAACGCTTGAAATCGTTCTTCCGTCTCCGCCTTCTCTCTCGCACACCGTTCCTCCACTGCCCTAAGCCGCTAGGTCAGCTCTCGGTTTTCTGCCACCAACCTGCTACCACCACCATATCGGACCGATTCAACGGACGAGCAACTATCTTCAGGGAGGCCGTATACACGGCCTCTGGTCTTGGGAGTCACCTACGATAAAAAAAGAAATTAAATCTTATAACTTAGTTGTATTAAAAGTTATTTTGAAATTTGTTTAAAAGTCACACGGTTACAAACCTCGTAGGTGAACTTGTTGATCTTCTCGTATGGAACTAAGTTCCTTCCTCGATCGGTTGCGATTGGAGGTACTCCTCCCCGAGCCTCTCCACGGTTTCCACGATTTCACGAGCAATCGGATCTTGAATTTCACCGGTCTTCTTGTTGGTGTGCGTAGCTTTGATCAAATCAAGATGCGAAGGAAACACACCGGTCTCCTAAAACTGTTAACATATACAATTTTGTTAGCAAATTTTAAATTTTTTTGAATTATTTAAATATTTACCATTTTATCAGCAAGTGAAGCCTTGCTCGTTGCTCCGAGGTTGTGGGTCGCGGTTCCCTTCCCCTTCTGGTTACTACTGCGGTTAGTTGAATTTTTCTCTGAGGTCGCCCGAGTTGCCTCCTGTTCCCAATGTGCAACTAGTCCAGCCCAACATGTTTCTATATGTTTCATAACCTTAGGCACCTTCCCGTTTTTGAACCACGCATCTTTCCACTCGTTCATCTTCAATGAGTACTTTCTTGCAGCCTTTTCGTCGAATTTCTTTCGGACCAACAAAGTGAGCGGTGGGTCCCACGTAAAATCTTGCTGGAAAAACACCACATTCCCGCATTAGTAATTAAAATTTGAGTCATATAGGAAATATATTTTAAAATAATAAAATAAAATCATACCGCAAATTGCCGGAACCAAGTGTCCCGGTCCTCCACTGGCATATCGTGGTATGTGGGATACGGTTTAGTTACCAAGCAATTCATCATTGCGTTGACTGAACCCGTAATCCCGTTTCCCGAGTATTGGAACCTATTATAATATTTAGTTAAATATTTTACTAAAATAATTTAATCCAATACATATTTAAATAAGACTTACCAGGTCGTGTTAGGTGGCCTGTCTGGATCTAGACGAGTCAACCTATCACGTCCGGGTTGCGACACAAACTGCTCGATGCTCATGGATGGGGAGCTGAGGCGGCTGTACCCGTGGGCTGAGACATGTGTGGGGTCTCGAAGCCGGGATGACTGTCGGGGATATGCGTCTGACTCGCACTCCAACCTCCCCTACTGGAAGCCCCGACTCCACTAGAGTGATGGTATCGCGGATAATCCCTATGATTTCCAAAATTGTAAGATTTTTGATTCACGGCGTTGGATCTTTGATTGGCAAAACATAAATTATGACGGATTATGTTGCCATTCGAAGAGCCAATCCCGTGAAAACCACAAAAACTTATTCAAATCAAAATAAAAAAATTCCAAAAATTTTGGGACTTTGGAGATTTAAGGAATTTTGGGACTTAGGGATTTAAGGGTTTATGGATTGATTGGAATTTCAGATTTTTGTAATAAATGAATTTATTGAATTTCAGATTATGTGGTTTTGTGATTTATGGACTTAGGGACTTAGGGATTTAGGGAAATTGGAATTTTGTAATTTAAGTAATCAGGACTTGTTTGTATATTGTATATTCAGAAACCGAAGTTCATGGATTTAGGTTTTGTTGGGAAATTGACATTTATAATTTGAAAAATTTTATAAATTTTTTTTTAAGACTACATTTATAATTTTAAAGGTTTAAATTGGTTTATTAATGTTATAAAATTTTTAAATTTTATGGATTTTAAATGAGTTTCTTTAAATTTTCTATATAGGATATTTAAAAATTTAAAATTTTACATATTAATCATAGATAAAATTTTAAAAAATCCCTAAAAATCACAAAAAAGATATGAAAATCAAATTCTTAAAATTGGAAATATTTATAAAATTTTCACTGTCTAAAAATCCCTAAATTGGTAAATTACTAAACTTATCAAAATACCTAAATCTCTAAATCTCTAAAACCTTAAACTCCCCAAAATTCCGAAAATTATCTACAAACCTAATTTCATAAATTTCTAACATCCTCATAAACCCTAAATTGCTTAAGTCCTAAATTCGTTAATTCCTAATTTACTAAAATTCTCATAAGAAATAAGGAAACCATGTTGAACAATCTTTGTAATTCCACATTTAACCAATCCCGATTTACTAACCTACAAATTGAAGAACAATTTCGCAAACCCAAAAAAAATTATGTAAAACTTACATTGGGTTTTGATTTGGGGAAGGAATGTGAGAATTGATAAACCAACAACGTATGATGAAGGGCTAACACGGCGGGAAATCGGCAGATACTCGGCAACAGATCGGTGGCAACACGGAGAATTTTTGGAGAAAAAAATAAAATTTCGGTTCTGTCTGCGGGGAAGACGAAGGCTGTGGATTTAATAGAGTGGCCGACGGAATTCAGACGGAATTCCGACGAAACCTAAAACTCCGACGGAAATTCTGACGGATTTTCCCGCTTTGACGATGATCACGAAGTTGTTTGGCGACAAGTCAAATTAGGGTTTCCGTCATTAATCTGTCGGTAATATTGACGGAATTCCGACAGAAATTATTTTAAATATCAATTATGAAATTTCCGGATTCATATATATAATAAAAATAATTTTTTTTTATTATATATATTTCCGCCGAAAAATTGTTTAAATCATAAATGTTTTAATAAAATTCACCATTTGTCGGAACTCCGTAGGAAATTAAGACGGAATTCCGATGGATGTTGAGTTTTATTACATATATTTAATTCTTTACGCCGAAATAAATTGTTTATTTAATAAATTTGGTAATAAAATTAAACATTCGTCGGAACTCCGTCGGAAATTAAAACGGAATTCCGCCGGATGTTTATTTTTATTACATGTATTTAATTTTTCCCGCGGTAATAAATACTAGAAATAAAATTTCGTCGACAATGTGAACGAGTTAGAGATTTATTAAAACCAAGATAACATAGATAGAACTTGTGAGATACACGAGCTTGGCTCTTCGATTGGCAGAACGATTGAAGACAATTTTGATTTGGTGACTTTTAACTATATAGAAAAAAATCCCCAAATCAAAATTGGCTTTAATCGTCCTGCCAATCGAAGGGACAAACCTGTGAATCCCACAAGTTCTATCTATTTTGCCCTTGTTTTCATAAACCTTACATTACACATACAATATGAATTTAAATACCAAAATAGTAAATATTACACATAACAACATTATCCGGATAAACTCGGACAATAGATACTAGGAAATTATTTAAAATAAAGCAACATAAAGACGTAAAACTAGAAAAATTCCTCGCCTTACGACTTGGGCAGGGCCCGGTATTTCGGGCGTTTGGTTCGTTGAGTTGGGTGGAGTGAAAATGTCGGTTGAGAATCTATGACATTTAAGTTATCATAAGGAGGGCTTGAAGGATCAAGGGTTGTGTTTGGAGGGTTTAGACCGGGGCCTCGGTTTTGCATATAGTAATTCCATAGATCTCTGTTTGCCATTTCGCAAATGTATATTTTCGTGTAATGATTTGGTGTTGAAATTTTTTTAAGGAAGGAATGAAGAGATGTGCAGGGTTATATAAAACGGAATTCCGTTTGAAATCCGTCGGAATTCCGTCACTACCTCTGACATATCACCCCACCAATCCCATCGGCCACCGCAAACGCTCTATAAACCACTCAAACTTTTCCGACATCGGACTCCGTCGGAATTACGTCGGAAATCCGTCATTACTTCCGACGGAATTTCCCCGTCGGAACTCCGTCTATACACACTAACCAATCATATTTTGCCGACATCGTGCTGTGTGAATTCAGTCGGTATTTCGTCGGAAATGGCGATGGTATACCGACGGAATACCGACGGTTTAGACATATAACGCTACTATAAATACTCCCGATGGAGTGTTTACGTTCTACACCTTTCAATTACAGAAAAATGTCTTTTAGCTCTCCTAATGAAGACTCAAAAACAAAATCCGTGGCTAATTTTTTTCATGTTCCAAAATACTCGTGGGAAACCGAATCTCATTGCGACGATTTCACCCGAGAAATTCCCACATACTTATGGGAATTTGATACGTGCTCACCAATCTATAATGAAGATTTTGCATCGACAATAGTGCCTGACAGCCAGTGCTTGCCAAACATCCACCACATTTACGATAGTCAGCCACAATGTCCGGACCAGAAGCAAGGTGTCGAAGCCGTACAACCATGTCACTTGATTGGAAAGTCAGATACTTACGGTGAAAGTACTTCAAACGTATGTAGGGATCAGTACTATGGCTATGAATTCGCCCAAAGCCCAGAAAAGACAAACTTAAATTTAGATGTTGATGCAATCAAAAGTGAATTGTGCGACGGATTTATAGATTCTCCACCAAAAGATCATTACTATGATTATGAATTCGCCCAAAGTCCAGACAAGCCAAACATAAATCTAGATGTTGATGCAATCAAAAGGGAATTGTGTGACGGATTTGTAGATTCTCCACAAAAGAAAAAAAGGGAAAGAAAATCACTAAATGGT
This sequence comes from Draba incana, assembly GCA_963576765.1. Classification (NCBI taxonomy): domain Eukaryota; kingdom Viridiplantae; phylum Streptophyta; class Magnoliopsida; order Brassicales; family Brassicaceae; genus Draba; species Draba incana. The sequence goes on along the minus strand of OY755213.1, from coordinate 15,315,575 downwards.
TCTAACAAATGGTTAATTCGGAGTTGAACCCGACATATGTTTGTAAAATGAGGAGTTTATTATGTACTTGTACCATAACCGTTGTGTGTAAAATATTTGCAAGTCTCTAATGTACCTGTTTAAGAAGGTGTTTTAAATTTTATGTTTCATTAAGTGTAATGTTTTATAGTGGTTGTAATACCAATATTTCTCGTTAATTAGTCAACGAACATGATTATATATATACTAATAAATAATATGATACACAAGATTTGTCCAAAGCTGAAATGATTAAGCTTCCTTTAAAACTATATCAAACCTTAGTTCGAATCTTGGTTGGTGTGCAAATTTTTTTTTGGTCTTTTATTTGTCTGTTGTAATACTCATATTGTATTGCACAATCAGATTTGTTAATGAATTGCAAAATATTATAGGGAACACACAGATGTGAGAGTACAACATGAATAAGCAAACATGTTTTTACAAATTATTATTCTGAATCTCCTGAGGAACCTTCACTAGGGATGGAGTCTAAATCGTCGTCAAATTCTCCACGTGTTTCCTCTTCGTCTGAATGAACTAGATCATCGCCGATATGTGTGACATCAACCACAAGTTCAATGTTATCCATCTCCTCAACAGGTGTCATTGGTATACTTCTCGATGGTTGTAGAGCATCATGTTCAGGAACTCCATATATTTTTCCTCTCGGGTTAATTGGAGTTACTGTGATCCAAGGGTCTGTACGATAAGAACCTCGAGGATATGGAATGTAGCAAACCTATTAGTAAATAGTACAATATAGATGATTACACAATCGTAAATTATGCATAAGTAGGAAAACATATTATTGTATTCATACCTGGTCTGCTTGAGATACAAGGATAAATGGATCGTAATGCTGGAGTGTCCGGCTTGAATTTATTGATATAATACCAAGAGGGTCAACGCGAACCCCACGACCATTGGATGGATCATACCAATCGCACAAGAACACAATGCAACTCAAGTCCAACATTCTTGGATAACGGATTTCTAATATTTCTTTTAAAATCCCAAAGTACATGGTATCACCCGATTGCGCCGAAATACCAAAGTCCGAAGTTGACCTTTGACGTCCTGCCTCATGGATCCTTAATGAATATCCCCTAGTGCAAAACTTGGGATATGAAGTCGCGGTGCTGCGTAAATCATGAACAAACTCCACTAACCATGTCAAGGTTGTGTGACCACTTGCTACATGTTCGGAAACCTTAAAATGATATATAAGTAAGATATCAGTAACATATGAACGTGAAAACCTGGGAAAGTAAGAGTACAAAATTATATTAAACTTACATAACATTTCAACTACCCTGGGAATTCTTCATCTTTCAAGACAACAAGTTCGGAATCTGTCTTATCAGCATGGTAAGTTTGGGCTAGAGACATGTAGATCCTGTAACATAACAGTCGTTAGTAGAATAAGATAAATAATTACATAAATTTAGTATAAGCACTAATATACCTTTCGTACTCTAAAATTTTGTCACTATTTCTAAGGATATACGTATGCAAATGTGTGACCTCTTGTATTGATAGTTTGCATTTTTTTCCTTTTCCACTTACTCGACCAATTTGGGAAAACAACTCAGGTATAACCACGGGGTACACTGCTTTCTCACCTCTATCATCATGTCGCGCTGGACGTCTGGCCTTAGTCCAGACTTCAGATGGAAAGTAATATTCGGCAAAGTGTGAGACTTCTTCATTTAGGGTTTGTGCAACAATAGATCCCTCAACCTTGCTCAAATTTTTAACCCTTTTCTTCAGGTGGAACATGTAACGCTCGAACGGATACATCCACCGGTATTGAACAGGGCCTCCTAAGGCAGCTTCTCGTGGGAGGTGAATAGGAAGATATTCCCTAACGTCAAAAAAGATGGTGGAAATATCTTCTCAAGATTACAAAGGAGAACCGAGATATTGACCTCTAAGTTACGGATCTCGTGGACTGTAAGTGTTTGTGAACATAAATCTCTGAAGAAAGCACCAACTCCTACAATCGAAACGTAAACAAGTTAGTACAAATATAATAATATTATATTAGTAATAAACTAATGGGAGTATGAAATATACCTCCAATTGCTTGTGGAAGAAAATATGCAAATGCAAATGGAAGAAGACGCTGCATTACTACATGACAATCATGGCTCTTCATTCCTACAAACTTCCCTTCCGTCGAATCCACGCAATTACGTAGATTAGATGCGTAGCCGTCAGGTAATTTAACAAAATTTATAATCCATTGAAAAAAAACTTCTCTCTGACCAGCGTCTAACCGGTACGCAGGCATCGCCAATCTACCATCAGACGAAACATGAAAAGATGGCCATGAACAAATCAATGACAAGTCTAATCTATACTTCCAGTTGTCTTTTGTCTTTCCTGAAACGTTTAAGATGGTGTTCATGATGTTGTCAAAGAATTCTTTTCAACATGCATGACATCTACATTATGCCGCAATAGATGGTCTTTCCAGTATGGCAAATCGCAGAAAATACTTTTCTTGTGCCAATTGTGATATTTACCACAACCGTCGATGGGGTGATGGCCATTACCCCCACATTAAGGAGTTTGCTCTGCACCAAAATCACGTAACTGTTCCAATATGCTGCGACCATCTATCTCAGGAGGTGGACCATATAACACTTGTAAATTCTTCCTGAAATGTGTTTTAGACCGACGATATGGATGATCTCCCGGTAAAAAAACACCTATGATAATCAAACCATGATGTCTTTCTTCCGTGCTGCAATTGGAATGCTGTAGTATTGTCTTGGCAATAAGGACAAGCCAATCTTCCATGCGTTGTCCATCCAGATAACAGACCGTATGCTGGGAAATCGCTTATGGTCCACATAAGAACCGCACGCATGTGGAAATTCTACTGGACCGAAACATCAAATGCCTCGACACCATGCTCCCACAACATCTGCAACTCATAGATCAATGGTTGGAGGAATACATCGAGTGACCATCTTGGATGATCAGGCCCGGGAACTAGAATTGAGAGAAAGAGGAACTCCCGCCGTATGCACAAAGATGGAGGCAAATTGTAAGGTGTTACGATGACCGGCCACAATGAATATTGTCTGCCATGCTTTCCAAATGGGTTAAAACCATCAGTGGATTAGTCAATGTATACATTCCCTCGTTCGTATGCAAAATCTGGATATACGGATTGAAAGTGTTTCCACGCTTCCGCATCAGAAGGATGCGTAATATCTCCATCTTGACTATGCTCTGCATGCCATCTCATAGCCTTAGCTGTGCGGTCAGATTCGTACAGCCTCTTCAACCTCTCTGTTAGTGGTAAATACCACATCCGTTTGAATGGAATCTTCACTCTGCCACTGGTGTCCTGGAACCGTGGTTTATGGCAAAATTTACATTTCTTTCGGTTCTCATCTCCTCTCCTGTATAGCATACAGTTGTCGATGCACACATCTATAACCTGGTAGGGCAAACCAAGACCGGCATTAAGTTTTTAAACTTCGTAGTATGATGCTGGGGAAAGATTATCTTCTGGCAACACATCTTTCACGAACTCAGCGAATGCATCAACACATTCTTCGTACAAATTATAATCAGTCTTTAGGTTCATCATCCTACTAGCAGAAGATAACGGTGACTGACCTTCCCTACAACCACTGTATAGTGGTTGCTTTGATGCGTCTAACATATCGAAAAACCTTCGAGATTCTAAATTAGGGTCTTCAACCCTATCACCCTCATAGCCACCCGACTACAAATTCTCTCTATACGCATCGTTAACCATCTGAACCGTATTTACATTCTTCTACGTTATCCAAAAAATAAGGTTCATTACTACTAGTACTACCATATTCATAATTGGTTTCTCCATGTAAAAACAAAACTTTATATCCCAGCCTAAAACCATATCTATATAAGTGAGTCCAAACATGATGAACGGCAACACTAATTCTATTACAACAATTAGAATAAGGACATTTGATATCCTGACCTTTTTTGCCTGCTTCTAGATTACTGGGTAAATTCATGAACTCGCATATTCCTTGAGCGTACTCGTTTCTTAATAAGTCCGAGCCCACATCCATCATTGGCTCGTCCATCCATGCCCGAAAATATGAACTCATCTTTATAAATTTTTTTGTTTCTCGAAATTTTGTTATGATGGAATGAATTCAGAGATGCATCGATATCTTTATCTAACACCCTAAATGCCTAAACTGTCGTTTGAATTCAGAGATGTTGATAAGCATTAACAAGATGGTTCGATTTGTTCACAATCGATGGTAACAATCAACTGTCGTTGGTTACACACCGATTGCTCATCAATGGTTTATCTAGCAACCTAGAGCACTGTCGTGAATAAGTTAAACTTAAGAACATAGACTAGGTGATCAAATTAGCCTAAGCAATACGAATCCCAATTGATGAAGACAAATGATATCATTCATATTTGGCTCAGTCACTATCATCCTAATTCACCATTGAAATCCCCTAATCTAGCTATGAAACTACTCGACCATAGAGAACAAAAACGCAGCAATCAATTGAGAAGGATTCATCTTGGTAAAATAAAGAGATAAGGGTTTAAGAATTCTTCTCAATAGAAAGTTGTGGATGATCCTCCAATCTTACAAGCAAAATCCAAGGAATGAAAAACACTTGAAGGATCTCAGGAACTTAGAACAAATGAGTCTCAGTCTCTCAAAAACGTGAAAAGGAAAAATATCAGAAAAAGTGAACTTGTTTTTAGGAAAGTGGCTGCCTCTAATTTATAGTAAAAATTAGGGCAACTTGGTTCTGGGTGACCGACCGGTCAGTCTGGTCCCGAACCGGTCGGTCCGTCTTCCAGCAGCTACGGTCTTCGAGTGTGGGGACCGGTCGGTCTTCTCATCCGGACCGGTCGGTCTGGATTCCAGGGAGCTTCGGCTTCGGGTCTTCGAGTGTCGGGACCGGTCGGTCTTGTGGTTGGATCGACCGGTCCGGTTTCCAGGGGGCGTCGGCTTCGGGTCTTTGGGTGTGGACCGGTCGGTCCTGTGGTTGGATCTACCGGTCTGGTTTCCAGGGAGCTTCAAGTCTTTGAGTCCTCGGGCGAGCAGGTGCTCGCTCCAAACCGAGCAGGTGCTCGGTTATGAAAAACGCCAACTTTTCTCCAGATTCGTCCATTTTGCTCCAATGACTCCCAATTACTCCAATCCATGTTTGAGAGCCTCCTAGAACCTGAAAAGACACAAAAGGAACTAGAAAGAACCGAAAAAGATAGAAAACAATACGTAAAAGAGACCAAAATAATAATATATCAACTCCCCCGGACTTAGATCTTTGTTTGTTCTCAAACAAAAATCAGAAATAAGCAAAGGAGAGAGGTTTGAAAACGCGAGAACTCTTTTATCCTCAGTGAACCGAATAACCTTCAATCTGCAGACCACATAATCCAAATTACGAATAGCAAAGCTTTACCAAAATAACCTCAACACATTTCTCAACCAAGCCATTTCCCAAATACAAACTCAACGCACTCAAAGTATGCGTGAGGATCTCGCTAAAGGCACCTTATTAGGGAAGACGGCGCTAAGGGTTTAAGGCCATTTGGAGGTGGAGTTCAAGGTGTTTAGAGTGTTTAAGGGTTACCCGATGTTTCGTAGAGGATGCAGGATATCACACAAAATTGCAAGAGAGAATGAGTACGTTGATATCCACATTCTCTAAACCACTTTTTCTTGTCCAAAACTCTCTAACGTATCATTCGGCTAATCATCCACTTTGGGTATACTCGCTGTGTAGAGAGACACCTTTTCTATTTTACAGATTCATCACTCTCCATCATCAAATTTTTTTTTTTTTTTTTTTTTTTTTTTTTTTTTTTTTTTAAGGGATGATGATGAAGAGGGACATACATTACAAGTATGTGTCTCTCAAAGACGAATATAAATAGGAGTGTTGTACATACCCAAGTGGAGCTCATCATTGCTATTCCTTCCTTAGTATAAAATCATCTTTTGAAAATGGGAGCAGGTGCTCAATGTCTTGCGAGCAGGTGCTCAATCTTCAGAAAGAGTGATTTAGATGCAGTGTCGACTCGATTCTCTCCGGCCCTTTTGCGCATATGCTCCACATGTGACAATGAAGTAACAAGAAGGCAAGGAGTCTGAAAATAGGTAATGGTTAAGGAGGGTACTAGCTAAAAATGAGCTAGCTATTCAGGATCAACAAGAGTGGTAAAAGGAATAAGGAGTCCTGAATATGATTCTTTTCCCTAATCTAGTGCCAATAACGAGAGAAGATTTGGCAATCTGAAACCTGGTTAACAGAGCATCGAAGTGTCCCAGCTGTTCCTTGAACCCATGCTATGTAAAAATGGTCACTAGAGAGAAGGTTAAACACAGATAGTACGAATATCATCATAAGATAAAGTCCTAATTCCCTACAAATTTTTAACTCAATAAAACAGAAAAATAAAAAGTGCAAACGGAAAGCAAGACCGCTCCCCCGGACTTAAATCACACCGTCTCTGGTGTGAGAAAAGCTTAGGAGATTGGTGACACAAGAAAAAGATAAAAAAAATCGGATAATACAATGATGATAGAAGGGTGAAAAAAGATATCAGCGAGAAGAAGCGTCGTCGCTTCCATTGCTACGCGTCCTCCTCTTCTTTCGTACTAATGGCTGACCCGAACCCGAGTTAGAGCTGGAGGGAACTGGCTGAGCGTCCCTTGCTGCCATGGCGTGACAACAACCCTTGGAAAGCCTTTCCATAATCCTCTGCATGAGGCTGTTGTTCTTCTTCGTTGATTGGATCATCCATTGCCTATACTCAGCACCATCAGCATCATCAGAGATGTGTGGGAGATCAAACTCACCTTGGGGAGGAACGGTGTGGTAAGTCAGGCGTGGAATGGATGGGCCAGCATCTTCGAAGTTGGGTTGCAATCAGGTTCTCGGTCTGGAGGTGCTGCTACGCGAGCAGATGCTCGATCTGGCGGCTAAAGAAGAGCGGCTCGGATTGAGCACAAGATATTTCGGAGGAGGCTGAAATGCAAGGTCATCCATCGTGATAAGCTGTGTGAGGTGTGAGCATGGAAGCATAATGAAGTTTGAATCCCCGTTTGCAGCTATGAACTGATAAGCACTTGGCTTAACGATGATCTTCGAATTGAGCAGATGTTGCATATCCACACGTGACAGCTCTTCAACGCAAGAAGCCTCGGATAAATCCACTCTGAGATGGTAGAATAGTGAGGTGAGCAAGCTTCCAATGTGCTCAACACGTGGTTCATTGGCGGTCGAGGCTGGTTGACCCTTAATCGTGCATATCGTCTCGGCAAACCAATGCCCTAGTTATAGCGATAATTCTCATATTGCTCCGAGTCTCCATTTCCTAAAATCGGAGCAACACCCAAAAACAGCAACATCAACTCATCATTAAGTACCTTGTTACCGGCAGTACGGTCAAACAACATGTTGCTGAGAAGTCGCGCAACAATGCGGATAGCGGGATGACGAAGGCGGTTTTGGCTCACGGAGTTGCTCGAGTATGCTCCAGAGGCTATGACTTTCCAGAATGTCTTGGATTCCTTGAATCTCTTAGGGCCTTCCAGCTTTTTGTCGGTCGCGTAAAAACCGTAGATGATGCAAAATTCGCTCATTGAAATCTCGTATCTCGTTCCTCTAGCAAAGAACGAGAATGTAGCCTCATCAAAGGATGGTGTCTCCGGATTTGCATAAGTGAGAGTGGCGGTCGCGAGGCATTGCCTAGTTATATCCGGGTAGAGAACATCCTCTTCTAGAGCAAAAATCATGCAACGCGCGTTGAAAAGAATGCTACGCACTTGATCCTTAAGCCCTAGTTCGGTCAAGGTCTGCTCGCACAAGAACCTAGTCGGTTCAAGCTTCAAGACCAAGAGCTTTTTGTAGTTGTAAGCACTTATCTCGTCCCAAACGGTTGTTGAGTTAGGCGGGAGCCCAGCGGTGTCAATATCGAACGGAGTGTCCTCGGGGTGAGGCCACGGATAAGTGGTGGGTCTCCGAGCAGCGGAGGAGGAGGCAAAACCCTTGCCTTTGTTGCCAAATCGCACGTGTAAAGGCATTGTTGTGAACAGCGGCGGAGAGAGAGATTGAGCGACGAGTGGGAGTCTCGGTGAAGTGAAGAGATGAAACGGTGGAAAAGAGAAGGTTGAGCAACGGAGAGAGACTCGACGGTGGTGAAGAAGAAATCAGTGGTGGTGCGGCGGAGATTTTAAAGGAGAGAGAGAGAGCTTGGGTGATGTGAGGGAGAGTGAGAGATGAGAGATGGCGTGAATGTTGAGGGAGGTATGGGGGAGTGCGGCGCTGCAAAAGAAAAGGAAGAAAAATTTAGTGAAAAATAGAAATTTAGGTTTTATTATTTTTTTTTTCTTTTTTTTTATTCAGGAAAAAGGAAAATCGGAGTGGGCCCTCGTGCACTGGACCGACCGGTCCTGATACTGGATTGGTCGGTCAGATTTCTAGAGGGAAAATCGGTTCTGGGACTTGGATGGGGATCGACCGGTCCAGGGTAGGATCGACTGGTCTGATTTTCAGGAGCGTTTTCTGGGCCCTTGAATGCTCTGGATCGACCGGTCTGTCGATGGGACCAACCGGTTTCATTTCCAGAGACTTGGCAACGCCTTGTCCCGATATTGAGCAAGTGCTCGGTCTGTTTGAGCAGGTGCTCCATTAAACTCCTTCCCCCCCCCCATAATCCTCTGCATGAGGCTGTTGTTCTTCTTCGTTGATTGGATCATCCATTGCCTATACTCAACACCATCAGCATCATCAGAGATGTGTGGGAGATCAAACTCACCTTGGGGAGGAACGGTGTGGTAAGTCAGGCGTGGAATGGATGGGCCAGCATCTTCGAAGATGGGTTGTAATCAGGTTCTCGGTCTGGAGGTGCTGCTACGCGAGCAGATGCTCGATCTGGCGGCTAAAGAAGAGCGGCTCGGATTGAGCACAAGATATTTCGGAGGAGGCTGAAATGCAAGGTCATCCATCGTGATAAGCTGTGTGAGGTGTGAGCATGGAAGCATAATGAAGTTTGAATCCCCGTTTGCAGCTATGAACTGATAAGCACTTGGCTTAACGATGATCTTCGAATTGAGCAGATGTTGCATATCCACACGTGACAGCTCTTCAACGCAAGAAGCCTCGGATAAATCCACTCTGAGATGGCAGAATAGTGAGGTGAGCAAGCTTCCAATGTGCTCAACACGTGGTTCATTGGCGGTCGAGGCTGGTTGACCCTTAATCGTGCATATCGTCTCGGCAAACCAATGCCCTAGTTATAGCGATAATTCTCATATTGCTCCGAGTCTCCATTTCCTAAAATCGGAGCAACACCCAAAAACAGCAACATCAACTCATCATTAAGTACCTTGTTACCGGCAGTACGGTCAAACAACATGTTGCTGAGAAGTCGCGCAACAATGCGGATAGCGGGATGACGAAGGCGGTTTTGGCTCACGGAGTTGCTCGAGTATGCTCCAGAGGCTATGACTTTCCAGAATGTCTTGGATTCCTTGAATCTCTTAGGGCCTTCCAGCTTTTTGTCGGTCGCGTAAAAACCGTAGATGATGCAAAATTCGCTCATTGAAATCTCGTATCTCGTTCCTCTAGCAAAGAACGAGAATGTAGCCTCATCAAAGGATGGTGTCTCCGGATTTGCATAAGTGAGAGTGGCGGTCGCGAGGCATTGCCTAGTTATATCCGGGTAGAGAACATCCTCTTCTAGAGCAAAAATCATGCAACGCGCGTTGAAAAGAATGCTACGCACTTGATCCTTAAGGCCTAGTTCGGTCAAGGTCTGCTCGCACAAGAACCTAGTCGGTTCAAGCTTCAAGACCAAGAGCTTTTTGTAGTTGTAAGCACTTATCTCGTCCCAAACGGTTGTTGAGTTAGGCGGGAGCCCAGCGGTGTCAATATCGAACGGAGTGTCCTCGGGGTGAGGCCACGGATAAGTGGTGGGTCTCCGAGCAGCGGAGGAGGAGGCAAAACCCTTGCCTTTGTTGCCAAATCGCACGTGTAAAGGCATTGTTGTGAACGGCGGCGGAGAGAGAGATTGAGCGACGAGTGGGAGTCTCGGTGAAGTGAAGAGATGAAATGGTGGAAAAGAGAAGGTTGAGCAACGGAGAGAGACTCGGCGGTGGTGAAGAAGAAATCAGTGGTGGTGCGGCGGAGATTTTAAAGGAGAGAGAGAGAGCTTGGGTGATGTGAGGGAGAGTGAGAGATGAGAGATGGCGTGAATGTTGAGGGAGGTATGGGGGAGTGCGGCGCTGCAAAAGAAAAGGAAGAAAAATTTAGTGAAAAATAGAAATTTAGGTTTTATTATTTTTTTTTTCTTTTTTTTTATTCAGGAAAAAGGAAAATCGGAGTGGGCCCTCGTGCACTGGACCGACCGGTCCTGATACTGGATTGGTCGGTCAGATTTCTAGAGGGAAAATCGGTTCTGGGACTTGGATAGGGATCGACCGGTCCAGGGTAGGATCGACCGGTCTGATTTTCAGGAGCGTTTTCTGGGCCCTTGAATGCTCTGGATCGACCGGTCTGTCGATGGGACCAACCGGTTTCATTTCCAGAGACTTGGCAACGCCTTGTCCCGATATTAAGCAAGTGCTCGGTCTGTTTGAGCAGGTGCTCCACCAGTAAAATGTTAGTAATAAAAGAAAATAAAAATCGAAATTATGTACAAGAAACCTTACCGATGGGTTGCCTCCCATCAAGCGCTTGTTTTAAGTCGTTAGCTCGACTTTGTAGAGCGTTTAAGCTTGAGGAGGGTCGCTGAGGGGAATAGATCCACCTTCTCCGATGTATGTGTCAGCGAGATACGGCTTGACCCGCTGACCATTCACGACAAACTCTCTTCCTTTAGTGTCCAGCAACACTATAGCTCTGTGTGGTCTTACCTCTTTAATCGTGAACGGACCCGACCATCTTGACTTGAGCTTGCCCGGAAAAAACCTGAGGCGTGAATTAAACAACAAGACTTGATCGTTAGGAGCAAAGTTACGGGAAATAATCCTCTTGTCATGGTAAGCCTTGGTCCACTCCTTATAGATTCTCGAGTTGTCATAGGCGAGATGCCTAATTTCCTCCAACTCGTGCAACTGCATAGACCTCCTCTTGGATGCACTAAGGATCTCAAAGTTGAGCATCTTAACAGCCCATGCCGCTTTGTATTCCAACTCCACCGAAAGATGGCATGCCTTCCCATGCACCAAATGAAAAGGCTTTGTCCCCAAAGGAGTATTATATGCGGTTCTATACGCCCACAAAGCGTCGTCCAACTTAACGACCCAGTTTTTCCTAGTGGTACCTACGGTTTTTTGTAGGATATTCTTGATTTCTCTGTTGCTAACCTCAACTTGGCAACTAGTCTGCGGGTGATATGCCATTGCAACCTTATGCTTTACACCATTTTTTCTCAAAAGGTTCTCAAAAATCTTATTGATGAAATGAGTTCCTCCATCGCTAATCACTACTCGAGGGACTCCAAACCGGGGGAATATTATGGTTTTGAACATTTTTAAAACCACAGCGGCATCGTTTGTTGGGGAAGCAATTGCCTCAACCCATTTGGACACGTAATCAACAGTCACCAAGATGTACTCGTGTCCATAAGAGGATGAGAAAGGTCCAATGAAGTCAATCCCCCATACATCAAAAACGTCCACTTCCAGAATGAAGTTCTGAGGCACTTCAATGCGGCACGATCGATGTGAACAATTACCTTAGACCCGACGAGGTACGACCTGGACTTCTCAAAAGCGAAAACAATCGCTAATAACTCTTTCTTGGTAGTAGTATACCGACATTGAGCATCATCCATCGTCCGACTAGCATAATATATCACATGGAGCTTCTCGTCTTTCCTCTGACCCAGAACAGCTCCCATAGTAAAATCACTCGCATCGGTCATGACTTCAAACAGTAGTTCCCAATCCGGCGGTTGTACTATCGGTGCACTAACCAAGGCACCCTTAATGGTGTGAGACGCCGCCAAACAGTCACTATTGAAGTCAAACTTCACCTCTTGACACAAGAATCTAGTGAGGGGTCTAGCAATGTTGGAGAAATCCTTGATGAATCGACGGTAGAACCCAGCATATCCTAGAAAGCTTCGGATCCCCTTAACCGTAGTAGGCGGTTACAAACTCATCATCACCTCTATCTTCGCTTTGTCAACTTCGATCCCCTTCTCTGATATTCGGTGCCCAAGCACTATCCCATCTCGGACCATGAAGTGACACTTCTTCCTATTGAGAACAAGATGCTTCTCCTCGCACCTTTGCAATACCCTGCACAAATTTGACAAACACACAGAGAAAGAACTCCCATACACAGAAAAGTCATCCATAAACACTTCCATAATATCCTTAATAAGATCAGTAAAAATGGACATCATACAACGTTGAAACGTTGCTGGGGCATTACACAAACCGAAAGACATGCGTCGGTACGCAAAAGTGCCATAAGGGCATGGGAACGTCGTCTTCTCTTGGTCCTCTGGGTGGATAGGGATCTGAAAGAAACCTGAATAACCATCTAAGAAATAGTAATCAAGATCTGATCGATAAATGGTAAAGGAAAATGATCCATTCGAGTAGTAGCATTCAATTTCCGATAATCTATACACACCCTATGTCCGGTTACTGTCCTAGTCGGTATCAACCCGTTCCTATCATTTTTAATTACCGTGATACCTCCTTTCTTAGGAACAACATGCACATGACTGACCCACTTATTGTCAGATATAGCATAAATCACCCTGGCATCTAGAAGTTTCATTATCTCCTTTTTGACGACATCCTTGAGATTCGGATTTAACCGTCTCTGATGCTCGACAGAAGTCATCGATTTATCCTCTAGGTGTATTCTGTGCATGTATAAGTCAGGAGATATTCCAGTAATATCATCAAGTGAATATCCTAGAGCCTTCCTATACTTTCTCAATTCACACAAAAGCAAGGTAATCTCAACATTGTTCAATTCAACATTCACTATAACAAGATAAGTGGAGTTAGGACCAAGAAACGCGTACCTGAGCCCTACTGGGAGGGTCTTCAATTCCAGCCTTGGAGCTTTCAGCTCACTCCAAGAACTGTGAACAGTAGACTGAGCAGGTGCTCGATTGGTCTGAGCATGTGCTCGCTTGTTTTCAATTTTTGTATCCTCTCCCAAACTCAGATATTCATCTCCTTTTTCCACTCGGGTGTTAGAATCCAGAAACTTAGCGAATCCTTGGGTATTTTCACTCAGAAAACCATATTCCCCCTCGGCTTTAGTCAATGCGACTTCAAGCGGATCCTTTGGTAGAATCTCTTCAATCTCATCCTCTAACATCTTTGATTCATCATGGACAACAAACGTGTGTCCGTCTATCATCGGTCTCTTGAGGAGCTTGTTCATCTCAAACCGAACTATCATGTCTCCTAGACGAAGATCCACTATTCCTTCTTCGACATCGATAATGGCACGTGTTGTGCGTAAGAAAGCTCTGCCCAAAATCAACGGATCCTTGGGTTCTTCATCAAGCTCTAGAACCACGAAATCAGGTGGGATTAGAGTATCCCCAATTCGGACGTGCAAATCCTCTATGATGATACCCACCGGAAGTTTTGTAGACCGATCCGCAAAAACCAATAAGATCTTGGTGGGTTTGAACTCGGTGAAGCCCAAACGCTTAGCCACAGAATATGGCATCAAATTCACGCTGGATCCTAAATCGCACAATGAGCATGCAAACGTGCAAGGCATAATCTTCACGGAAATCACAAATCTTCCCGGATCGCCTTTCTTTGTCAAGAACTTGCTCTGAAGTATGGCGCTACATTCCTTAGAAACCATCATCACATTCTCGTCTTCAACTAACTCCTTCATGTACCTCTTGAGTGACGGGATCATTTGACCGGCATCAGCTAGAGGAAGTTTTACCGTCGAATCCTTAAGCATTTCCTTACACTTAGCATTCTCCAAATCCTTCCTAGATTTCTTGGGAGGTACTGGGTAAGGCACCTTGGGTACGTAAACTCGTTCGGGCGGAGTTTTGGAAATTTTCTTAGGAGCATCCTGAGTGAGCAGGTGCTCGGCAGTAGGGAGCAGGTGCTCGGAAGTTTTTTTCGTAGCATCAACTTGGACAGAAACCTGAGGTGTCCCTGAGCTTGATCCAACCTCTTTAAGCCTATCTTCTTCTGATAAACCATCCTCATGAGCCTGGTGCTCGGGTAACTTCTCCTTAGCTTTCACTTGACAGCTTGTAACCGTAGGCGGTACCAACTCCCTTCCACTCCTCAACTCAATAGCATACACGTCATACTCCTTCCTAGGATTAGCCTCACCACGTCCTGGAAGAGACCCAGCTGGTCTCTTGATAGCCTTGGCGGTTTGAGCCACTTGTGTATCCAACTTCTTCACATGTGCGGTGACGGCCTCATACTTAGCATTCAGGTCATTGTACATGTGATCTACCTTGGTATTAATCTCAGTGGATGCCTTCTGTTGGTTGACCATCAACTGCTGCATGAGACTCTTCAACTCATCTTGAGAAGTAGACGCGGAGGGAGCTTGTTGTGGTGCGGTGAATTGAGCGGCTTGTTGTTGGTTTCCTCCTTGGAACCGATTCTGATTCGGGATGAACTGCTTCCCTTGAGAGTTGCTGGAGTAGTATTTCTGAAATCCTTGACCTTGTGCATTCCGATTCGTACCTCCTTGCTGCGGGTAGACTTGGTCTTGTAGGTTCTCCACATTGGTGCTTCGGTAAGAGAGGTTGGGGTGACTCCGATAGTTGGGGTTGAACCCGCGGTTTTGATATCCTTGGCCACTCACAAAATTAACCTCTTGAGCTCTAGCATCTTCATCATCCTCAAACTCTTGAGGGATAAGCGTACCCTCATTTTCCTCCACAAGCTTTACCAATCTTTGATTCTCGCGTAGAAGTAGATTAACCTTTGTTGTCAACTCATCAATCTTCTGAGTATCCATGCTATTAACTTTTCTGGACCTATCGTATTCAGGAGCTTTGTTGTTGAAGCTCAAAGCAAGGTTCTCGATCAGCTCGAATGCACCATCTCTACTCTTTGTCATGAAGTCCCCATTACTTGCAGCGTTAAGGGCGTTACGATAGTCTCATTCTACTTCATCGTAGAAGATTCCCAAAATTTGCTCATCCTTGAAACCATGATGAAGACACTCCCTTCGATATTCCTTAAGTCTCTCCCAAGATGAGATCTTGTTCCTCAATGATGCCGTCTTGGACTTAGTGTAGAAGTGGTCCAAGAACGCAGCTCTAACCTCATCCCACGTCCTCAAAGAACCAGAGGGCAATGATTTTAACCACCTTAGAGCCTTGTCCGAAAGTGAGAACGGGAACAACTTGCATTTCAGGAACTCACTCGGTACTCCATTAGAACCCGTAGTGCTGCAGATTTCTTCAAAGTTCTCGATCTGGTCCATCGGTATCTCAGCCGGTAATCCATGGAATAAGTGTTGTTTCACCAATGAGATCATCTGAGGCTTGATCTCAAAGTCTTGCCTCTGAATTGCTGGCGAAACTATAGCCGAGCGGTTTTGGTAAAAAGCATGAGGATTATCTGAATCCCTAATTCCCAGCTGTAGAGGTGGAGCACGTGGTTGATTCCTTTGCAATACCGCAATCTGATCTCTCAGCAACTGTAACTGAGTGTTCATCTCTTCCTGATCAGCCATAGTGTCCGGATTAGGTGAGTTTCTTTGCCGACGGTTTTGACGTTCAAGACGGGCTAACTCTTCGTTCGAAACACTGATTAACGATTCGGTGATGTTTCTTCTTGTTCTTCTACTATTCATACACCTGAAACACACTAAAAACAAATAAAAACAAAAACAAAATTAGAAAAATGTCTTAGACTATAAATTGAAATCGAATTTCAAAGGTAACGCAATTGGGCCCCGGCAATGGCGCCAAAAACTTGGTGTGAGCAAAGTTTTAACCCAAACAAATCCGCAAGTGCACAGACAAAACCAGTAGTATTTTAGGTATCGAATCCTCAGAGACCAAGGTTACTCTATGAAACTATGGATTTATATTTAAAGCTAAGACAAAATGGGGGTTGGTTTGCAATGAAACAATGAACGAAATAACAATTAAAACGATGTAAATTCAATAAGAGAAAGGCACTAGATCAGGATCAATCGCCGGTGACTTCGGATTTAGGATTGAGCATCTATTCAAGATTCAAATTAAGCGTGGTCTAGAACTAAAACATAAATGTAATATTGCCCCACTGTCGTGATGCATCGATATCTTTATCTAACATCCTAAATGCCTAAACTGTCGTTTGAATTCAGAGATGTTGATAAGCATTAACAAGATGGTTCGATTTGTTCACAATCGATGGTAACAATCAACTGTCGTTGGTTACACACCGATTGCTCATCAATGGTTTATCTAGCAACCTAGAGCACTGTCGTGAATAAGTTAAACTTGAGAACATAGACTAGGTGATCAAATTAGCCTAAGCAATACAAATCCCAATTGATGAAGACAAATGATATCATTCCTATTTGGCTCAGTCACTATCATCCTAATTCACCATTGAAATCCCCTAATCTAGCTATGAGACTACTCGACCATTGATAGACTCCTCCCAAGGAACACACTCACGGTATAGGGTAGAACGGGATAAACTTTGCAAACGATAGAATCGCTTCAAAGGATGGGGATCGAATGGTCTCACAAGGGGTGCGGAAAAACCCTTGATATTCCACTTTGCTACTTTCGGATATGACTCATCAAAAATAGACAAAGGTTTTCGATTGATATTACTCACAATCGAGATTTGATCTAGAAAGAAAAGAGATGATTGATTTTCAAAAGCTAGATGACTTGATAATGAGAAGTGGCAAGCCACTTATATAGTAAAAGAGAAGTGTACATGCACACTCTCTTGGAAATAAAAACATAATTAATGGTTTGACTAATAAATGAAACTTGCATGCAAAACAAATAGGAAGTGGTGAACTTTGACTCCAAGATCTTCATTTTCGTCACTTTAGTTGGCAAGGAAATGAGGTGATGATTTTGGGCTCTTCTTGGACTTGCAGCATGCTCAAAATGGGTTGGACTTGATAGATAACATCTTGGACTTCTCTTGGGCTTAGATCAACACATTGGATTTATTGTGAAGTGAAATATTGCCTCGTTAAAAACCTTGCTTCGGAAAACCCATTGGGACAAAACCGAAACGAAGGAAAAGAACACAATACTTCACTTGAGCCAATGGTCGATCTACTTGGGCCTGATATCAAAAACCGGTGAGGTTTGATTCAACTTCTACGTCCTGACCCAAGTACCCCGGATGGTACAACTTCCCTAAGACCAAAGTGAATTTCATGGCCTTAGCGCCTATCTTCAAGTGAAATATTGATCGGTTAGCAACCGATCGAGATCTTTCCCCGAGCTTTCCAACTGGTTCAAGCAATGTTCCTAGCTCCGGTTCAAGCTGCCTATCCAGGATCATATCAACCATAGAGAACAAAAACGCATCAATCAATTGAGAAGGATTCATCATGGTAAAATAAAGAGATAAGGGTTTAAGAATTCTTCTCAATAGAAAGTTGTGGATGATCCTCCAATCTTACAAGCAAAATCCAAGGAATGAAAAACACTTGAAGGATCTCAGGAACTTGGAACAAATGAGTCTCAGTCTCTCAAAAACGTGAAAAGGAAAAATATCAGAAAAAGTGAACTTGTTTTTAGGAAAGTTGTTGCCTCTAATTTATAGTAAAAATTAGGGCAACTTGGTTCTGGGTGACCGACCGGCCGGTCTGGTCCCAGACCGGTCGGTCCGTCTTCCAGCAGCTACGGTCTTCAGGTGTGGGGACCGGTCGGTCTTCTCATTCGGACCGGTCGGTCAGGATTCTAGGGAGCTTCGGCTTCGGGTCTTCGAGTGTCGGGACCGGTCGGTCTTGTGGTTGGATCGACCGGTCCGGTTTCCAGGGGGCTTCGGCTTCGGGTTTTTGGGTGTGGACCGGTCGGTCATGTGGTTAGATCGACCGTTCTGGTTTCCAGGGAGCTTCAAGTCTTTGAGTCCTCGGGCGAGCAGGTGCTCGCTCAAAACTGAGCAGGTGCTCGATTATGAAAAACACCAACTTTTCTCCAGATTCGTCCATTTTGCTCCAATGACTCCCAATTACTCCAATCCATGTTTGAGAGCCTCCTAGAATCTGAAAAGACACAAAAGGAACTAGAAAGAACCGAAAACAGATAGAAAACAATACGTAAAAGAGACCAAAATACTAATATATCACCCACCAATCCCATCGTCCACCGCAGACGATATGGCAACCACTCAAACTTTGCCGACATTTGAAACCGTCGGAATTTCGTCAGAAATCCGTCACTAATTCTGAAGGATTTAGTCAGTCAGAAATACGTCCGTACACGCTGACCAATCGTAAAGTCCGAATTTCGTCAGTAATCCGTCGGAATGCCGTCGGAATATAACGACAGATTATAGCCGTCTGTATTCTGTCGGTTGTTTCCGACGGAATTCCAACGAAATGCCGACAGTATGGATTTCCGTCGGAATTCCGTCGGAATAAATTGACGTAATTCTGACGGTTTCATTTTGGTCGGCACATCGTCGAAAAGTCGTCAGAATTGTCCGATGGATTTCCAACGGAAAAAAAATTCCGTCGGAAAATTGAATGTTTTCTTGTAGTGCAAGCAGCAAGAATTTCGTCAGAAAATTTTGATTTATAAATTTTACTATTCGTTTTCAAACTTTGTCTTTTACTTGAATTTGATGAGGTCAAATTTAAAAGTATTGGTATCTTGATTCTAATTTGTGTGTATTTTAATTTCATTTCATAATGCTTTTTGTTTGTTCACCTCTGACCCATTGTTTGATCAATTTTTCAAACAAAGTTTTAAATGGTTTTAAATTGTTACACTTTAATTCTTTTGAAAACACTATATATATATATATATATATGTGTATATATATATATATATATATATATGTTTTTATTCATGATCGATTTTCTTAAATATATATATTTGATGGATATATTTTATATTTAGGTATTATAGTTATAGAAAATTGTTTATACTAGTATATATAAAAACCTTTAAACCCGGTTCGATCCGGTCAAACCACATTGAACCAAAATTTTTGCCGATTCGGTCGCCAGTCCTGTTTTAAAAACATTGACCCGTGGTCACTACTAGTAAATTATGTTTGTCTTTGAATTTAGTTTTAAATTTTGCTTCTTGTTTTATCTTTATATTATTGTGTTGAACGAATAAAGATGACACTTCTATTCATATTTTGAAGATTAACAATGGAACAATATTTTAAAAAGAAGGTTGATTCATTATCTGATAGTATAGATGATTTGTCGAGGGATCCAGCTAAAAGAAAAAGTATAATGGATTATCATCCAAACCAAAGAGACGAGGTAAGACGCAAGTATCTTCTTAGAGGTCCAAATCAACCACGTGATCATATCTTTGAAAAAAAAGATTTTGGAGAAAAACATAGATGATTCAATCCAACTTCGTTTGATGGTGATTATGCTAATTGGCTAGAATATAGTGAATCAGAAGAAAAGTCTTATTGTTTTTTTTTGCTACTTGTTTATAGATGATGGATATCCTGGATTTGTGAAAAAAAGATTTTCGAGTTAGAACAAGGCAGTGAGATTGTTTAAACATGATGGTAGTTATCCCAATAGCTCTCATAATACTGCTGCAAAAATATGTGATGATTTGCTGAATCGAAAGCAGTCCATTAGACATTCTCTATATAAGAAAGATAATGTGGTGAAAAATCAGTATCGTATCTGGTTGAATGCTTCAGTTGATGTTGCAAGACATTTGTTGCGACAAGGATTAGCTTTTTGTGGTCATAGGGAAGGACAAGAATCTTCTAATAGAGGATTTTTTTTGGAAATCTTGAAATACACTGCAGATCACAATGATCTTATAGACAAAGTTGTTCTGAAGAATACTCCAGGAAACAACTAGATGGTTCTCATGAGATTCAAAAGGATATAGTTAACTCTTTTGCTAAAGAAGTAGTGAAATTATTATAGAACAAATTGATCATGGTGTGTTTGGCTTGTTGGTGGATGAATCAGCTGATTTTTGTGACAAAGAACAAATGACTGTTATTATTCGATCTGTTGATAAAAGTGGAGTAGTCAAAGAAAGATTTGTTGGAGTTGACCACGTGAAAGAGACTTCCTCTTTATCTTTGAAGCATGCTATTGATGAATTATTTGCAAAGTATGGGTTGAACTTGAAAAAGGTAAGAGGACAAGGCTATGATAGAGCGAGTAATATGAAGGGAGAGTTTAATGGGTTGTGATCATTGATTTCCAGAGAAAACAACTATGCATATTATGTTCATTGTTTTGCTCACCAGCTTCAGTTGGTTGTAGTGGCGGTCGCGAAGAAACATTTGGATGTTGGTGATTTTTTTGATATGATTTCTACATTGTTGAATGTGGTTGGAGCCTCTTGTAAACGGAAAGGTATGGTTAGGGAACATTAATGGGAAGAAATAGTTGTTGGAATTACTAGTGGTGAAATTAGTACTCGAAAAAAAAGAACTTTCTTTTCAAAGGCCTGGGAATACTCGGTGGGGTTCTCATTATAAAACATTATTGCGTTTGGTTAGTTTTTTTGGTAGGAGAGGGGGCCGAAGCCTCTTTTTATTTAAACTTCAAACGATAAACTACAAGTGTACTTCCCAAGGAAAC